>JASDQU010100479.1:392169-403327 GCA_032191745.1 Picea mariana | reverse complement strand
AAGAAACTAATGTTTGCTTGGAATGATCCTATGTAACAATACAACTAGTCTCTACTAGCTCTTCCTGATGAGAATATAGTTTGTAAAGGGCTTCTTTGATTTCATCATATAGTAAGTCTTCATCATTAATATCAATCCCCATGTGGTGAATAAGATTTTCAAAGTTTCCATAGAATTTTTCAACTAGAACTAAAGGTGGGTAACTTTCCTTATAATTGACATAAAATACTAAATAAAAATATTCAAGGGAAAATAGACTAGAAAATGGAAATCCTTCATACCAAGATCATGCTTCTTCTTCTAAGGTTTCCATAAACATCTTCATCAAGTAGTCTTCAGGCAATTTAACCCCTAGCCTATGTATGTGCATGTGAAATTTTACCAAATGAAAGGCAACATCATCTCCTTCTTCATCTTTGAACTTGGGCAAATATGTTTTCCAATCTACACAAGGCATGCGATTCAGAAAATTGGGAATGTGAGAGCGATTCATGGGAGCATACCTTGCATATATTGAACTCATATTCGGACAGTGGAGTCACCAATGATGTTTTGGAAGCTGGATTATGCATTGAGAGTGGAGTTGCCACTGCAAATTTAAATTTATGGATTCTTCCACCAATGGAATCACCTTCAAAATGGTTTTTTGATGTGTAGAGTCGCCAGAGAAGGAATAAAACCAGTATGTGTCTAATTGTTTGCTACTCTTGGACCTTAGAACTAAGCCATGTCGTTCTTTCCCAGAGAAAAGTTTTCAATTACGTCCCCAAAAACGACGCTAGAATGTTAACACTATGTAAATTTTGTTTGGATGATAGGCAAATGATAGAGGTAACTGTTTCAAATAGCTTTAGAGTTGGGCACTATCCTACTCATCTCAAAGAGGGATCTCTCATGTTACTTGATATTTATTTGGAAATCAATGGCTAGGTTTAGTTTGTTTTGGGGGTTTTTGTAAAGTTGCTAGCAAGGAAGGGGAGGGACACTTAGGGCTATGGAGTCAAGATTTTGAAAGTGAATGAAAACTATGACTGGTCAATAGAACTCTCTAGAGGACAAAAGCTAAATGAGGTAATGAATCTGAGTTATAAATTGTATTTAAGAAGAGTGTAGAAAGAAGGAGAAAACAAATAACTGCATCAGAGCATTACTAAAATGAATTCTGAATTAGTTGGGAAGAAAATTACATAGTTTAAATTTCTTCAACTGAGAGCATCACGAGATGAATTGTGAAATTTTAAATATCCAATTTAAATAGAAGAAAATTAAAATGGAATTAAAGAACACATGAAATACATATAATGAGAGGAGACAAGACTCATATCACCACCATTAGAATATTTTCATAGAGACTTCAAAAGATTCTACATATGTATTCAATTCAACTCCAAAAATTTACAATTGAGTTCAGAAAACAACTAAAAAGGTACCCTTGCACTTCTACCAACCCTGATACATACGTATCTATTAAAATTTATACAAACAATGAGTCCTTTCATTTCCAAATCAGTTACAAATAAAGAAACATTTCGTTTGGAAACTGTTTACAAGAAAAAAAAGGCTTCACAACGCCACCTGTAATTCTAAAACCATAATAGCTGTGTAAAATATGAGAACAGTTTTGTACATAATATCATTATGAAGAAAAAATCTCTCGGTTTCTCTAAATTCATCTTCAACTGGCTAGAACACATGCCACAAAAACATGTCTCGAATAGGAAATCATGAAAAATTGAAAAATAGGGTTCAAATATTTCTTCGAATCTCTCAATATGTGACACCTGTGTAAAATATGGGGGAGGTTTTTGTACATAAAATTGTCTTTAGTAAAAAACTCTCTCGGTTTTGTGAAAATTTTCTCCATTTGTATGAGATTTGCATTTGAAAAATATGTCTCAAAACAATAAATACTGAATCTGAAAATATAAGGTTCCAAGATGTCCTCGATTCTCCCAGTATGTAACAACTATGAGTAATATTAGAGATGTTATTTTTCTTTGAACCGTGCTGAGTATAAACCTCTTTCGGTTTCTCAAAATTTGCTATGGTTTTCCTGGGATTCACCTTGGAAGATGAATGATCAAAATTACTTGAAATATGGAAACTGAGACTTGGAAACTGATATATGTGAAAATGATCGAATTTGTTTGCAAATGGTTTAACCCCCAACTTACTTTTGCTAGCCATTTTGCAGCAATCTATGTAGAGCTTGTACTTCAGAAATTTTAGGGACGACTCAAATAGGTTTGGGATAGAATACTTTTCGCCCCAAAATGCATCCAATGGTGCCATGTGGTCCCGAGTAGAAACCATGGTATTCTTATCGACCCACTTTCAAGAATTAACCTCTGTGCTAGTTCTTCGTCCGATACGATCCCTGACCGTTGATCTGCGGTGACTGAAATCTGTGGCCCACTAGGTCCCATCAAATCCTCACTCCCACTAGATTTAGCCTCCTCTCACTATATTTGGCCCTGTATTCCAGTTTATCATGCTTCCACATTAGTTTAGCACCTCTCTAAGTCTTGGAAACTGGATTCTCACAGAAATTGTTATAGTGATAACAAAACCTATCAGAAACAAGAAACCAAGTCCCTCCAGCTGAGCCTTCACCACTTCAATCCTTCATAAAGGAAATCTCACAAGTAGGATTCAATGAGGTTCTCCATCACGATATAGGAAGATATTGGGGGATGAAAACAAGAAGTTTCAGCTTCCAAGGACAAAGGGATTCAGACTCAGTTCAGGTGAAATTTATCCAGAGTGTCTTTTCTCTCAATGATAAATTGTCGAATGTCTTCAGGGATTGGATATAGCTCAATTTATATCCTCCAAATTGAATTGAAGGGTTGATTCAGAGCATTTACAGTAGATGGAAGGTCAAGGATCACATATCTCGTGACATGGCATGAAAACCTGACACAATTTTAATTTTTATGCACCAAACATGATGTACGTGAGATGTAATAGAGAATCCTTTGTATGTACACATGATGCATAATTTTCAGGTCACGTACATGTATAGAAATATGAACTTTTATCTCTGGAGTGAGGGGAAATGAGGCATGTAGAGGGAAATGGAAGTCCATTAAAGAAGGACGCATGGAGTATGGAAAAATTTGCTATAAAATGACTTTTGTTGGGACAAACTTGTATTTAAAGGTAGCCTGATTTTGTTCCCACTAGATATTGTCAACTAGGATACTTGGAAGACTAGAGTAGAGATTTATTGAATGATATTAAATCCATTATTTTAAGCATTCATCCAGGCTCTCTTTTTTCCAAGAATCCCTGGCACCCAATTTGTCCTTGATTGTTTTCTCCACCTGAGATGCATAAGGACAAGAAATAAAAATGTGAGATATGGATTCCACATGATCTTTACATAGAATACAATGACTAGGGTCGATCCAACCCCTTTTGATTCCATTATCCCAGGTGAGGGGTTTGGATTTTAAGGCTAGCCACAAGTAATTTTGCATCTTAGAGGACTTTGAATTTCCATAGAAAGATCCACCACCATATCTTAGGGACTATAAATATATCTTATTTCCAAACCTTGTATCCTAATTTGGTTGTAAAGGAACCTCCCTTTGGGTTTTTGGACCATCATAGACATTTTTCATTGTTGTCATACAAAGTAATAAATTTCTCTCATATGATACTGATGCAATTTTCCCATTCGTATTTTTTCTATCAAATAGTTCTAGAGAAGTATCATTGCGCCAACATGCTTGGCCTCTAGGTTGTGGAGAGCCTACACTTGCATCCTTCAAACTGAATATGTTTTGGTCCCTTAGCTTTTGGATCAATGAATTATAAAATTTGAAATTTGGACTAGAACCTAACCAAGGATATTCCCCTAGTCATATGTTTCTACCATTTCCTATTTTCCACACAGTCCAGTCTCCAAACATAGGGAACGCCTCCACCATATATTTCCATATGATGGATCCCTTTGAAGATTTGTTGGCAACTCAAAACCATTTTGTAATAGACAAGGTAGGGAAGTATTTAGAGTTCATTATCCCACACCACATGGAATTTACTTGAGTCAATCTCCATATATTTCTTCCAGTCAATGCATGAGAGAAGGAGTAAATATCCTTCAACCCCCATCCTCCTAACTCTTTAGTAAGGGATAAAGATGACCAATTTTTGAGGTGTAATCCTTTTGTTTTTTGACCATCCCACATGTAATGGAAACCTAATTTATGAATTTTGGAGAGAACCCCCTTATGTATTGCCATCTGTTATCCACAATTTTGGTTATCATGATGATGTAATGATGATGGAAAATCAAGCTCCTCACTAAGAACACTTTCCTGAGAAAAGTTACATTTGTTTGCTTCCAGAAATCATACTTTTAAGGGAGGTTCGCAGGCTACCTATATATTTTCCTGCGAGAATGCCTGATTCTCGCAGGCTACATTAAGCTGGGGTGCAAGTGGTTCACACTGTACCTAACTATCAGGGTGCGAACATCTTCTTAAAGAAGGAAAAAGATAAATTCTCGAACCTTCTAAAAGGGAATCTTCTAGAAAACTGAGTTGGCATTCGAATGGTTATCTAAGTACTGGTTTTCTTGATATCTTGGGATCATTCCTATCCAAGTAACTAATCTGTTTTCTCTTATAAATTGAGGGGAATGCTCATGGAAAAGGTTAGAAGCAAACTAGCAAGATATTTGATTGGACAATTAGTGTAAGATTGTATGAAGGACTAATGCTACAACAGCTAGAGACACCAGCAAGGTCATCAAAAGTGGTTGATTTTCTTCATGCATGAGAAAGTGTGTGTGTCAGAGATAGGAGCCATCGAAAGGAGATCTACAACATCAAGGCTCAGGCTTTAAGTCTCACTTTCGATCAATTTAATACAGTAATATGTCCCTTTCCCATAAAGATGATGTCACTTTATTACATAACTCCTTGATCATATGTATAGATTAGCTATTGAATATATTGATCTGCCTTCACTTCAATTGGTTTGTACTGTTGTGATTTGAACGGCACAAGAGCGTTGGAGCGAAGCTTGGAACAACAAAGACACAAGGAAGCATTCATAAGGTATGTTCATGATCCTTGCCTGTTAGTTCATTCAATAGTCTAGATCTAGGGAAAGTGTATTATTCTGTCCTGTTTTGTTCTAGATCCAGGTGGATCTAGGGAGATCGGTTTGTGTCCGCACTTACGGATTTATCCTGAAACAAAATTGGCGACTCCACTGGGGAACTATTCCCTTTTTCTTTATGGTTTTTGAGTTTTTCTGTGGCCATTTGCTCTAGTTTCACTATTCTCTAGTTTTGTCAGTCTCTGAGTCTTTAGGATATCCTGATAGACTTACTGGGTTCAGAAACCTGCTTGAATTTTACTTCATTTTCAAAAAATTTTGTCATCTTCAGGAGTTCTCGCACTACGTTTAACTGCAGCCTGCGAGAATCAGTCAAGTTCACACCCTGCATATAGGGTCTAGTACGAACACCTCGCACCTTGATACAAGGTGGCCTACGAGAAACTTATCTTCTCGCACTGTGTAACACTCCTGGCCTGCGAGAAATATTTTTGAAAATTTTGAAATTGAGTTTTGATTTTGTCAACTACTCAGATGAGTTGAATCACATCTTTTGGGCTTATTGGATCATTGATTTACATATCTCTTGCTTTAGTTTGCTTGCTTGAATAGATTTAGGGTTTCAAGGTTTTTCTTGCCCTTTGTAGCTTGACTTTCATTTCTTGGCTCTTATTGGCGTATTCATTCTCTCTGACTTTTGGAGTTGAGTGTGTCTGATTGGATGAGAACCAGTGATTGGTTGAGAGTTAAGTGCTTGGTGTTTCTCATTTGCTTGTTGGTTCGAAAGAATGTTTTTGTTTGCATTGAGAAGGCTCATTGGTTTTCTCTTTGTTTTTACTTTCATTGAAAGTGTTGGTTGGGTTGTTTTTGTTTGAGTCTTTATGATTTGATTTTCTTTTCTCGTTAATCAAAGTTCTTTTTGGAAAGTGAACAACAAGTTTTCTTTCAAAATATTGTTTTTTGTATTTCAAAAAACATTGAAAATCGAATTATTGAGTTTGTTGAAGTATTTGAAAGAGACATATAGAGATTGTTCATTGATATATGATTGTTTGCATTGACATCTGAAAGGAAATTGTGTGTTGCATTGTAGTATTGAGATTGATTTGGAAAATTGTCTCTCTCTCCTATAAATAGGATTCATGGAATGAAAAGTGTTATATTTCATCATCATCCTTGCATTATTTGGGTCAGAGTCATACAACATGAGTTTCACTTCCGTTACCTTTGAGTAAACAACAGCTCTTAAAAAAATTGCATAATCTTAAAATTTATCTAGTAACTCTTTTCTAGGGCTCTTTTACACCAACATTTAGCTAGGCTAGTGCTTTGGAGTAGGAAGAGAGATACACTCTCCAAAAGATCAAAAAACACACAATAGCATCTTGAGTTAGGGAGTGTTAAATTCCATTTGCAACATATTGTCCTGGGACGCCCTTCTAACACAAGGGTCAAGCACTAGGTCGCATTNTCGAGCTAGATACCCTGCACTTGCGTGTGGATCAGACTGATGACTGTTCCCCCAGGCTGTACTGTTGTTTGTGGTGACTTTAGTGGCCTATCTCTCTAGGTTCTTACCCAAGGTGACTGTGAAGGGGAAAGTCTTCACGGTACCTGGAATCGACGTTGATCAAACTCACTCAGGCTCCTTGGAGGGTATACCCACTATTATGTGTGGGAGCTTGCACCAGGGTGTAAGTCTGTTAAGCAGGTCATCAACGTAAATTTTCCACCTTAGCCTCGCCCCTTCTCATCTCGTTGTTGTGACGTTGGATTTTATCACCAACTAGTGGATTCAAAATTAGAAGGTATTGTTTGCTTGGTGATTGCTTCCTAGATTTTTGTTTACTAGCGCGTGTTGTTTGTTTCTCGAAGTTGAACATAGGAATTTCTTCACAGAGCTTGTCACTTGTTTACAATTGCTCCCCCATGACATTCTCATAGAATGCAAGGTTTATCTCCAGAGCATCTGGACGAGTCTCAACCCCCGCCTACTGGTACGCCTGAGGGTTCTCCCCATCAGACTAAAGTCCGAGTGGTTACTCCACCACACGGGGAAACAAGTGACGTTCTGGTTGTCACCACACCGCCTCCACAGGTAGAACGAACTGACTCTCTAGAAGATTTTCAAATTACCAATACTAGAGAGGACTATTGCATTCACCATGGTGAATGACCTTTTGTGAGATTAAATCCCTCTAAAGAAGCCGTTGTTACATCCTTTGAATCAACCGTTGGGCCTTCTCCCAGTGTAGTAGGCCAAGATCCTTTTTGGTCAGGTGATTTTTGACGAGTCCTTTTCAGAACTGAGTCACCCCCTGTCTACGAAATCAACCCTCCCATGTCTTCTGAGACAGAAACTACACTAGAGACTACTACTTACTGCTTTGTTCTTCCTCCTGAGATGGCCCATCTCACAAATACTATGAGTGTCCAAACTGAAATTACTGCAGCTACTCTTGCTCCTATCAATACTTAGCGAATTCCTGATGTCATCCCAACATTACCACCCGGTTACCATGCGCTGAATGTGTTGTTGAATGATTCTAATCCAACACCTCCGTAAACCCCAGCCGGTTCTCCAGGTGGTCCTCCTTTTCCTTGGCATCCTATTCCCACTTTTATTCCGACACTCCCTCAGTTTCCTTCTGGTAATCCTAATCCTAGTGGTACTATCCCGGCTGTTGCACTGAACCTACAGATTCCCATTGGTGGGCAGGGAGGTACGGTTCCTTTTCCTTTTCCTGGACACAACACAGTTACTGCACAACCTACAGTTGGCACACAATTTTTGGGTGGAACTATACCTACAATAGGGGGACCAAATTCACCTTTTGGACAAAATATCCCTCTTGAATTGGCCCAGTATTGGAATCAGCTTCTCCAAAACTTTCCTCAAAATACTGGGGGGCAGAAAACTCTCCCTGCAGTGGGCCAACCTTATCTGGGTGTAACCAATCCTATTTGGGGTTTGGGTTAGACTACTCAATCCCAGGTCCCTACTCAAACTCAAGGTTACAATCCTTGGGGTTACTATCCTATCCGGCCACCACCGAATCAGACAGGGCCTTCCCTCTATGGATAGTCTGCTTACGGTCCTATTGGTTTTCCGACATGGCTTCCACCCTGAAGCCATCAGTACCCGCAAGTAAACCGACAGTTGTCTTTTCTTGCTACTTTGAATTTTCCAAATTTGTCTAGGATTCTAAATGATCCTATTCGTCACTCTCCCCAATGGCCTACTATTCCTGCTAAGCTTCCATCGGACATTCCGAAATTTGATGGCAAGGCTGGAGAGGACCCGAATAACCATGTCATGAACTTTCATTTGTGGTGTTCGTCCAACTCGCTGATGGATGACTCCATTCGTCTACGTCTTTTTCAACGAATCCTTATCGGTTCGGCTACGAAGTGGTATATTGAATTTCCACGAGGTTTATTTTCTGATTTCAACACCTTAGCTATGGCTTTTCTCACACATTACTTGTTACCGATCCGTTACGATACTGGGAATGAGATCTTGAATTATTTTAAACAAACTAAAGGCACTCATATATCAGATCATATTCATGAGTGGCAAAGGAGACGACATCTCATCAAACTTGAACTCCCTGATCAGTTACTGGCATAATGGTTTACGAAATCTTTCGTGAACGAAATTGGTAATGACATTGCTATGGGTGGTGTTTTTACAGGGGAGTAGGCTATAATTCGCGCTCAGTATCTTGATCTCATTTATTCGCAAACGGGAACACTCTACGATTTTCTCCCTGAACTACCTCATCCTGGTACTTCCAGCACTTCAACTGCTCTAGCTGCCTCGCATGCAGCTGATGGTGTAATTAGTACTGCTCATATCCACTCACATTCCGTTTCAAATACAACCCCTAAATCCAATTCTTCTAGTGTTCAAAGTGCTCGGTCTCCTGCTCCTCCCACCGGTAAAACCTCTGAAGTGAACGCTGTTCAATATACGCCGACCGCTAAAAATAAATCAAAGAAAGGGAGAGGCAAGAATAAGGAGAGTAAAAATAATAATCAAAATGAGAAAACTAAAACCCCTCCTGTTGAAGGTCAGGATAAGCACAAACCATGCTACCCTTGCCTTATCTGTGGTGACGATCACTACATGAAGGATTGTCCTCGACGTGCTGAAGTTACTAAGTTCCTTCAAGGAACGCTGAAATCCTCTACGCCGGCAGTCTTGTCCCAACCCTTCCTGTCTCAACAACAGGCCTCATTGGTCATCCATGACCAACCCTCTACTTCTACGACATCATATGTTTTGATGTGCACTGGTGATTCTAAGAATAATGATGTTTCCCTCGCAACTAGAGCCAAAGATTATTCTCCATCTAAGGAGAAGGTTGACGATTTACCTCCTGATTTGGTACAGCCCTCTCCGCCGAATCCACCTACGAACAGTCCTCTTCATATCGAACGACCGAGCTCTGATACAGTCTTATGACCCCCAAAAGGTGTCGTTAATAAATCGACATTCAATCCTCATGCTTGTGCGGCCTAGAACTATAGCATTGTCGAAGATCTGGCCCAAGCACCTTCAGCGATGTCTGCCCTTGAAGTCCTTCAGTCTTGTCCTGCACAACAAAGGGCTCTGTTGAAAGCTATAGGTGGAATTGATCCAACCGATACAAATTTGATAGTCTTTGAGTTGGAAGACCATATTCCAAGGTTACCCCCACAGCTTGCGTTTCAGATACAAGTTATTGTCGCCGACAAGAACATCTGCCGAACTGTTATTGATGAGGGTGCCTCTACGTGTGTAATGTCTTTTACTTGTTGGAAATCCATTGGCTCTCCTCCTTTAACTGAATCACAAAATACTTTGAAAGCCTTCAATGGCTCGGGTTTGAAGCCTTACGGTGTTCTTCCCTCATTGCCTGTTACTCTCGAAGGTAAGACCGTCCAAGTTGAAGTGGAAGTTTTCGATGCTCCCCTAGATTATAATCTTCTTCTTGGCCGTAGCTGGGTAGATTCTATGCTCGCTGTTGTGTCAACACTTTTCTGTTTATTTCATTTTCCTCATCAGGGAAAGGTTGTTATGGTTGATCAACTTATCTTCTTTAATTCCGATACTTGCACTGGCAACGTGCCGTTTATAGCTAAAACCCCACCGGGTTACGAGAATGTTGGAGTCGGTCTTTTAAAAGAATCTTCGTTAATGGGTACTTTTCCCATACCAGCACCACCTGATATTCTACGCCCGTCCGTTGCTTCTATTAATATGATCTCCGTTGTTCCTCATGAGCTTCCAGTGTATTTTGACCCCTTGATAGTCCCTGATCCTGGAGATCATACTCGTTTCGGCGAAGTCATGTCATTAAGTCCGGTTGAGTCTGCTTATCATGCGATTCAATCGACAACACCTTCTATACCCTCTCTTGAGGATTTGTCTCCCGATCCTTTCCATTTCATATTTCCCACTGATGAGATGATCATGTCCATCATGGCTGATACCCCTTGGGACGATGGGCATCATCATTCCATACTATTTCTGGAACAACACACTCTTGAGAATTACCAGCAGATTTCCACTCCGTCAACCGTTGTTGTTATATCGACTGTTCCCAGATCTACACACGATGTGTTTGCAGAAGGGAACCTCAGTAATATTTCTCCCATGATACTGCAAGATACCAGATATATAAAATATGCAGAACAGAAACGAAATGCTAGAAATAACAGAATAACAGTGAAATATCCAGCATAATCTTCACAATACACAGAAATGATATACGAAATAGCAACAGAAATAGCACTTGAACAGAAATAGCACTTGAATCAGATAGCAATGTTCTCAGGCCTCTTCGAGGGGGCAACCTCCAATCGAGCAGCGCTCTGTTACAATAATATCCAAGCTAGGGTTCTCAATACCCTCGAATCCTATTTATACTAAAAAGAAGCATCTAGAGGAAGATCCTTCTAGAAGCGGAAGCTTCTATTAGGTCTTCTTATATCCGCCTTATTCTATTTTATTGAAAGGTCTTATTAATATTGACCTTTATTACATCCGAATACATTAATCTACCTATGTGCGGGTTAGGACCTTAACAGATACCCATTG
>JASDQU010100479.1:362098-377367 GCA_032191745.1 Picea mariana | reverse complement strand
TTTCAATGCAACTCATGATTCAATTCACTCTTTAGAGGTTCAATCCCCATTGGATTAGAACCAATCAAAGAAAGGTCTAGTTCACTTTGTCATATGCCTTGAATAGGTCCAACTTTAGGATTGCTTCTTTCAATTTTTTTTTTACTGAGTGGAGGACTTCTTGTGCTATTGCAATGACATTGTGGATTGTCTTGTTCTACACAAAAACAAGTTGTTACTCACAAATTATCTTTCTTAAGAAGGGCTTTAAGTGTCTTGCAATAATTTTGGATATTGTTTTATAAACCATGTTGCAACAGGATATGGGATGATAACCTCCAGAATAATCTTCATCCTATTTTTTAGGGATTAAACATTAGAAAGTGGAATTGAAGGATTCAATAAAATTTCCATTTCTTTGATATTCTCTTACTATCAAGACTAAATCATCATTAAAAAACTCAAATAAATTCTTATAAAATTCAATTGTGAAACAATCAAGTCCTGGTATCTTTCTTCTTTGTGTGGAGAATAGAGCATCATGAAATTCCTCTTCTAGGGTTTGGTTGGATTCTTTTGAGAAGGTTGAGGGGAAATTTGAAAAAACCTCCATAATCTCCTTAATTGGGAAACCTAAAGAGGCTTTGAAAAGGTTTTCAAATTAAGTAGCTCATGCTTTCACCTCCGTCTGGAAGGAGATAACTATTCTTCCTTAAGATTTTTTTATGTTCCAAACTGTATTTACATTCTTTTTGAAGTTGGCATACTAGTGGAAGTACTTATTATTGTTATCTCCCTCTTTTATCTATAAATCCCTGATCTTCAGTCTCCAAATATGTTCTTCCTTGTTTAACCATTCAAGTCTTTGTATCCTCTAGATATTTCAGCACCTTCAACTGAGAGGGGTTAAGAGTGCCTCTATCAATAATTATATAAAGCTCTGAAAACTTCCTTTCCATCTATAGAAGATATTTTTGCCTTCATTTCTTCCAAAGGGGAAACCACTAATTTATAGATTTTTTAACTCTACTTAGGTTTATTGCAAATTGAGCCATTAAATAATTTGGTTCCAAAAGGATTAACTTCTTCCATTGAGACAACCAAATTTTTTAATTCTTCTTCTGCAAGCCATACTTGACTAATATTAAGGGGTGGTGAAGTTGTTTCTGAGCCAACATACCATTGGAGAGGAATAGGTCGATTGTATGAGATACCACCCTCCCCCACCAAGGATTTTATCCTTACTCGAGAATCAAGAAATGCCTTAGATACTAGAAACCCGTTGAGCCTTTTTGCAACAACATCCCTACCTATTTTGAAATTTCACCAAGTGGTCTTCAATTTGACTAGTTCCACATCCACAATATGATTTTCTTCCATGAAGGTTTGAAATAAACCATTTAAATTATCCTAATTAGAATTTTCTCTCTAGACTTCCCAGAGAGAGAGAGAGAGAAATTTAAATTCCTTCCAACCATTGTGAAAGCGACAAAAAATACTCCTAAAAGTTTAATGTCTTCCCAATAGGGGACTCGATCAAAATACGGGCCATAATTATTTACCACTGAAAAATTATAATCACAATCCTTATGTTTTAGAGTGACAAAGATAGAGGAATGATAGGAAGAGGAAGAAAGTGATTTGAAATCAGGACTCCACTGAGTCAAAACACCTCCCAACATGCGTTTTGGATCAAGAGCACAAAATGACCAATTTCTAAGCCATGGCATGAACACATCCCTGGACTTGTCTCTAGAACACATGGTTTCTTGTATTATAATGACATCCAGTTTTAGGCTTGAAAGGAGCCGCTTGAGGTCTAGCTTCTTATGCCCCCCCCAAACCCCTCTCAAATTAAATGATAGTAGGATCATTTTGGGGGAGGGAGGATAGGGCGCTCCTTGATATAAAGGCCCTAGATATAGAAACTTATTTACCTTCTATAAATTCTACCACAACATTTTTCTTAGCCTTGAGTAGATAAGATTTCCTTCTGACCAGATTTATGTGGGGAGGGTCCAAAGAAAAACCACCTTTAGGCCCTTTGCAAATTCCTTTGGGTATCAAGTTGTACCTTTTACCAAGGTGAGGATAAAAATATGGGGGTCCTACCGGGGAGGTATTCTTGGGGGAAGGGAAGTGATCAAAGTAAACCAATAAGCCTTGTTTTGGAAGGAGAGGAGAGGACTCCAAGGGAAGGGAAGAGGGAGGAGGGAAGGGGGAAGGAAGAGGAGAGAGGATAAGATCTCCTTCAATATTAGGGGATGGCTGGGAGGGGGGATAAATGGATATAGATTTGCCTTCAGGGTGAGTCATCATTTCTAGAAGTGGATATCTCGAGAGGGGAAGCTGAATTATTTAGAATAGGAAAGAGGGACATGTTATCGCACAATTTGTAATTTGATAGAAGAAAAGGTTAAAGGAGAGAAAATTGGCGTAACTAGAGACTATCCTAACACTATCACCTCAATAGGATGCCTATTTCTATATAGGGTGGTAGGCCCATGGGAGACATCCCCAGTGACCTGGGGGTTTCAGAAGGAAAATTCAAAGTGGCTAATAAAGAATCCCTCTCACAAGTCACCACTGATCATAAAGTCTAGTTTTATAACCAATGAAATGATAATGTATCAAAGTGTACCTTCCTGGAACAAAGAAATAAGAAACTATATATATTTGCAAGTACACTTGCTAGTTAGCACTTCATAAAACCATAGACTTTCTTGATAATTTTTTTTGTTTTGAATATGATGAAGTAAATAGAAAATTATAACAACAATATTTATATGGAAATAATTCAAATTAAATGCCTTGAAATAGATTCAAAATGACTAAGAATCATTAACCATTGAAATCATAATACTATCATTTGTTAGAAGCAAACAAGACAATGTATAAATCATCCTTTTCAATTGATTTTATCAGCTTTTGATACTGCATTTAATGGTTGTATATTACTTTAGTAACAACAAAAATATAGTCAGTAGGTTAGGCTATTCTAGGGTTAGAAAGTGTCAGTGGGTTTCTCAAAGAATAGGTTTTGATGGTTGTTTTGATCAATTACTCAAAGGAGGACTTAGACTAGTGCTTTAGGGAAAATGGAGTCGATGAATATGGCAGAAAATGTTGAAGAAAATGATAGTAGGAGAGTCAAGGACAAGAGATATTGATAGATTGGAGTGTTGGTAACCCAAGGCTCCAATTATCAAACCCTAAGGGAAACTAGTTACTAAGGTGTAGTTAGCCCTAGGACTTAGTATAATTTCCTCCCTCCTTAACTCAAAGATGATGAAAAAATAAGCTAAGATGAAGCAATGGATACTTAAGGTGTTGCAATGGAAAGGCCTTAGCACATCCTTCAAGAAAAATGGCCTTTTGATAAGATCTAGTAGGTGAAGGATTTTGAAGCTAGGACAATAACATGTGCTAGTCATCCTAGGGTTTAGTCAAGAAATTTCATAATATTTTATGTAAATGCAAGATAAATAAAATATAACCATTCAATTAAGAATAATTGCAGAAATATCACTTACATTCATCAAGAATAATCAAGAAAAACCCTAGTTCAACACTTTCACCAAGAAACTTGTCAAAATACTCTAAGATTTAGCCTTTCTCAACAAATGTGCCTATAATTTCATCCAAGAAACCATAAGGAGGGCGCAAATTTCAGTCCTCACAAGTTTGAGTGAAAGATGATGAAAAATAAGAGTGATTTTCCCCTTATTTATATAGTTACAAAGACCAGAATTAGGTGAAAAAGGCCGACATAGCCTGTTACACATAATATCTGGTTTTTACATTAAATTTCATAATTAAACCCTAAAACAAGTTTTAGAGGTGACATCATTCCCTTTTAGGGTGATTTTAGGCCCTTTTTGGGCAACGTTGGCCTCTTGGAGCAAAATGTTAGGCCTCCTTGAGCCTCAAGATCCTGCCACATGTGTCACTTGGCACACAACTACCTCCAAAACATCCAAAATGTCGGGAGAGATCATGGGTGACCTGGGTGACGTCATGGGCCTTCCAAGGCCTACATCATGATGTAATGGACATGACCCCCCTAGGTCCAAGCCTACCAGAATTCCCCTAGTGAAACGCCCTCCTCTCTCTCTGTGCAAATCCCCTGACCTGTCTCTACACCTAGCTGGGGTCTCAGCATCCATCAGGTGGGATATTTATCCCTATGGAGGTCTGAACTAATAATCTCCCCATATGTACCTATCCATAGGATGTAGCCCTGCAAAATCAACAAATACACCCTCCATGGGCTCATAAGTAACATGGATCATAGCAATGTCAATCACATCTAATCATAAAGTTATTTAAACATGTGCATGAAACCCCCTTTACCCAGACAAGTGCTCAAAGACATTATGCTATTCTATAGGCCAAGTTTGGAGGGGATGATAGGATGTCCTATTGGGATAATGCTCATTGGATGTGGGATATTGTTGGCCCTTGACCAAGTTTTGAAAAATACTTGGTCATATTTGACAACTTTTGGGACTGCGACACCTTGCCAAGGAAGGAGCAAAAAGAGAAGTGGAAAGTAAGGAATAAAGACTTATTTTTTGGTCCATTTTAGGGTTTTGGGTTGATGTAACAGGAAATGGATGTCGACTCGTGGGTTCACCCATGCTTAGGCCCATTTTGTAATCTATAAATAGGCAATGTAAATAGAGGAGAGTGATAGTAATGTAGACATCTATGTGATGTATAACTGAAATCTTAGTGCTAGTAACTGGATCTGTGTGATTGGATGTATCTTAGAGTGCTCTGTGCATGAGATCGGAAAGCTAAGTGCAAGTTGTTGTAGTCTTGTGCTGAAGAGCAAGGAGGAAGGATCTAGCGAGCTGCATAGATCTTCTGTCCTGTACGAAGTAAGGGTCTTTGAAGCTCTGTGTTGTAACTGCTTGACCGAGATAATATAAAGAAGACTTTGTGGACGTAGCCCCAGGGTGGGGGTGAACCGTGGTAATTGTGTGTATAGTTCTTTGTGCTTCTATCTAATGTGTTTATATCTTTCTTGGCTAAGTGCTTGAAGTGATTAAGTAGATCTAGTTATGCTCTGTGTTGATGATATATGAATGAACGTTAGATCTAATATATAAGATTCTTAGTGCTTGATATGTTGAATCTAACCTATATTTTTGTGGCTAAGTAATGAATCATATTTAGTATAAGTATTCACTACAATGCTCTGTGCTATCTGTGAAGTACCATACGGGTTAAATATTGATGAAGGATCTATTCTAAGTGCCTTGTAAAAGATATAATCACAGATCAGTGTCCCAACTAAGGTTGCAGACATCTGAGTCTTGCAACCACCCATGCCTCTACCTTGGGTGAGACTTCATCTGCTTCGCAGGTGTTGTCGAAAGGGCCAGTAGTTAGGGTTTTGTTGGTGAGCTCTTGAGCGTCGAACCCTAGGTCTTCCCCTATGCCAACAAATGGTTCTATTGTTGAGTCTAGAACTGTGATTGTTGGGAACAAAAGAAGAAACATATTTATGTGAACTAAGCTCTGTGCGTAGATCTGTTGCCCTAGTGATAAGTATTCTACTTGACGTACAAAGCTTTGTGTCGAGAAAAAGAGGTCATATCTGAAGGGAAAAGGTCATATCTGAAGAAAAAGAAGTCAGATTTGTAGAAAAGGGGTAAGATTTGTAATCTCTGTGCTCTAATGGTAAGAATAGTCAAAATTTATTAGACTTGGAAGCTTTGTGCTCTGTAGAAGTAAATAAGTGAAATTTTTTGTTTCTAAAGCATGGATCTAGGTATGTTTGATAGATTCTGTCCTAGCTTCAAAACTAGGGCGTGAATAGATGAAAGAAAGTTTGATATGAATAGATCCAATAAGTATAGTGATAGATATGTTATACCTATTCATCGAAGGAATGTCTAGACTAACAAGTGGATGCATGATCATAGAAAAAGTTTTTTTTAGGCTAGCCACCATGATCCTGGTGCGTAGTACAAAAGGAGTTGGGGAACATCTAAACGAAAGAGAGGATTAACCCTCTGTTATAGTTGCAGAAGACCAGGACATCTTGCTAAGGAATGCCCTGGGAAAAGACCTAGTTGCCTCTATTGTAAGGCTATGGAGCATGAAGTATTGGATTGCCCTAGAATGATTGCTAGGATTGAGAAGCTAAATATGGAGCAAGCAAACCCTGAAGGAGATCAAGAGACCAATATTATAGCAGAAGCCTAGAAAGAATAAGAAAAGATATTTCTACAGATGAAAGATACCTTGAATGACCACTGACATGTTAGGCTATTAGAGATCTTCAAAGAAAAGTAGAAAATCAAAGCAAGAATAGGGGACTTTGACATTGACTGTACTCTTGATGAAGAAAGACAAGTGAACATTATGCCAGAAAGAACTTGGGAAGCTATAGGAAGTCTTGCCATGATCCCTTCCCTAGGAGGAACAAGTTTCTTCAGAGGAAAGCTAGTAAAGCTATGTGGAAGGCTTGCCTGGATACCTATGTCTGTCAATGGAAATTCAAAAGAGGAAGACTTGAGATCATTAAATTTGTTGAAGACAACACCCTATTTACCATGCTCATAGGAAAACCTTGGATTGATAGAGAACAAGCCAGACGAAAAGAGGAAGAAAAATTTTTGGAATAGAAGAAGCAAGAGTTAAAAGACTTTATGACCATAAGGATTTTGCACTTGATTGAAGAACAGAAGAGAATATCACAGATATTTAATATTATCAACCTCGATGTCAAAGCTAAGAGAACACTTGAGGATTTGCAGAAGATTGAGTTACCTATTTTTGATACAGAAGAAGTATTATCAAGGAACCCTAGGAAAGACTCTCAATAATGCGAAGTAACTAAGACCACAAAAGATAAACATTAGAATGGTAAAAGCATTACTGAGACGAAGCTCATGGGGAAGAAGTCTAGGAAGTTAAGAAAGAAAAGGGCTAATACTGTAAGATTACAAGAGGTTCTAGAGAACACTTCGCAGTAAGAAGAATTGCAGAATTGGAGCTTCACCGAGATATCAGAACAACGACATAAAGTACTTCACCACGACGAAGCAATATAGTCGTTAGAACCGATATACCCATTCGACCGTCGCTCCGAATGGATTGAAAAGTAGTTATGGGTTACCACTAGACCATTGGATAGCACCAGAACAAATAGAACAGAGTTAATGAAGGCCCCATGTCCATTGCAAGTAAACCGTTGCTAAGATTTCCTACTTAACCCATCATGCCACGGACCGAGAATACCTTTTTCTAACTGAGAATTTGAGCGCGAACCTTGATATTTACTTACCCTAATATCATTGCCTTACTATTCACTGTAGTCTCTAAATTCCTTTTGCACCCGAGCCAGTTGGCCCAATTTTGTATGTCAGACGACCTCAGCGCTGCTGAGAAAATTGTTGAAGAAGTTCTAATTGATTTAATGACTGAGAGAGTCATGTCGGAATGCAGAATGTCTACAGGTGTAGAGGCATCGTCCTTGAGTGCACTATGAGCTCCCTCCTCCACTAATCGAGCAGGACCATCTCGTCCACCTTCGGAAAGACAATCTAAGCTCAGAAATGACTTCGGCACTATGAATATTATCCCAAGCATATTGCCTAAATATATCCCACCACTAAGTGGAACAGTGAATCAAGACACTGTACCCACAGACTTCGACTATGCTGTAGTCACTGCGTACCTCCCGAAAGGGGTGCGTACAGTTCATGCTGACCAGGAGAAGCTCACCGTGCTAAAATTTAGTGATTTTAACCTTGGAGATCGTAAGGTTTATAGTATGATAGCCCAACACAAGTACTTGACTATTACAAAAGGAAAGAATCCCAATATTGTACCACAGCAATGGACCCATAACCTTGCGTAGTCAAGCCTCCTCAACGTAATGAAGATTCCACATTTTGGGAGGCATCAGGAAGTAAATGCATGCGTTAGAATGTTGTTGTGCTACTGCCACATAGGATACCTATGGTTGGACCACCGCAACATTTTGGATCCGATTTTGATCAATCATATCACTGGGATAAGCATGCAGGGCCCTGACCCGAAGGACTTTTACCTTGGAAAGACCGTAGATCACGCTCTCACTCAACGAATAAAAGAAACATATGGAAATCTGGAGAAAGGCATGCGAGGTTACAAGGTAGCCTCCATTGAGAATGCAACGGTGTGCTTTGGTTTCCAGCTGATCGTAGGAAAGTTAGTCCAAAAAAATAGACCTACACAGGTGACCGGATTTGTAGTTGACCTTGCAGGGAAGTGCGCGGAGGGACTACAAATGAACTGGGCAAAATACCTTATAAATCAGCTAGAGCTTGACTGTAGAAAAGAGCAGGACCAAGGGTATGAGTTCCACTTTAGCTCGTTTCTCATACTCATCACTTTCATCGCTTGGGAATTGCTCGAAGGAGCCACTTTTTCGGAGATCAAACCCTTCGAACCATTGGTCGTGAAGTTTTGTACGTTGTGGTACTCCAGTGACATGAACAAATAGTGGAATTCCAATGTTGTCTTTCACCTTACTACACTCAGTTGAAGAATGCCATTCAGTCTACACCATGCATCACACCCAACATGCTTCATAGGTTTAGAACTTTGATGAAATTCAGCGTAGATCGTCACTTCACCTACATCACAGCGTGCACAGATGAGAACAAGCAACAACTCTAGTCATATTACAAGCTAATAGAATATGACTTGGAGGAGATTACCAAGGAATGGTCGACAGACCTCCTTGTTGCAGCAGACCCTGCAGAGATGTCCAACGTAGATAGCCCTGAAGCTATCCTGAATACAAAAGGACCACACAAAACTAAGAAGGATGTGGAAGTTCAAGATATCCACAGGACATCCACAAAGACTGCTTCGCTCTCACCTATGAAGTGAGGTGACGATGAAGAACTAGGGGGCACAGAAGTTGAGCATAACAAAGGTGAGGTTACTCCGCCTAGAGACGAGGAAGATCCCTCCAAGAAAAGGAATACTACCCCACCCAATCCCACATCTTGAAAGAAAGCTAAGGCCACCCGGACCATACTTAAAACTACCCTTACCCCGGATGATTTTGACTTCTTAATTGTTGCACTGAATGATGTTTCACTAGAGCTCACAGAAAAGAAAGAAGCGAAGCAGAAGGAGCTATTCTACTGGATCACGGGTGAACTCAAAGAAGTGCAGCAAGAACTCCGATATAGCCAAGCAGTTTCTATGGCACCCTTAACAATGGAAATACCAAGAATAGATGATGAGCCCACTCAATTATGCCAGATCACCGAGAAAGTCAAAGCTCACCTTCGACAAGCTCAAGAAGACATAATGCAAGCCACCCAATATTTTGGCGCAAGAACATAGCACACATGGTGAACAATAGAGGAAGGCATAACATAAGCATCTTGCCTTACAAGCAAAGTAGGAGGAGGAAAAAGCATAGCTACAATAGAGAAAGGACAAATTGCTAGCAGATCAACTTGAAGTATAGGAAAGAGTTCACAAAGCATTGCGCTCTGTGACGATCATAGAAGTGAAGATGGAAGATTATCTCCCACAACAGGTGACTCAACTGGAAGAAGTAATCCAACAACTTCAACAGTGCATCATGGATCTGGAGCTCCACACCGTGCCTGAGACACCCCAATAGATAAGAGATCTAAGAGAGGCCACTGCTCGAAGCGCAGTCGACTGATTAAAAACCTTGGCTTCAGAATGTGGGCAGCTAAACACTAGAAGTGCCCAGACTTATAAAACCCTCACAGAGAATCCATAATTGTAGACATTGGAGGCACAACTCCAAGAATAAAAGAAGCATGAAAATATGTTACAAGCGCAGCTAAAGTCCGTGACCCCAGTCAAAACAATGAAGAGGTTCACAGAACAACGCACAACCCAACAACAAGTACACACTCTGCAAAGTAAAGTAATGGAAGTCTCTCAATGACTTCAACCACTCCAAGAGAAGGCATGCCAACTGTTCACCGAACTTAAAAGCCAGAGAGATGAACTCAAATAGGGTGTCATCACTGCATAATAGTTCCTGGAAGGACAACTCAATGACACAGTAATCCAGGAATTTACTAAACAAGAGGTTGTCGCACTACAACAGGTCAAAGAAGCTTGAGCCAAGCTCGAGGCATTCGAAGCAGAATTGGACAGACCTGAGTGACTCGGGACAAGTCATAGGTGAGTGTTGGGGGCCTGTTGGCCCTTGACCAAGTTTTGAAGAATACTTGGTCATATTTGACCACTTTTAGGACTACGATAGCTTGCCAAGGAAGGAGCGCAACGTGAAGTGGAAAGTAAGGAAGCAAGACCTATTTTTGGGTCCATTTTATGGTTTTGGGTTGATGTAACGAGAAAGGGATGTTGGCCCATGGGTTTACCCACACATAGGCCCATTTTGTAATCTATAAATAGGTAATGTAAATAGAGGAGAATGATAGTAATGTAGACATCTATTTGATGTATAACTAAAATCTTAGTGCTAGTTACTGGATCTGTGTGATAGGATGTATCTTTGTGTGCTGTGTGCATGAGATTGGAAAGCTAAGTGCAAGTTGATGTAGTCTTGTGCTGAAGAGCAAGGAGGAAGGATCTAGCAAGATGCGTAGATCTTTTGTCCTGTGTGAAGTAAGGGTCATTAAAGCTTTGTTCCATAACTGCTTGACCGAGATAATATAAATAAGACTTTGTGGATGTAGCCCTAGGGTGGGGGTGAACCACGGTAACTATGTGTATAGTGATTTGTGCTTCAATCTAATATGTTTATCTCTTTCTTGGCTATGTGCTTGAAGTGATTAAGTAGATCTAGTTATGCTCTATGCTGATGATATATGAATGAACATTAGATCTAATATATAAGATGCTTAGTGCTTGATCTACTGAATCTAACCTATATTTATGTGGCTAAGTACTGAATCATCTTTAGTATAAGTATTCACTGCGATGCTCTGTGTTATCTGCGAAGTACCAGACGATTTAAATATTGATGAAGGATCTATGCTAAGTTCCCTGTAAAATATATAATCATAGATCAACGGCCTAGATAAGGTTGCATACATCTAAGTCCTAAAACCACCCCTACCTCTACCTCGGGTGAGACATCATCTGCTTCGCAAGCGTTACCGAAGGGTCGATAGTTAGGGTTTTGTTGGTGCACGCTTGAGCATTGAAACTTGGGTCTACCCCTGTGCCAACATATTTTCTCAGGTGAAGTAAAATCTAGGCCATGTGAGTGGATGAGGTGGTAAGGGATGTCTGGTCAATGGGTGGTATGATAATAGGGAAATGTATGGATTACCTATGGGCGACTCTGAAGAGGGTGAGCTACACCTTATCATGGATGCAAATGTTTCCAAGTCCATTCATGCCTTTTATCCTTTATTCTTATTTCTTTTTTCTTTCAAGAGGCTAGTTAGGGGACACTTCCCTCATGTGGTGACCAGTGGTGGCTATGTTACCCAGAAGGATTTCATGGAAATGACAAGGATGTCTCGTGATGAGACCCCCTTTCTCTTGTCTATTCCACCAAGAGCCACTACCCTGGCATGGTGACCAGTTGTTGGTAGTGTCATACTACTACATGCCCATGGACCTAATAGGTTGGCTCATGATGAGGCCCACTATGCTCCAACTAGGGCATGATTTATTATTTTTTTATGGGTCCCTCTGTTTCTTGTCGAGAAGCTTTTTATTGCTTTCTCAGGAACTCTAGGCGAAGCATATCAAGATTTCATTCTTTTGGATTTTATATTTTTCTAACTACTTTTTCCCTCTGGGCCTTTAGCCCCTTCTTCCCACAAGGTAAGGTACAACCCTTAGATATTCGGCCAACCCAATGCCTGATCCAGTGTAATGGGATGGATGAGTGAGAAAAATATGGAAAGTGGTAAGTATGGTGGGAATAAATGATGACCTTTCATGAATCCTCCCAGTGGAAACTTAGACCCTATGGGTACCATGTTAATAGAGCATCATGTCATTCCCCCCAGGTGTGGTCAAGTGGAAAGGCATAAGGTCCAAGCACATGTTAGAAGAAAAAAAAAATTATATGCACATATTAAAAAGTTTTGTGAATCAGAGTGACACATACCATGATATCCAAACTCATTACCTCATGGATCAAGACCCATTTCTACTGCAAGACCAGGATTATCTGATGGATGCTGCTACAGCTAAAAAATTGGAGGTAATGAAGAAGGAAAGGATGGGCCCTATAGGGCCATGATCAAGTTGATATGGCTCTCAGTACTCCATGTCTAGGACCTGTGGGCCCTGACACACAATCTCCTTAGTTATCCCTAGGCCAGGGGATAACATTTGGATCCAACTCGGGGACATGTGCTCACCGTAGAGTGCATGAGAACCTCAACATCTCTAGAATAACCTGTAACTTGCTTGATCTCAACATAAAACTATTAGTAATCATTTTGGGTGGTGATATCACCCCCGAATCACACATGTATAATATAGAAAATGAAAGAAATCATATGTGAAAATTGAAATACAAACTACTCTAGCATGAAATGAAAATGGTATATACAATGAATGAAAATTCCTACCTACTTACCTCTACGTACCTATTGGCTGAAGGCTAAGTGAAATCAAATAACCAATGAAACCACCCTAGAAATGTCTCACAATACCTGCCTATGTGCTTCATCATAAACCAAAACAGTGATAAGTTAAGCACAAAAATAACATGAGTTAGAGAATGTACTATAACATTGGAAGTCATAAAGTCTAGCTCATGGAGGCGGGAGGGAGGGACAAAATCATGCCAGCTCATACTCTCAGGAGAGTTCTCAATCCATCTCAGAAAGGGATTTTGAAAATTTAGAGGTCCAATAGACTGACTCAAAGAGTCTGACGGTTGGATACCTTGGAAATATTCACATTCTAAGGTCTGGGAAGGAAATAGAAAAAACCTAGGGGTTGACTGAGAAGTTCTTAAGGGAAGGTTGAAAGACTAATATGACATGATTTTTCTTGAGGTATCCAACCTACCTTGAATTCAAGGGTTTTCCTCAGATTAAATTTAATACAAAGGACATACTTCCCAACTACACATTTAATGAGACAACAAGATAAAGTAATCGAAGGTGGATAAAGAATATTATCACAAGGATCCTTCTTCGGGAACTATGTCCTTAATCCTATCAAGATATGAGGACAACAGTGGTTTATAATCTTCTTCATGGAATAAATCCAAGTAATTAGAGGAATAATCATCAAACTCCTCAAGGTATGACAAAAATTCATTAGGAAAATATAGCACCAGGTCATCCTTCGGTGTCTGAAATAGGTTTGTGACGCAGGGGCGCACCATCCAAGCACCTCTGCTTACACATGATCTTCTTCTTCTTGCCCGAAGAACTCCAAGGTTCTTCTATTTCCCTATTGGGAAATCTGCACCCACAACAATCTTTCCTCGAGGTCTCCCCTTTACCGTCGGGAGATCATCCAAATCTCGCTATCTCACGATTTCGGGACTTAAAACCTCCAATTCTTCCTTTCTTTTCTTGCGATACCCGATCTGGCGATACGGGTATAGCTCCTTCCTTTACTAATGCCCTCACCACATACAACCGTGGGCTAGGCTTCTCGCCAATACTTTGGGACTTCTCGCGGCAAGGTCCTGAGGGCTTCGTGCCACCTGTATTCCACTCTCTGCTATGGCTCACACTATCCTTCAGCTTTCGGGATATTGCTTTCTCGCAATCTCGCGATCCCCATGCCCAAATCCTTGGGTCTTTTCTCACGAGGTCTCGATACACGATCCCACGTGTAGATCCAACAGTCCTCCTATGATTTGGATCCAACGGTTATCCTCCTCTTGCGCCTCGTGACCTTATGACTTGGAGTACCCAATGTTTGGACTCTCAACCTGCAAACTCCCGAGTTCACGAGATCTCTCGATCTCTCACCACCTGTCCTCCTCAGATGGATGGCTACGATCCTCTTGCTCCTTCATCGCTTCGCGTCCTTTCACCTCGCGAATCTGAACACCCAATACTTGGGCTTTCACCCTGTGAACTCCCAAGTTCGCGAGATCTCTTGATCTCTAGCACCTGTCCTCTTCAGATGGACGGCTACAAATCTCTCACCACTTCACTGTTCATGAAGTTAAATGACTTCCCTTTCGGTCCTCCAATGTCCAAGTTTTCGAGATGAGGAAATATCCTTACATGCGTCCTCCACAACGAATAACTCTGATCTTGTAGGGGCATCGCGTCTCGCAATATCGCTTCTCTTGCTGCACAACTTTGGGGCTTCAACTCACGAGTCCCTGATACACGATACCACGTGTAGATCCTACAACTCGTGTGACTCAGAATCGATGGCCCTGCCCCTCCTAAGTTTCAAACTCTTCGGACCTTCTCTCTGTAACCTCCTTGCACCTCTGCAAGATCTAACGGTCCTCAGAATTTCGCGAAATCTCTTCAGAAGATCTCGACTGTCCATTCTTCCTTGGGTAATCCACGAAATGAAAAGAGTATCTCTCCGCGAGATTCCTTCGCCTTTTCATCAACATGCGACATTTCTCCCCGACTTCAAGTCACACTTATCTACACTGATCCTCAGCGACTTAGAGGCCGATTCTTCCTGAGCTTTTCTAAATTACTTCAACCTCAACGAGGTTCTTTGCACGCACTCCTTGTAGAAATCCTGCGAACACTTCAACTGTTCGAGCTTCCTTGACTCTGCGTATGCCCGTAGCAGTAGTCCTTCAACACTTCTACTTAGTTTCACGACTGAGACTCTCCTTAGCCTGCACACTCCTTGCATGGCTCTAGCAACCCGCATTCACTCTTGAGTGAATGAGAACAAGAGTTAACCCTCTGAGCCTTCTGTCAACGCACTCCTTGCGGACAACTTCAACTGCACTCCTTGCAGGAATCCTTGCTCAAGTAGAGAAACAATTGAAGCTCATTCCACTTCCTCTCAGATTTCGATCTTGATACATAAAATCATACACATAGCATAATAACAAATGCATAACAGGAAGTAATATTCATAAGTAGAGAATTCAACACACATACACAGAGAATAACACAACAGCCATGAATTTGAATCAACTTCTTCTATTAATTCAAATGCCTGTACACGGTTGTTCTTCATACACTATTCTCTGCTTGCCCTTCTTTTCTCCTAAGTGATTCTATTTATCTACAAATATACAATGAGGGTGTCTATATCCGTTTTCCCTCTCAGACTCTAAACTATCAAATCTAGAATTAAAAATCCTATCTATCAGCATTAACTAGATTAAATGCCTCCTATCTACC
>JASDQU010100479.1:331595-346977 GCA_032191745.1 Picea mariana | reverse complement strand
CCCGTAGCAGCAGTTCTTTAATACTTCTACTCAGTTTCATGACTGAGACTCTCCTTAGCATGCACACTCCTTGCACGACTCTAGCAACCCGCATTCACTCCTGAGCGAATCAGAACAAGAGTTAACCCTCTGAGCCTTCTGTCAACACACTCCTTGCGGACAACTTCAACTGCACTCCTTGCAGGAATCCTTGCTCAAGTAGAGAAACAATTGAAACTCATTCCACTTACTCTCAGATTTCGATCTTGATACATGAAATCATACACACATCATAATAACAAATGCATATTAGGAAGTAATATTCATAAGTAGAGAATTCAACACACATACACAGAGAATAACACAACAACCATGAATCTGAATCAACTTCTTCTATTAATTCAAATGCCTGTACATGGTTGTTCTTCATACACTATTCTCTGCTTGCCCTTATTTTCTCCTGAGTGCTTCTATTTATCTACAAAGATACAATGAGGGTGTATATATCCGTTTTCCCTCTCGGACTCTAAACTATCAAATCTAGAATTAAAAATCCTATCTACCAGCATTAACTAGATTAAATGCCTCCTATATACCAAAGGACGAGAGCTTGAGGCTTAAGGTCCAATACAGTATACAATGCGCCTCCACAAAATGGCTTCATTAAAGACTTGTGCTACAATCCCAAAGCACTTTCAAAAATTTGGGTTTGTTTATCTAGCTGATCTCCGATTGATGTGCTGGCTTGCTTGATGAGTTGGCGATGCTCTTGCATCATACTCCTCGGCTTGAAAATTTTCATGGGCTCTTGTCCATGAGCTCCTGCACGGTCTGTCCATGCTTTTGTATCTCTGCTTCAGTCTCCCAGCTGGCATCTTCCACTGGATAGTTTTTCCATTTGACCAGATACTCGAAGTATTGCTTCCGCCTGGTCCTTTTGCTCACCCTCTTGTCAAGTATACGCTCCATCTATGGCTTTTCTGCAATCGACATCTGCTTCTTCCAATGTATTTCTGGCTGTTCATCACTTGCAGCTCCTGCTTCCTCAGCCTTATATGGATATAAGTCTGATACATTGAATGTCGAAGATATTTTGATCTCATTCGACAACTCAATTTCATAAGCGTTTTCTCCCAACTTCTTCAGGACACTGCATGGCCCAATTTTCTTCATTTTCATCTTGTTGTATGTTCCCCTTGGGAAACTTTCCTTCCTCAGATATGCCAGAACTATATCACCAACTTCGAACTGAAGTTTTCTTCGATGTTGATCCACTCTGCACTTATATTCCTGGTTTGATTCCAACAATCGCTCCTTCACCCTGCTGTGAAGTTCTTCCATCGCCTCTACGAATTCTTCAACTCTTGCACTCTTAGTCATTATCTGCTATGAGTCCCTTNTAGATACTCCTCTTGGCCGCCTACCATATACAATCTCAAATGGACTTTTTCCTGTGCTCCTGTTCACTGAGTCGTTGTACACAAACTCTGCTTGCGGCAACATGTTGTCCCAATTGTTGTGGTGCTCTGTCACCAAGCTTCTTAGCAAGTCTCCCAGACTTCTATTTACCACCTCTGTTTTCCCATCCATCTGAGGATGATAGGAAGAACTAAAAATTAAGTTAGTTCCCATCTTCTTCCAGAGTGTCCTCCAGAAATGTCCAATGAATTTCATATCCCTGTCCGATACTATGCTTCTGGGTAACCCGTGAAGTCTAACAACCTATTTGAAAAACAAATTTGTTATGTGAGTCGCATCGCTGGTATTCTGGCATGGGATAAAATGTGCCATTTCAGAAAACCTGTCAACCACCACAAAGATCGAATCATGTCCTCTTTGCATCCTAGGCAATCCCAATATGAAATCCATGATGATTTCATCCCACGACCTCTCGGGTGTGGGTAATGATTGATAGAATCCCGCATTCTGCTTCCTGCCCTTTGAATGCTGGAAAATTCTACATCTGTCTACAAAATTCTTGACTTCTGACCGCATTCCTGGACAAAAGTATGCTTCGCTTAGCTTTTCAAATGTCTTGTCGTGGCAAAAATGCCCTGCCAATCCACCACTGTGCTTCTCCTTTAGCATATTCTCCCTCATGGAGCAATACATAACTGATTTCCTCTGAACAACAGTCCATTTTGGATCATGTAATCTATCCATGGGCTTCTGTCTCTGAGAACTGGATTCTCAGTTGCTTCATATGCCTCTGCAAAATCTGCATCACCTGCATACATGTCCCTAAGATTTTCAAAACCCAATGTCTTGACTCGGAACTCCTGTAGCAGCAAACACTTCCTGCTCAAAGCATCAACCACTTTGTTAGCAGTACCTGAAATGTGTTTAATTACAAATGTAAAATTCTACATATACTCTACCCATTTAGCATGTTTCTGATTCAACTTCTCTTGCTGATTATCACTATACTGAACAAATTCTTTCAGAATAAAGTAATGCCTCCACTTCTTCAATTCCTGTATGATAGCATAAAATTATTTGTCATACGTGGAGTACTTCACCTTTGCCTCATCCAGATTTTCGCTGAAATATGCAAGTGGTCTGTCCTCCTGGCTCAAAACCGCTCCTATGGCAAAGCCACTTGCATCACATTTCACCTGGAACACCCTCGTAAAATCCGGAAACACCAAAACCGACTGTTTTGTGATCTTTCGCTTCAACAAATTGAAGCTCTTTTCTGCCTCTTCAGTCCAATGAAAATATTTATGTCTCTTCTTGACAGTATCCATCATTGCTGCGCTAATTCCACTGAAATTCCTGATGAATTTTCGGTAGAAACTAGCCAGTCCATGAAAACTTCTCACCTCGAAAATATTTCTCGGTGATGGCCAATTTTTAATTACCTCCACTTTACTTGGATCCATCTTTAATTCATTTTTTGATATGAAAAACCCCAAGTAAATGAGTTATGTCTTCATAAATGAAGATTTCCTCATGTTGATCAAAAACTTCTCTTGCTGTAGCTTCCTCATTACTGTAGCTAAATGCTTCAGATGTTCTGCTTTTGTTTTGCTGAAAATCAATATGTCATCCAGATAAACAATGACAAACTTACCAATGAATTCCTTCAACACTTCATTCATTAACCTCATGAAGGTACTCGGTGCATTCATTAAGCCAAACGGCATGACTAGCCATTCATACAACCCTTCGTTGGTTTTGAAGGTTGTTTTCCACTCATCGCCTTCCCTCATGCGAATCTGATGGTATCCGCTTTTCAAATCAACCTTTGAAAAAAATTTGGCTTCACTTAAACAGTCCATCAAGTCATCCATCCGTGGTAATGGAAACCTGTACCTGATGGTTATCTTGTTAATGGTTCTGGAGTCTGTACACATTCTCCATCCTCCATCTTTTTTTGGACTCAGTACCGTTGGAACGACACACGGACTTAAACTTTCCCTGATCAGTCCTTTATTCAATAGTTCCTGTACCTGCCTTATAACTTCTTCATTCTCCTGTGGCGTCAACCTGTATGCAGCTTTGTTTGGCAAACTGGCTCCTGGTATGAGGTCTATATGATGACTCACACTCCTCACCGGCGGCAACGAATGAGGTAATTCGTCTACCACAATGTCAACGAACTCTTCTAGCAGTTCCTGAATTTCTTCCGGCAAATCATCCACTCTTGTGCTGGTCAAAACAATTTTTGGTTTCCTGACCACAAAGAATTGTGGATCTTCCTTCTTCTTTACTTCCGCCAGAAGTTCCTTCCCACTCATGAGAAGTACAGTATTTCTCGGTTCTGGTTTTACTTCTTTATCTTTAATTGGAAGTAGCATATGTGTTCTTCCATTCTTCTCCAAAGTATACGTATTCATCTTCCTATCATGAACTATGTTCCTGTCATATTTCCATGGTCTGCCTAGCAATAAATGACATACATCCATAGGAATAACATCACATAGTATTTTATCATTGTATCCTCCTATCTTGATGTCAACTAAGAACTATTTATTAACACTTACCTGATGTCCCTTCTGTAGCCATGAAACTTTGTATGGACTCGGGTGATCAGTTGTCTCCAGCTCTAGTTTCTCCACCATCTCGGTTGAAACGAGATTGTCTGTGCTTCCACTATCCACAATAACCTTGCACTTCTTGTCTTTGGTCTTTCATGTGGTTCTGAAAAGTCTATTTCTCTGTGCCGTGTCCTCCACCTATTTCTCGGGTGTTAAGAGAACCTTACGCATCATCAACGACTTTCCGTCTTCTGCGTCTTCTGCTTCAGCAGCTCGCCTATGTGCCTCGGCGATGTGAGCTTATCCTCCATCCTTCTTCCTATCTGGACAATCAACTGCCTTGTGTCCATTCTTTCCACACGTTAAGCATGTGATGACTCCACCTCTGCCTCTTCCTCTACCTCTGGTATGAGGAAATGTGTTATTATCAGCGTATCCTCTGCTCTGTTCTGTCTGTTGCCTTCGTTGTTCAGTGTGCTGGCCTCGCTGTGAAATTCCACCTCCTTCTTTTCTAGTCTGAGGATTTTTCCAGTCGTCCTTAGATTTATGGAATCTATCTTGAGCAACTGACTTACCTTTTGGCTGGCTCCTACCTCGGCCTCACTGTGCTAGCTTACGGCTTAGCTTCTATTTAGCTTTTAATGCCATTTGATACACATCCTCCACCATTTTGATGGTCATCATACTCATATCATCCTGGATATCGTATCTCAAGCCATTCGTATACTGGAAAATTTTTCATCATCGCTCTCCCAATGACCTGCTCTGATATTTATCTTGTAGAATTCCTCAGTATACTCCTTCACTGTCATCAGCTTCTGTCTCAGGTTCTACATCCTTCTAAACAGTGTGATTTGATAATCCCTTGGGATGAACTTTGCCTTCATCTTCGTAATCATTCGATCCCAACTTTTTATCTTTTGCTTGCTTTTGGAACATCTATCTGCTTGAAGTTCATCCCACCATAATGCAGCGTGTCCCTTCAATCATGTGACAGCATGCCTGACCTTTTTATCTTCTTCGATGTCTTCATAATTGAAGTAGGTGTCAAGAGCTCTAATCCAATCTAGAAGCTCTTCTGCATCCAGACTCCCTTCATAAGCTGGAATGTCCATCTTTGTTTTTGAGCTCATCCAGGCGATAGCTTTAATTAATCACTCATTGGCTACATCTTCGGCTGCAACTTCTCCTTGTTGTTCGACTTCAACTTCGCCTTTAGAGTCGCTCAGATCTCCAGCACTGGCTGTGCGTCTCTGCACTGCTTCTATATCTTCTAATCTCGCTCGGAGATCACATATCTGCCTTTCCATATCTGGATTCTGTGCTTGTCTCCCTCTTCCTCTCTAGTTTCCCCTATCCTCTAGATCGGGTGATTGTCTTTCTCTCCTCGGCGACATGGTGAAATTTTCCCTTCTTCTCTGCTACAGAAAGCAAAGAGATTTTCTCGCTCTGATACCACTTGATGCAGGGGCACACCACCTAGGCACCTCTACTTACACAATATCTTCTTCTTCTCGCTCGAAGAACTCCAAGGTTCTTCTATTTCCCTATCGGAAAATCTGCACCCACAACAATCTTTCCCTGATGTCTCCCCTTTACTGTCAGGAGATCAGCCAAATCTCACTATCTCACAAGTTCGGGACTTAAAACCTCCAATTCTTCCTTTCTTTTCTTGCGATAACCGATCTGGCGATACCGGTATAGCTCCTTCCTTTACTAATGCCCTCACCACATGCAACCGTGGGATAGGCTTAATTGTTAGCACCTCTCGCAACCTTGCGACCTCGTCGGTTGAACCGTCGAACTTTCACCCTCCTATTTCGCGAGTCCCCGAGATGCGAGAATTCAACGGAATGTTGACTTCTATCTCCAGGCAGCACGTGTCCACCCGTCGGTCGCGCGGTCCCACCTTATACTCTGCCACGCATTCACACGAATCTTGGCTCCTCGGCACTTCGCAACTCGTGAATCCTAACGCCAATACTTTGGGACTTCTCGCGGCGAGGTCCCGAGGGCTTCGTGCCACCTGTATTCCACTCGCCAACTCTACTATGGCCCACACTATCCTCCAGCTGTCAGGATATCGCTTTCTCGCAGTCTTGCGATCCCCACGCCCAAATCCTCGGGTCTTTTCTCACGAGGTCCCAATACACAATCCCACGTGCAGATCCAATGGTTATCCTCCTCTCGCGCCCCACAATCTCGTGACTTGGAGTACCCAATGTTTGGACTCTCAACCTGTGAACTCCTGAATTCACGAGATCTCTCGATCTCTCAACACCTATCCTCCTCAGATGAACGACTAAGATCCTCTTGCTCCTTCACCGCTTCGCGTCCTCGCGCCTCGCGACTCTGAATACCCAATACTTGGGCTTTCACCCTGCGAACTCCCGAGTTCGCAAGATCTCTTGATCTCTACCACCTGTCCTCTTCAGATGAACAGCTACAAATCTCTTGCCACTTCGCTGCTCACGAAGTTAAAGGACTTCCCTTTCGGTCCTCCATTGTCCGAGTCTCCGAGATGAGGGAATATCCTTACACGCGTCCTCCACAACGAACGACTCTAATCTTGTAGGGGTATCGCGTCTCGCGATATCGCTGCTCTTGCTGCACAACTTTGGGGCTTCAACTCATGAGTCCCTGATACATGATACCACGTGTAGATCCTACGGCTCCTGTGACTCGAAATCGATGGCCCTGCCCCTCCTAAGTTTAAAACTCTTCGGACCTTCTCTCTATAACCTCCTTGCACCTCTGCAAGATCTAATGGTCCTCGAAATTTCGTGAAATCTCTTTAGAAGATTTCGACCATCCGTTCTTCCTTGGGTAATCCACGAAATGAAAAGAGTATCTCTCCGCGAGATTCCTTCACCTTTTTGTCAACCTGCGACGTTTCTCCCCGACTTCAAGTCGCACTTATTTACGTTGATCCTCAGTAACTCAGAGGCCGATTCTTCCTGAGCTTTTCTAAATTACTTCAACCTCAACGAGGTTCTTTGCACGCACTCCTTGCGGCAAGCCTACGAACACTTCAACTGTTCGAGCTTCCTTGACTCTGCATATGCCCGTAGCAGCAGTCCTTCATATACTTATGCTCAGTTTCACAACTGAGACTCTCCTTAGCCTGCACACTCCTTGCACGGCTCTAGCAACCCGCATTCACTCCTGAGCGCATTCACTCCTGAGCAAACTAGAACAAGAGTCAACCCTCTGAGCCTTCTGTCAATGCACTCCTTGCGGATGACTTCAACTGCACTCCCTGCAGGAATCCTTGCTCAAGTAGAGAAATAATTGAAGCTCATTCCACTTCCTCTCAGATTTCGATCTTGATAGATGAAATCATACACACAGCATAATAACAAATGCATAACATGAAGTAATATTCATAAGTAGAGCATTCAACACACATACACAGAGAATAACAGAACAACCATGAATCTGAATCAACTTCTTCTATTAATTCAAATGCCTGTACACGGTTGTTCTTCATACACTATTCTCTGCTTGCCCTTCTTTTCTCCTGAGTGCTTCTATTTATCTACAAAGATACAATGAGGGTGTCTATATCCGTTTTCCCTCTCAGACTCTAAACTATCAAATCTATAATTAAAAATCCTATCTACCAGCATTAACTAGATTAAATGCCTCCTATCTACCAAAGGACGAGAGCTTGAGGCTCATGGTCCAATACAATATACAATGCACCTCCACAAAGTGGCTTCATTAAAGACTTGCTCTACAATCCCAAAGCACTTTCAAAAATTTGGGTTTGTTTATCTAGCTGATCTCCGCTTGATGTGCTGGCTCGCTTGATGAGTTGGCGATGCTCCTGCATCAGTTTGTAATCACACCATGTCCTTGTTGCCAATTTTGAAGTTTATTAGTAAATTCATATATAAGGTAAAGACAACTTTTGGAAACAACACTCAATGTTGTAAATGGGTTGCCATCATATCCAATCACATCCCATTTACAGTTCTCGACATGTATGAATTCATCAATATTATCAACAAAGTCATCATCTTCATCATAACATGAAGGGGTTAGAAAATCCAACACTTCTTCACTTTCCACATCATAATATAGAGAATAATTAAAGATTTGGAAAGGGAAGTAACTCACTTCTCTTACTTCTTCCTATGCAGGAGATCCAAGTATTTGGATATCTTCATCAAATGAAAGACTTGCCTTGACATATTCTATCTTGTCCAGGGGTTCCATTTCTTCTTCACTATCTAAATCATAGAATAAGGTATCATCAAAAAAATGGAAAGGAAAATGACTGACCTCATTCTCTTCCTCTTGTGCAAGAGAGATATGATCTTGGAGAGCTTCGTCGGATGGAGGAGCGATTACCAGTGCCTCATCCTCATAATTCACTTCTCTAGTTTCACTGCATTTTATCAAGGGGTTGAAAATTTCCTTCATAAATCTCTTCTTTCATATCAGAAGGTTCTTGGTATTGAGCATGATATACATCCCTAATATATTCTACAATATCAGCGGTGAATACTTTGTCCTCTAAGGCTATTGTGAGATTTTGAAGTGCATCTTCATACGTTTGGAAATGTGGTTTGACAAAGTCAATAAACCTACTCATGAGGTGTACGAAAGAAGATATACCGCTATGTTCACAACAACCTTTAAACCAATCTTGCAAAAATAATGGTAGGGAGAGTATGAATAATTTTACCAAAACATCCTCCCCTCCCAATTCTTTCTCACTTATATACTTAAAAAATTCTACAATGTGAGGAATTGGGAGCCCCCCTTCAAATCATGGAGGGTTGCTTGACCATTTTGTATCAAAATAAGTTGGGTATCCTTGAAGACTTTTGAAATTAATGGTCGTATACAGTTGTTCCCAGGATGCCATGATTCCATAACTTGGAAATATCACTGAATTGAGAGTAAGGTGGCACCTAGGAAAAGGTTAGTGGAGTCACCAGATAATTTTCTTGAAACTATCAAAGGGATGAGGGGATCACCCTCAATGGAGCCACCTGGTAAGCTTTTCAAATTAATGGATTTTGAGGAAAGGCCTACCGAAACGTGTCATCTTTAGGAGAATTAACTCAATGTTCCCCAGCAATGACGCCAAAATTTTATAGCACAATTTGTACTTTGATAGAAGAAAAGGTTAAAGGAGAGAAAATTGGTGTAACTAGAGACTATCCTATCACTATCACCTCAATAGGATGTCTCTTTCTATTTAGGGTGGTAGGGTAAGGGGAGACATCCCCGATGACCTGGGGGTTTGAGAAGGAAAATTCAAAGTGGTTAGATAAAGACCCCCTCTCACAAGTCACCACTGATCAGAAAGTCCGGTTTTATAACCAATGAAATGATAATGTATCAAAGTGTATCTTCCCGGAACAAAGAAACAAGAAAATACAAATATTTGCAAGTACAATTGTTGGTTAGCACTTCATAAAACCATAGAATTTCTCCATGAAATCAATTTGTTGAATATGATGAAGTAAAAATAAAATTATAACAACAATATTTATAGGGAAATACTTCACATTAAATTCCTTGAAATAGATTCAAAATGACTAAGAATCATTAACCATTGAAATCATAATACTAACATTTGTTAGAAGCAAACAAGACAATCTATAAATCATCATTTTCAATTTCTTTTATAAGCTTTTAATGTTGAATTTAATGGTTGTATCTTACTTTAGTAACAACAACAATATAGTCAGTAGATTAGGCTATTCTAGGGTTAAAAAGTGTTAGTAGGTTGCTCAAAGAATAGAATTTGATTCTTGTTTTGATAAATTACTCAAAGGAGAACTTACACTAGTGCTTTAGGGAAAATGGAGTCAATGAATATGGTAGAAAATGTAGAAGAAAATGATAGTAGGAGAGTCAAGGAAAAGAGAGATTGATATATTGGAGTGTTGGTAACCCAAGGCTCTAATTATGAAACCCTAGAGGAAACTAGCTACTAAGGTGTAGGTAAACCTAGGCCTTAGTAGAATTTCCTCCCTCCTTAAATCAAAGATGAAGCAATAATTGGCTAAGATGAAGCAATTGATACTTAAGGTGTTGCAATGGCAAAGCCTTGGCACATGCTTCAAGAAAATTGTCCTTTTGACAAGATCTAGTAAGTGAAGTATTTTGAAGCTAGGACAATAAAATGTGCTAGTCTTCCTAGGGTTTAGTCAAGAAATTTCATAATATTTAATGTAAATTCAAGAGAAATAAAATATAAACATTCAATTAAGAAGAATTGCAGAAATATCACTTACATTCATCAAGAATAATCAAGAAAAACCCTAGTTGAACACTTTCACCAAGAAACTTGTCAAAATACTCCAAGATTTTTCCTTCCTAAAAAATTACGCCTAAAATTTCAGCCAAGAAACCCTAAGGAGGGTGCAAATTTCAGTCCTCACAAGTGTGAGTGAAAGATGATGAAAAATAAGAGTGATTTTCCCCTTATTTATACAGTTACAAAGACCGGAATTATGTCAAAAAGGTTGACATGGCATGTTACACATAATATCCAATTTTTACATTAAATGTCATAATTAAACCCTAAAATAAGCTGTAAAGGTGACATCATGCGCTTTTAGGGTGATGTTAGGCCCTTTTTGGGTAACTTTGGCCTCATGGAGAAAAACGTTAGGCCTCCTTGAGCCTTAGGATCCTGCCACATGTGCCACTTGGAACACAACTTCCTCCAAATCATCCAAAATGTTAGGTGATGTCATGGGTGACCTGGGTGATGTCATGGGATTTCCAAGGCCTACATCATGATGTAAAGGACACAATCCCCCTGGTTCTAGGCTTGCCAGTCTACCCTTGGTGAAACATCCTCCTCTCTCTCTATGTGAATCCCTTGATCTGTCTCTACCCCTGTCTGGGGTCTCAACATCCATTAGGTGGGACTTTTATCCCTATGGAGGTATGAAGTAATCATCTCCCCATATGTACCTATCCATTGGGCATGGCCCTGCAACATCAACAAATATGCCCTCCATGGGTTCATAAGTCACAAGGATCATAACAATGTCAATCACATCTAATCATCAAGTTGTTTAAACATGTGCATGAAACCCCTTTTACTCGGACAAGTGCTCAAAGACGTTATGCTATTCTACAGGCCAAGTTTGGAAGCAATGCTAGGACATCCTATTGGGATAGCTCTCATTGGATGTTGGATGTTCCCGGGTGAAGTAAAATCTATGCCATGTGAGTGGATGAGGTGGTAAGGGATGTCTGGTCAATGGGTGCGGTGATAACAGGGAAATGTATGGCTTACCTGTGGGTGCCTCTGAAGAGGGTGATCTGCACCTTATCATGGATGCAAATGTTTCCAAGCCCATTCATGTCTTTTATCCTTTATTCTTATTTATTTTTTCTTTCAAGAAGCTAGTTAGGGGATACTTCCCTAGTATGGTGACCAGTGGTGGAAATATTACCCACAAGCATTTTATGGAAATGAGAAGGTTGGCTCATGATGAGACCCCCTTTTTCTTGGCTATGCCACCAAGNCAGTATGACACTACCAACAGTTGGCCACCACACCAGGGTAGTGTCATACTGCTACATGCCCATGGACCTAATAGGTTGGCTCGTGATGTGACCCCCTATCCTCCAACTAGGCCTTGGTTTATTATTTTTTTATGCGTCCCTTTATTTCTTGCCATGAATCTTTTTACATCTATCTCGAGGATCTTTGGGCGAAGCATCTCAAGGTTTCATTTTTTGGCTTTTATATTTTTCCAACTACTTTTACCCTCTGGGCCTTTAGTCCCTTTTTCCCATAAGTTAAGGTACAACCCTTATATATTTGGTCAACCCAATGCCCAGATCAGTGTAATGGGATGGATGAGCAGGAAAAAAATGGAAAGTGGTAAGTATGGTGGGAATGAATGATGACCTCTAATGAATCCCCCCAATGGAAACTCATAACCTACGGGTACCATATTACTAGGGAATCATGTCATTCCACCCAAGTGTGGTCAAGTGGAAAGGCATAAGCTCCAAGGACACGTTAGAAGAAAAATAAATTATATGCCAAGTCATAATATTAGGAGAGTTCTCAATCCATCTGAGAAAGGGATCATGAAAATTCAAAGGTCCAATAGACTGACTCAAAGAGTCTGAAGGTTGGCTACCTTGGAAATATTCACAATTTGAGGTCTGGGAAGGAAATAAAAAAAACCTAGGGGGTGACTGAGAAGTTGTTAAGGGAAGGTTAAAATACTGAGATGATAGACTTCTTCTTGAGGTATCCAACCTACCTTGAACTCTAGGGTTTTCCTCACAGGAAATTTAATACAAAAGACATACTTCCCAACTACACCTTTACTAACACAAAAGATAAAGTAATCGAAGGTGGCTAGAGAATATTATCACAAGGATCCTTCTTCGGGAAAATGATGTCCTTACTCCTATCAATATCTAAGCACAATGATGGTTGATAATATTCTTCATGGAATAAATCCAAGTGCTTAGAGGAATAATCATGAAAATCCACAAGGTATGACCAGAATTCATTAGGAGATTATAGCACCAGGTCATCCTTGGGTATCCGAAATAGGTTTGTAATCACACCATCTCCTTGGTGCCAATTTTCAAGTTTATTTTTCACTTCATGTGATAAAGGTAAAAAAAAAATTTGGAAATGACCCTCAATGTCATAAATGGTATCCCCATTATATCCAATCACATCCCGACATGTATGAATTCATGAAAATTATCAACAAAGTTGTCATCTTCATCATCACATGAAGGGGTTAGAACATCCAACACTTCTTCACTTTCCACATCATAAGATAGAGAATCATTAAAAATTTGGGAAGGGAAGTAACTCACCTTGCTTACTTCTTCCTGTGCGGGAGATTCAAGTATTTGTATATCTTCATCAAATGTAAGACCTGCCTCTACATCTTCTATCTTGTCCAGGGGTTCCATTTATTCGTCACTTCCTGAATCATAGAATAAGGTATCATAAAAAAATTGGAAAGGAAAATGACTCACCTCATTCTCTTCATCTTGTGTAGGAGATATATGATCTTGAAGAGCTTTGTCGAATGGAGGAGCGATTACCACTGCTTCATCCTGATAATTCACTTCTCTAGTTTCACTGCATTCTATCGAATCATGGGAGAAATATTGTTCTTATTCAAGGGGTTGACAATTTACTTCATAAATCTCTTCTTTCATATCAGAAGGTTCTTGTTATTGAGCATGATATACATCCTTGAGATATTCTACAATCTCAGTGGTGAATCCTTCGTCCTCTAAGGCTATTGTGAGATTTTGAAGGGCATCTTCATACGTTTGGAAATGTGGTTTGACAAAGTCAATAAGCCTACTGACGAGGTGTACAAAATAAGATATACCCTTATCTTCATAACAACCTTTAATCCAATATTGTTAAAATAATGATAGAGAGAGTACAAATAATTTTACCAGCACATCCTCCCCTCCCAATTCTATATTGCTTATATACTTCAAAAATTCTACAATGTGAGGAATTGGGAGGCCTCCTTCAAATATTGGAGGGTTTCTTGACCATTTTGTGTGAAAACAAGTCATGTATCCTTGAATACTTTTGAAATCAATAGTCGAATATACTTGTTCCCAGGATGCCATGATCCCATAACTTGGAAATATCACAGAATTGAGAGTAAGGTGGCACCTAGGAAAAGGTTACTGGACTCGCTAGATAATTTTCTTGAAACTATCAAAGGGATGAGGGGATCACCCTTAGTGGAGTCACTAGGTAAGCTTTTCAGAGTAAAGGATTTTGAGGAAAGGATTACCGAAAAGTTTCGTCTTGAGGAGAATTGACTCAGTCTTCTCTGACAATGGTGCCAAAATGTTATCGCGCAATTTGTACTTTGATAGAAGAAAAGGTTAAAGGAGATAAAATTGGCGTAACTAGAAACTATCCTATCACTATCACCTCAATAGGATGTGTTTTTCTATTTAGGGTGGTAGGCCTAGGGGAGACGTCCCCGGTGACTCGGGGGTTTGAGAAGGAAAAGTCAAAGTGGTTAGATAAAGTCTCCCTCTCACAAGTCACCACCAATTAGAAAGTCCATTTTTATAATCAATGAAATGATAATGTATCAAAGTGTACCTACCCGGAACAAAGCAACAAGAAACTATATATATTTGCAAGTACACTTTCTGTCTAGCACTTCATAAAACCATAGACTTTCTTGATAAAAGAAATTTGTTGAATATGATGAATTAAACAGAAAATTATAGCAACAATATTTATAGGGCAATACTTGACATTAAATGCCTTGAAATAGCTTCAAAATGACTAAGAATCATTAACCATTGAAATCATAATTCTATCATTTGTCATAAGCAAATAAGGCAATGTATAAATCATCCTTATCAATTTCTTTTATAAAATTTTAATGTTTCATTTAATGGCTGCAGATTACTTTAGTAACAACAACAACATAGTTAGTAGGTTAGGCTATTCTAGGGTTAGAAAGTGTTAGTAGTTTTCTCAAAGAATAGGTTTTGATGGTTGTTTTTATCAATTACTCAAAAGAGGACTTAGACTAGTGCTTTAGGGAAAATGGAGTCAATGAATATGGAAAAAAATGTTGAAGAAAATGATAGTAGGAGGGTCAAGGACAAGAGAGATTGTAGATTGGAGTGTTGGTAACCAAAGGGTCCAATTATCAAACCCTAGAGGAAACTAGCTACTAAGGTGTAGGTAAGCCTAGGCCTTAGTATAATTTCCTCCYTTCTTAACTCAAAGATGAAGAAAAAATCGGCTAAGATGAAGCAATGGATACTTAAGGTGTTGCAATGGCAAGGCCTTAGTAGATGCTTCAAGAAAAATGGCCTTTTGACAAGATCTAGTAGGTGAAGGCTTTTGAAGATAAGAGAATAACCTGTGCTAGTATTCCTAGGGTTTAGTAGAGAAATTTCATAATATTTAATGTAAATTCAAGAGAAATAAACTATAACCATTAAACTAAGAATAATTGCATAAATATTACTTACATTCATCAAGAATAATCAAGAAAAACCCTAGTTTAACACTTTCACCAAGAAACTTGTCAAAATACTCCAAGATTTAGCCTTCCTCAACAAGTGCGCCTAAAATTTCAGCCAAGAAACCCTAAGGAGGGCACATATTTCAGTCCTCAGAAGCGTGAGTGAAAGATGATGAAAAATAAGAGTGATTTCCCCCTTATTTATACAGTTACAAAGACCAGAATTAGGTCAAAAATGTCGACATGGCCTGTTACACATAATATCCAGTTTTTACATTAAATGTCATAATTAAACCCTAAAACAAGATGTAAAGGTGACATCACGCCCTTTTAGTGTGACATTAGGACCTTTTTGGGAAACGTTGGCCTCCTAGAGAAAAAGGTTAGGCCTCCTTGAGCCTCAGGATCCTACCACATGTGCCACTTGGCTCACAA
>JASDQU010100479.1:321227-331575 GCA_032191745.1 Picea mariana | reverse complement strand
GGTAGGGTAAGGGGAGACATCCCCGATGACCTGGGGGTTTGAGAAGGAAAATTCAAAGTGGTTAGATAAAGACCCCCTCTCACAAGTCACCACTGATCAGAAAGTCCGGTTTTATAACCAATGAAATGATAATGTATCAAAGTGTATCTTCCCGGAACAAAGAAACAAGAAAATATAAATATTTTCAAGTACAATTGTTGGTTAGCACTTCATAAAACCATAGAATTTCTCCATAAAATCAATTTGTTGAATATGATGAAGCAAAAAGAAAATTATAACAACAATATTTATAGGGCAATACTTCACATTAAATTCCTTGAAATAGATTCAAAATGACTAAGAATCATTAACCATTGAAATCATAATACTAACATTTGTTAGAAGCAAACAAGACAATCTATAAATCATCATTTTCAATTTCTTTTATAAGCTTTTAATGTTGAATTTAGTGGTTGTATCTTACTTTAGTAACAACAACAATATAGTCAGTAGATTAGGCTATTCTAGGGTTAAAAAGTGTTAGTAGGTTGCTCAAAGAATAGATTTTGATGCTTGTTTTGATAAATTACTCAAAGGAGGACTTACACTAGTGCTTTAAGGAAAATGGAGTCAATGAATATGGTAGAAAATGTAGAAGAAAATGATAGTAGGAGAGTCAAGGAAAAGAGAGATTGATATATTGGAGTGTTGGTAACCCAAGGCTCTAATTATCAAACCCTAGAGGAAACTAGCTACTAAGGTGTAGGTAAACCTAGGCCTTAGTAGAATTTCCTCCCTCCTTAAATCAAAGATGAATCAATAATTGGCTAAGATGAAGCAATGGATACTTAAGGTGTTGCAATGGAAAGGCCTTGGCACATGCTTCAAGAAAAATGTCCTTTTGACAAGATCTAGTAAGTGAAGGATTTTGAAGCTAGGACAATAAAATGTGCTAGTCTTCCTAGGGTTTAGTCAAGAAATTTCATAATATTTAATGTAAATTCAAGAGAAATAAAATATAAACATTCAATTAAGAAGAATTGCAGAAATATGACTTACATTCATCAAGAATAATCAAGAAAAACCCTAGTTGAACACTTTCACCAAGAAACTTGTCAAAATACTCCAAGATTTTTCCTTCCTAAAAAATTACGCCTAAAATTTCAACCAAGAAACCCTAAGGAGGGCACAAATTTCAGTCCTCACAAGTGTGAGTGAAAGATGATGAAAAATAAGAGTGATTTTCCCCTTATTTATACAGTTATAAAGACCAGAATTATGTCAAAAAGGTTGACATGGCATGTTACACATAATATCCAATTTTTACATTAAATGTCATAATTAAACCCTAAAATAAGCTGTAAAGGTGACATCATGCGCTTTTAGGGTGATGTTAGGCCCTTTTTGGGTAACGTTGGCCTCCTGGAGAAAAACATTAGGCCTCCTTGAGCCTTAGGATCCTGCCACATGTGCCACTTGGAGCACAATTTCCTCCAAATCATCCGAAATGCTAGGTGATGTCATGGGTGACCTGGGTGATGTCATGGGATTTCCAAGGCCTATATCATGCTGTAAAGGACACAATCCCCCTGGGTCTAGGCTTGCCAGTCTACCCCTGGTGAAACATCCTCCTCTCTCTCTATGCAAATCCCTTGATTTGTCTCTGCCCCTGTCTGGGGTCTCAACATCCATTAGGTGGGACATTTATCCCTATGGAGGTATGAAGTAATCATCTCCCCATATGTACCTGTCCATTGGGCATGGCCCTGCAACATCAACAAATACGCCCTCCATGGGTTCATAAGTCACAAGGATCATAACAATGTCAATCACATCTAATCATCAAGTTATTTAAACATGTGCATGAAACCCCCTTTACTCGGACAAGTTTTCAAAGACGTTATGCTATTCTACAGGCCAAGTTTGGAGGCAATGCTAGGAAATCCTATTGGGATACTTCTCATTGGATGTTGGATGTTCCTGGGTGAAGTAAAATCTATTCCATGTGAGTGGATGAGGTGGTAAGGGATGTCTGGTCAATGGGTGTAGTGATAACAGAGAAATGTATGGCTTACCTGTGGGTGCCTCTGAAGAGGGTGAGCTACACCTTATCATGGATGCAAATGTTTCCAAGCCCATTCATGTCTTTTATCCTTTATTCGTATTTATTTTTTCTTTCAAGAGGCTAGTTAGGGGATACTTCCCTAGTATGGTGACCAGTGGTGGAAATATTACCCACAAGCATTTTATGGAAATGAGAAGGTTGTCTCATGATGAGACCCCCTTTCTCTTGGCTATGCCACCAAGAGCCACTACCCTGGTGTGGTGGCCAACTGTTGGTAGTATCATACTGCTACATGCCCATGGACCTAATAGGTTGGCTCGTGATGTGACCCCCTATCCTCCAACTAGGCATTGGTTTATTATTTTTTTATGCATCCCTCTATTTCTTGCCGTGAATCTTTTTACTTCTTTCTTGAGGATCTTTGGGCGAAGCATCTCAAGGTTTCATTTTTTGGCTTTTATATTTTTTCAACTACTTTTACCCTTTGGGCCTTTAGTCCCTTTTTCCCATAAGTTAAGTTACAACCCTTATATATTTGGCCAACCCAATGCCCAGATCAGTGTAATAAGATGGATGAGCGGGAAAAAAATGGAAAGTGGTAAGTATGGTGGGAATGAATGATGACCTCTCATGAATCCCCCCAGTGGAAACTCATAACCTACGGGTACCATATTACTAGGGAATCATGTCATTCCACCCAAGTGTGGTCAAGTGGAAAGGCATAAGCTCCAAGGACACGTTAGAAGAAAAATAAATTATATGCACATATTAAAAAGTTTTGAGAATCAAAGTGACACGTACCATGATATCCAGACTCGTTACCTCATGGAGCAAGACCCATTTCTGCTGCAAGACCGGGTTGATGTGATGGATGTTGTTGTTGCTGACAAAGTGGATGCACTGAATAAGAAAATTATGGGGCCTCCAAGGCCATGATCAAGTCGATCTGGCTCTTGTTACTTCATCTCTAGGACCCGTGGGCCTCGATACATAATATCCTTAGCTATCCCTAGGTTAGGGGATAACATCTGGCTCCAACACGGGGACATGTTCTCATCGTAGAGCACATGAGAACCTAAACATCTCTAAAATAACCTATAACTTTCTTGATCTCAACATAAAACTGTTATTAATCATTTGGGGTGGTGATATCACCCCCAATTCACACATATATAATACATAAAATGAAAGAAAGCATATGTGAAAATGGAAATAAAAGCTATTCTAGCATGAAATGAAAATGGTATATACAATGAATGAAAATTCCTACCTAGTTACCTCTACTTACCTTCTGGCTAAAGGCTAGGTGAAATAAAATAACTAGTGAAACCACCCTAGCAATGTCTCACAATACCCGCCTCTATGCTGCATCATAAACCAAAACAATGATAAGTTAAGCACAAAAATAACATGAGTTACAGAATGTACTATATAATCAGAAGTCATAAAGTCTAGCTCATGGAGGTGGGAGAGAGGGAAAAAATCATGCCAAGTCATAATATTAGGAGAGTTCTCAATCCATCTGAGAAAGGGATCATGAAAATTCAAAGGTCCAATAGACTGACTCAAAGAGTCTGAAGGTTGGCTACCTTGGAAATATTCACAATTTGAGGTCTGGGAAGGAAATAGAAAAAACCTAGGGGGTGACTGAGAAGTTGTTAAGGGAAGGTTAAAATACTGAGATGATAGACTTCTTCCTAAGGTATCCAACCTACCTTGAACTCTAGGGTTTTCCTCACAGGAAATTTAATACAAAAGACATACTTCCCAACTACACCTTTACTAACACAGAAGATAAAGTAATCGAATGTGGCTAGAGAATATTATCACAAGGATCCTTCTTTGGGAAAATGATGTCCTTAATCCTATCAATATCTAAGCACAATGATGGTTGAAAATATTCTTCATGGAATAAATCCAAGTGCTTAGAGGAATAATCATCAAAATCCACAAGGTGTGACTAGAATTCATTAGGAGATTATAGCACCAGGTCATCCTTGGGTATCCGAAATAGGTTTGTAATCACACCATCTCCTTGGTGCCAATTTTCAAGTTTATTTTTCACTTCATGTGGTAAAGGTAAAGAAAAAATTTGGAAATAGCCCTCAATGTCATAAATGGTATCCCCATTATATCCAATCACATCCCATTTACGCTTCCTGACATGTATGAATTCATGAAAATTATCAACAAAGTCATCATCTTCATCATAACATGAAGGGGTTAGAACATCCAACACTTCTTCACTTTCCACATCATAAGATAGAGAATCATTAAAAATTTGGGAAGGGAAGTAACTCACCTTGCTTACTTCTTCCTCTGCGGGAGATTCAAGTATTTGTATATCTTCATCAAATGTAAGACTTGCCTCTACATCTTCTATCTTGTCCAAGGGTTCCATTTATTCGTCACTTCCTGAATCATAGAATAAGGTATCATAAAAAAAATGGAAAGGAAAATGACTCACCTCATTCTCTTCATCTTGTGTAGGAGATATATGATCTTGGAGAGCTTTGTCAAATGGAGGAGCGATTACCACTGCTTCATCCTGATAATTCACTTCTCTAGTTTCACTGCATTCTATTGAATCATGGGAGAAATATTGCTCCTATTTAAGGGGTTGACAATTTACTTCATAAATCTCTTCTTTCATATCAGAAGGTTCTTGTTATTGAGCATGATATACATCCTTGAGATATTCTACAATCTCAGTGGTGAATCCTTCGTCCTTTAAGGCTATTGTGAGATTTTGAAGGGCATCTTCATACATTTGGAAATGTGGTTTGACAAAGTCAATAAGCCTACTGACGAGGTGTACAAAATAAGATATACCCCTATCTTCATAACAACCTTTAATCCAATCTTGTTAAAATAATGATAGAGAGAGTACGAATAATTTTACCAGCACATCCTCCCCTCCCAATGCTATCTTACTTATATACTTCAAAAATTCTACAATGTGAGGAATGGGGAGGCCTCCTTCAAATATTGGAGGGTTGCTTGACAATTTTGTATGAAAACAAGTCAGGTATCCTTGAATACTTTTGAAATCAATAGTCGAATATACTTGTTCCCAGGACGCCATGATCCCATAACTTGGAAATATCACAGAATTGAGAGTAAGGTGGCACCTAGGAAAAGGTTACTGGACTCGCTAGATAATTTTCTTGAAACTATCAAAGGGATGAGGGGATCACCCTCAGTGGAGTCACCAGGTAAGCTTTTTAGAGTAAAGGATTTTGAGGAAAGGATTATCGAAAAGTATCGTCTTGAGGAGAATTGACTCAATGTTCTCTGACAATGGTGCCAAAATGTTATCGCGCAATTTGTACTTTGATAGAAGAAAAGGTTAAAGGAGATAAAATTGGCGTAACTAGAGACTATCCTATCACTATCACCTCAATAGGATGTGTCTTTCTATTTAGGGTGGTAGGCCTAGGGGAGACGTCCCCGGTGACCTGGGGGTTTGAGAAGGAAAATTCAAAGTGGTTAAAGATAAAGTCCCCCTCTCACAAGTCACCACTGATCAGAAAGTCCATTTTTATAACCAATGAAATGATAATGTATCAAAGTGTACCTACCCGGAACAAAGCAACAAGAAGCTATATATATTTTCAAGTACACTTTCTGGCTAGCACTTCATAAAACCATAGACTTTCTTGATAAAAGAAATTTGTTGAATATGATGAATTAAATAGAAAACTATAGAAACAATATTTATAGGGCAATACTTGACATTAAATGCCTTGAAATAGCTTCAAAATGACTAAGAATCATTAACCATTGAAATCATAATTCTAGCATTTGTCATAAGAAAATAAGGCAATGTATAAATTATCCTTATCAATTTCTTTTATAAACTTTTAATGTTTCAGTTAATGGCTGTAGATTACTTTAGTAACAACAACAATATAGTCAGTAGGTTAGGCTATTCTAGGGTTAGAAAGTGTTAGTAGTTTTCTCAAAGAATAGGTTTTGATGTTTGTTTTTATCAATTACTCAAAGGAGGACTTAGACTAGTGCTTTAGGGAAAATGGAGTCAATGAATATGGAAGAAAATGTTGAAGAAAATGATAGTAGGAGTGTCAAGGACAAGAGAGATTGATAGATTGGAGTGTTGGTAACCGAAGGGTCCAATTATCAAACCCTAGAGGAAACTAGCTACTAAGGTGTAGGTAAGCCTAGGCCTTAGTATAATTTCCTCCTTTCTTAACTCAAAGATGAAGAAAAAATCGGCTAAGATGAAGCAATGGATACTTAAGGTGTTGCAATGGCAAGGCCTTAGTAGATGCTTCAAGAAAAATGGCCTTTTGACAAGATCTAGTAGGTGAAGGCTTTTGAAGATAAGAGAATAACCTGTGCTAGTCTTCCTAGGGTTTAGTAGAGAAATTTCATAATATTTAATGTAAATTCAAGAGAAATAACCTATAAACATTAAAATAATACTAATTGCATAAATATCACTTACATTCATCAAGAATAATCAAGAAAAACCCTAGTTGAACACTTTCACCAAGAAACTTGTCAAAATACTCCAAGATTTAGCCTTCCTCGACAAGTGCGCCTAAAATTTTAGCCAAGAAACCCTAAGGAGAGCGCAAATTTCAGTCCTCATAAGTTTGAGTGAAAGATGATGAAAAATAAGAGTGATTTCCCCCTTATTTATACAGTTACAGAGACCAGAATTAGGTCAAAAATGTCGACATGGCCTGTTACACATAATATCCAGTTTTTACATTAAATGTCATAATTAAACCCTAAAACAAGATGTAAAGGTGACATCACATCCTTTTAGTGTGACATTAGGACCTTTTTGGGAAACGTTGGCCTCCTAGAGAAAAAGGTTAGGCCTCCTTGAGCCTCAGGATCCTGCCACATGTGCCACTTGGCACACAATTTCCTCCAAAACATCCAAAACGATGGGTGACGTCATGAGTGACCTGGGTGACATTATGGGCCTTCCAAAGCCTACATAATGGTGTAAAGGACACAACACCCCTAGGTCCAAGATTTATAGGCTGCCCCTGGTGAAATGTCCTCCTCTCTCTGTGTGTAAATACCATGATTTGTCTGTACCCCTGGGTGGCATCTCAGTATCCATTAGGTGGGATTTTTATCCCTATGGATATCTGAACTAATAATCTCCCGATATGTACCTTTTCATTGGGTGTGTCATTGAAACATCAACGATTACTCCCTCCATGGGCTCATAAGTCATAGTGATCATAGCAATGCCAATCACATCTAATCATCAAGTTATTTAAACATGTGCATGAAACCCCCTTTACTCAGACAAGTGCTCAAAGATGTTATGCTATTCTACAGGACAAGTTTGGAGGGGATGACAGGATGTCCTTTTGGGTTAATGCTCATTGGATGTGGGATGTTCTCGGGTGAAGTAAAATCCAATCCATGTGAATGGATGAGGTGGTAAGGGATGTTTGGTCAATGGATGTTTGGTCAATGGGTGCAGTGATAGCAGGGAAATGTATGGCTTACCTATGGGTGCCTCTGAAGAGGATGAGCTACACCTTATCATGGATGCAAATGTTTCCAAGCCCATTCATTCCTTTTATCCTTTATTCTTATTTCATTTTTCTTTCAAGAGGATAGTCAGGGGACACTACGTGGTGACCAGTGGTGGCAGTGTTACCCACAAGAAGTTCATGGAAATGAGAAGGCTTTCTCGTGATGATACCCCCTTTCTCTTGGCTATGACACCAAGAGCCACTACCCTGGCATGGTGACCAGCTGTTGGTAGTTTCATACCACTACATGCCCATGGAACTAATAGGCTAGCTCATGATGAGAATCCCTATCCTCCAAATAGGCCTTGATTTATTATTTTTTTATGGGTCCCTTTGTTTCTTGCTGCGAAGCTTTTTATTGCTTTCTCAAGGATCCCTGGGCAAAGCATCTCAAGGTTTTATTTTTTGGCTTTTATATTTTTCCATCTATTTTTACCCTCTATGTCTTTAGCCCCTTCTTCCCACAAGGTAAGGTACAACCCTTAGATATTTGGCCAACCCAATGCCCAGACCAGTGTAATGAGATGGATGAGTGGGAAAAAGATGGATAGTGGTAAGTATGGTGGGAAAAAACGACGACCTTTCATGAATCCCCCTACTGGAAACTCAATGCCTATGGGTACCAACTTACTAGGGTATCATGTCATTCCACCTAGGTGTGGTGAAGTGGAAAGGAATAAGGTCCAAGCACACGTTAGAAGAAAAATGAATTAGATGCACATATTCAAATTTTTTTAGAATCAGAGTGACACATACCATGATATCTAGACTCATTACCTCATGGAGAAATACCCATTTCTGCTACAAGACCAAGTCGATGTGATGGATTCTGTTGCTTCTGACAAAGTGGAGGCTATGAAGAAGGAAAGGATGGGACCTCCAGGGCCATACTCAAGTTGATCCACCTCTTGTTACTCCATGTCTAGGACCTGTGGGGCTCGAGAGATAATATCCTTAGTTATCCCTAGGCTAGGAGATAACAAGACAAAAGGAGAAGGACCAGAGGAAAAATAAAGGGGGAAAATAGGATGAATACCTGAATGCTAAAGAGGTTTAGCTTCAGTCGATTGAGATAGCTCCTTTCCTGGGGCGACATTCTCATAACTTTCATCCAAGCATACTTATGTGCTTCTAGCTTCCACTGATACTTCCTTAGGTACTGTGTTTCACCCCAATGTTGACTTGGGATTCTAGACTTTAAAATTTGTCTTAAAAATAAGAGCAGCACGAGTGCACTGAGAATGATTATGGTCTATTTGGTGGCATCCCTAATAACGAAAGGTAAATTTCCAGTAATCCACTCACTGACTCCAGGTCTTCTCTCCAAGTACAATATCAATATTTCCCACCAAGCCCTTTCTCACAATGATCTTGATTTATGAGAAGAATGAAATGAATAACATATTTAAAATAATAACACATAGATATGGAGAACAAAAAAATATATCCAATGAACAATAACTTCTATTGAATAAAGAAAATAGGATGAAACTATAAAACTACATAACTAAAAACAACTTGCTCGAATGGTGGTAGCTATCTCTGAGAAGTGATATGGATTATATGCACATTTTTATGAGAAAAATGATTACAATGAGGCTCTAGAGGATTTTTTAACATTACTCATGAATGCCAAAACACTAGACATCCAAATACCTAATTCTAGGAGATGAAACGCCAAAAGTTGTGTGGGCCCCAATGTGTAAGTTGGTACGTCAACTTCCCGGGGTCATAACTTTTGCATAAGACCTTCGTTTTAGGTGTGTGATATCTTGTTGGAAATTTAATTTCAAGAATTACAAATTATTACATCAAAATTTGACTCTATCTACAATTTGGTTGTGTAAATACAAAATAAAAACTATTTAGGGCCCCAAAATGGCCCTGGAAGTATAGAAATATGTATTGACATAAAAACTTCCAAAAGAAGATAGTTGGAAGAGGTGGGTGGCTGTTGGCCCTTGGTTATGGAAGCAAGTGAATATTAAGGAAGAATAGAAAAGTGCCAACTGTGTGGAAGGAACATTAACCGAGAATGGTTCGAAGTGGTCAAAGAAGAAAAAAAGAAGGAGCGAAGTAAGAGAAAAGCTATCCATTGGAAGAGAATATCGAGGACGACAGATCAACAAAGAAGATGGATCATGGAAAACTCAAAAAGAGGAAAAATACACCATAGGATTATTTGGAGAACCTCATGGAAAAGAAGGAAGAACAGGTCGACGAAGCCCTTAAAGCACAGGTTGCGTGGGACCTAGGGTTTTGACACCTAGAATTTTTCCATGTAATGTATAAATGAAGGTATAGAAGACCTGGGAGGGCTCGTTCGAAGTTGGATTGTGTTGATGTTGATTGATTAGTTTTGTTGCGTGAGAGAAGTACAATGTTGTGAGAGCATTCTTTTACTGTAATATCTTCAGCTGGGTACGAAGATCAACCCTGTAGCTAGGTGCGTGGGGAGGGCAGAGAAAAAGAGAAATAGAGAGAGATATGCAAGATAAGTGTGCAGATAGAATTGTATGTTTTCATTTAATATATCAAGAAACACAATTCTGTGGACGTATCCCTAGGGAGAGGGTGAACCACGTATATCTGGTTGTTCTGTTTGGTTGATGTTGTGTTATTTTTTATCTGTTATACTGTTATTGCATTATTGTGTTGGATCAGAGATATCTCTTGCATAGTATGCTTAAGAGAGATCAAGAATACTAGATTGTTGTGTGTTGTTTCCTAGGATCCACTTTGCATTTCCTTTGGTTGTAGACAATTGTGTCCTGCA
>JASDQU010100479.1:267692-285551 GCA_032191745.1 Picea mariana | reverse complement strand
TGGTTTTCTACCGATTTGGGTTTCCACGTAAAACACTGGTGTACTGTGTATGTGTGTGATTGTTTATTTCTTACTGCTCATTATTGGATAATAATTCTACATTGATATAACATTTGAAGAAAAAGGATTATAATTACGCTATTACTGATTCACCCCCCCTCTCAGTAATCCAACAGTTTTCACTTAGAGAGTAGTTCTAAACCAATGTCATGACGAACTGGTAGTTGAAAAAATGCCAAAAATGCTTCGGATAAAGATTCAAAAGTCACATGGGACCCTAATTTTTCATCCACATACCATTTGGCTGATGGACCAGTGAGTGTTCTTTGAAATAACCTTAAGTGGATGGAATCATCCATGATGCTATTTGAAGATAACCATAAGTGGAAGGTTATAATATGTTTGGCGGGATATTCCCCCGGTTTTCCTTCAAATTTTGGAATATCTAAAGGGAGTTTGGTAGGAATATTGGGCCATGTGGGGTCATGTAAAATGGGATCATTCATGAGTTTAGTCAAATCAGGAATGTTGAGAGATGCCAAGTATGGAATAGGAGGATTTGGTGGAGGATTGGTTCGAGCCATTATGTGAGAAGGTAGTGGACCTGGCCCTTGAGAGGAATTTGGTGGGGTTGTACTTCTTGCTTGAGAAGAAGTTTTCTCTTTTCCTCTTTGTGAAGGAGAGATAGTGGATGGATGTCCTTGTAATTTGGACCCAGTCAAAGTGGAACCAAGTAAAGATTATCCCAAAATAGTAGCACTCACGGGGGTGTGAGATGGTTGAGCTGGTGAGTTGGAAAGAATAGGAACTCCTCCTAGAATAGGAGGGAGATTTTGCAAGCGTCTGGAATGATGAGGGTTTTGTACGTCCCCTATGATGTTCAACTAGAAAAGTGAATGTGTGCAAATGGTGATGAGAGCGATAAATGAACATGATATTTGTATACTTTAGACCTTCGCAAGATAATATAACTCACAATTGCATGGAATCAAATGAGAATCATACATAAATCAACTGCAAATAAGAAAACATGTGGGTAGGTGGATTTTGTCCATGTGGGGGAACAAATAAAACAAATGGTCATGTCCTTCCTCTCAAATAACACTGGACCTTCCAAGAGCACTCAATAGTGGGGTCTGAAGCCACCAGAAGAGGAACTAGTGAAGGATGAAATAATCATTTATAATGAGGGGTAGAGGGTGCATATCCTGAAAGAGCTAGAAATATTTCCCAATAGCCACATAAAATATGATCAAGGTGAAATTGCAGCCCACAATTTCCACCTAGGTATATGTCCTAAATTTGGTCACTAGGTACCTCGATCAAAGTGCGACATTTAGATTTTTGGCATCAGAAATGGGTCATGGGCTGGATCCCTTCCAAGAGTTGGGTGACTCAAGGGGGGACACACAAAACAACCAGACCTTAGACTTCAACCCTTCACGGGTATCTCCCTTCCTTATGTTGTAGGAACACTTGAGTTGGAGGATTTGAAAGTTCCCTATTTGTTAACTTCTAATGTTTGGAAATGTGGGAACCATATAATAGGGGGTTATTTGGATGCCTACCCTCGAGATCCTACCTAGACTAAAAATTTATTTCGGCACCTACTGTGGAGGATAACTTAATAAATTTTTAGAAAAAATTTAGATGTGGTGGGAGGAGAGCTTGGGGGTGTGAACCAATCTCGTTTGAATTAAGTGGGTGTCGATAATTTATCAAGAAATAGTGGGACATTTCAGAATTCCTTTGGAGAAAACCTACTTGCACCTCCACAATTCAAGATAGAAATTATGTGAGTGAGGAGTGACTTTGTGTGTGAGAAAGTGAAAGAGTGTGCCAAATTTTAATAAGTTAGGTGTGAATTTGCAACATGTGGAATTCCCGTGGTCCTTACAAATCTTTGTTACCTAGCTTACTATGGTACAACCTTGCAAAATTTTAAAATCCCTAAAGAACTATCATGTGGACATATGGGTCCTTACCAATCCTTTAAACTCCCTAATATTGTTTACACTAAGAAATCTTAAAAACCTATCCTAGATTGCAAGCACATGGGCATGTGTGGGCCCGTTACTATGATCTTTAAACTTCCCTAGTGATGTAAACTAAGAAAGAAATTTCAAGAAACTATCCTAAGTTTGCAACATGTGGGCATGTAAGGGCCTTTACAACTTTAATATGATTTCAAAAAGAAACTAAGAGGAAACCTAGGGGGGCTTTGTCCTCTCCTAAAGATTTTTTTTAAGGGAGATGAAATGTCCCTTTAACCACCTTTTTGATTCTCAAGATCGCTCTATGGTGCGAGAGAAGATCATACACAATGATCAAAGTTAATTTATGGTCCCAATGTAAGTGTTTTATATGTGATAGTAATAATCTCAACTTAAAATTTACAAACCAAACAAGCCATACATGTGGCAACTGAAGAAAAAGAGGAGAATATTTGGTTCCTTTTACCCCCTAAGTGTCTATGTTTAGCTAACCTTTCATATGGGAAAGGATTTTAAGTGGAGTGCATGGGCATTACAAATTGCATGAAAGCAATAATTTGAAGGCTAGGGGCCCTCAAATCATCACAAAAACCCTTACAATTTTGAACATATGGATATGTGCATGGGCTACAATTCTGACAGGTGCATAGTGGGTGCACAGTGCACAGAGAAAATAAGTTGGTGGGGCGCATAGTGTGCATCTGTGGGTTGGAATTTCCGTTCACTTTCTGATACGTGTCAGGGGAAATTTTTTTGAGTGAAATTCTCCTCGTCCAACTCAAAATTTTTCTTTTGACACGTAAGGCTGGGCCGATTTTGGTACCTACAAGACAAATTGATTAAAAATAAGTGCTCTCTAATCCCAAATAGGGTGGAATTTAATACCTTTTCCCCAGTATGGTTTCCAATCTGTTGTGCCCGTTTCATCACTTGAGTGAGCAAAACAATGGAACTTGCATGCCTAGTTGGGCCTGCTAGACAAGACAGAAGTTTGTTAGTGGTTTAAACAAGCCAAACACATGTAATAAACAAATAAACAAAATAAAACAACTAAGAAAATAAAAACTAGAATGCATAAGAAACTTAGAACCATAAACAATCAACCAATGCCCAAGATTATTCCACCAATGGATAACTATATTAGTTGGAAAAAACCTGTAGAGAAAAATGAGGACTTATGGGTCCCCTCTTCCTCCTTGGGAGGGCTCTTAAGTTCTCTAATGGAGAGCTCTTATTACAATGGAGAAAAATGATGAAGAAAATCAATGCCTATTCCCTCAAGAGGTGAGTGGAATGGCCTATTGCAATGATGCTTGAAGACTCCAAGGATAAAATAGGATTCTCAAGGGACAATTGAGGCAACATAATAATACTATGAATATATTGGTTTCTTAGTGCACCCATGGCTTCCATTTATAACATTTCTTCAAGGAAAAATACAATTGTTTCTTGGTGTCAACAAGGGGCCTTTCAGGGCACCCTTTGGTCCTTGACCAACCCCCCATTCGGATTTTTCTCAGATATGGAGGTCAAATAAAGTTGGGAGCTAGTCCATAAGTGGTTGGGGGGATGAAAAGAACCATAAATGCGATGTTCACAAGATTTCATGGCTTTTCTCGTACACAGTCACATATTTGGTGCCTTGTGTGCTCTAAGGGATTTTTTGGCCCATGCACCATGCATGCGCTTTCTTTAGTGAGTTTGTGCATGTCAATTTTTTCCTAATTATATAGTTTTTTCCTTTTGAAATGCATTTTAGTGCTACAGGTGAACTAATTGATGTTGGCATTGTTGTATTTCTGTAACCATTTGTATGCAATGTTGCAGACGAAATTTCAGTGATAACAATTCCCAATCCTGCATGTCCAGCTGGATGTATTCTTTGGTTATTTTTTATTTCATTTGGACCCACTCCTGCCTTGGATCCTTCCTAGATTTTATGTACATATGGTTTCTATATATGTGGAATTTTTTGACTGGGGCGTATGCCTCCACCAGCTATGGTGACATGCGTGATGTATTCTAGATACTGTGTTGAATTATTTCACCATGGAGAAAGAATTCTGAGTTGTTGTCCATCTACCTGCTTTTGATTGTTGAGAACCAAAAGTTCTAGTATTTTTCCACTACACACGATTTCCCACTCATCCCTAAGAACTGGAGGTCCTCCCACTCTGTCCATGCTATGAAGGCAATCAAGATCAATATCCAGGGGTAGTGAAATTCCATCCCCTTATCTTGGGCTTCATTAAAGTCCAGTAGGAATTAGTTCTATAAGAAAGGGGCCCAATTCATTATAGTTCCTTCTACACATTGCTTTGCGACAACTACTACCCATGCTGGGACTTGATCCTTCCTGTATTTTTGTAGAAATTTTCATTCTAGCATATGTTTGGCTATTTGAATTGTGGGGTCACATATAGTTGGCACATATAGGACACACACCCCTCTAACCATGAGAAACTTCACTTACATTGCCTCTGACTGTGCTCTTTTTTTCTTCTTATCTGCAAATAATGTGGTAGGGTCTTTCCTCTAGATGGGCAATCCAATTATTCATGCTATCAGGTCCATATCAATTGAAATTGGCCTATCCAGTCACATGTTCCCCCCATGTATGCAATATAGTAGGATTTTGATGAAGGAATTGAATTCGTTGCTGCGACCAATGTGTGGGATGTCAAACAAGTTAAGGAGACCTAATCACTCCAATCCTATGGCATGGACGTTGACCACTGATACACTCTGCTATGTGAGAGGATCTATTTTAAGTTCCAAGTATTCATGAGGCAGAAGTTTGGGGAACTTCAACACATTGGTAATCTCATGGTCGACATATTTCTGCTGAGGCACCCTCCCCAACATATCTTCATCGATGATGACTGTCTCTGGAATGTATGGGTCTTCAACATATAATCTGGATTCTTTTGCAGTGTGACTGGTGGGCGTCATCCTTCCTTGGTGGTGTGTAGTCATGAGGGAACCTCAGATCTGATGAGGATGCACCTAGGGTTTCCTTAATCTCTGGTTCGATTGCGACCACTCTAGTGCGACTCTTTCTGGGTACCACTACTGCTTCTCTTGCAACTTTGGGTGGTGCCATTTCTATCGTTAACTTAGCTCTAGAAGTTGTTAGCACTCTGTATTTTTCTCTAGATCTGTGATCTCGGTTCTTGTTGTAACTTCTAACTAACAATAGCCCATGTTTGGCAATCCTGAACGATTTTATGCCATGTTTTCTAGTTGTGCACTAATCTTTGCACCTTCCTTCTCGTCTTCTCTGCATGTAATGTGACAAGGGCTTGCATTAATGGTGTTTTATTTCCAAATCCAATAGTAGATTTTCACCGTGTACTACCAATTAGTCATGCATATCAACAACATTTTTATTTTACTCCCTTTCTTTATGATGGCTTTATGACTAGGCCTTATGGTGGTTGTATGCGTTGTTATAACTCTTGTTTTTATGACTTGTCCTTATCCGCCCGTAACTTTCATTTCATTCTTTTTCATACTTGAAAACTATATCGTCGTCTGGGATAGTGAAATTACTACTACATACTTGATCATTTTTGCATCGAGTTTCCCTGGTTGGCACAATTTCCCTTACCTTTCATTGTCATTTTGTATGAGTTCTTTTTATTTTTTATTTTTATTTATTTTTTTATTATTTTTTTCTTACGTGGTTCTTCTTTTTGCGCAGCTTTCCGACCCTCTTGTTATAGTTTTATCCAACTTTCATTCACCCTTCCTTTCATTGGTACTCCATTAAGTGTTTCCAACTGTGCAACACCTTCCTATGTTACCTCCTGGATCACATATGGTTCTAGCCAGTGCGTGCTGAACTCCTCTGGGTGCTGCCTAAATTTGATATCATATAGTAGTACCAAGTCGCCTACTTGGATTTTTTTCAACTTAATGTCTCTGTCATGCCATGATTTTTCCCTTTATTTTTGCACTTGTTGATGGAACCCTGTGGAAAATCTATCCTCCTCAAGTTGTACCAATTGTGATAGTCGTTCCTATATTGCGCCTTAATCTGATAGATTTGTGATAGCTGTGATACATTGTACTGTATTCCCATAATACCCCAGGGGTTATTAAGTCCAAGTCATCTCTTCCCACGTTGCATATTTTTGTTATTACATTATCTAGGACTTTTTTGAATGCTTCCACTATGCCATTCACATATGGGTGGTACAACGAACTCTTCTGGTGGTGGATTTGTAATTCTTCGGTCAAGGATGCTATGGTTTTATTGATGAAGTGCATCGCAATTTCTGTGAAAAATTTTTCTAACTAAAAGTGCGCCGCAATTTTTGTACTGCAATCTATAACTGACATGACTTCTACCCATCGAGTTAGATATTATGTTGTTGTAATGATGTACCTATCCCATGATCTTCTTTCTAGTGGGTTGATTGGTCCAATGAATTCAATATCCCACTTATCAAAATCCTATAATGTGACTTTTGGATTCAATGGAATCTCATCTCTTCTCGAGGGTTTTTCGACCCTTTGACAAAAATTACATGTCTAACAATATTCCTTTGCATCTTTGTGGAGTGTCAGCCACCATAAACCTACACATAAGACCTTCTGTGTAGTGGCTTTTTATGCATAATTTCCTCCTTCTATCCCATCATGTGCTTCTCCCAATATAGTTGGTCTTTCATATTTGACTACAGGGCATCGTAGTACTCCATCTGCACCTAGTTTATATAATCGTCCTACAATTAATTGGTAGTTCACAAATTTTACTACCAACTGCTTTTTCTGTCCGACCGTCATGTCTAAAGGGGCCATCCCTGTGCTTAAGAACTGTACAATGTCTATAAATTAGTCGTCCACCATCTTAACTGAAAATAGTTTTGCATTTGGCAAGCTATCATCCAAGTTTCCTGCCTCTTCTCCCAACAATATGCATGACAAATGATCTAGTCCTGCATTAAGTTTACTTGGTTTTACTACTACTTCGAATTCATACTCCTGGAAAAATAAGAGCCATATGTAAATCCTCCCCCCCAAGACTAGCTTGTTGAGCATATATCTCAGCGTAGAATGATCTATGTATATCTTAAAGTGTGAGCCTAGTAAGTAGTTTTTGAACTTCCGCAACACATAGACCATAGCCAATCAATCACATTCTGTTGTGGTATAATTTTTCTCTGTTGTTGACATTTTCCTACTTGCAAAATCAATTGGGTGGTCTTTGTCTCTGTCACCTAGTTGTGACAAGATCACACCCAATGTTAGTGATGATGTATCCACCTGTACATGAAAGTCCTTGTTCTAGTCGAGGAAAATTAATATCAACGAAGTTACTAAATTTTGTTTCAATGTATTGAGTCCCTTCTAGAAATCATCATTCCACTGGAACTTCATGTCTTTTTTAAATAATTTTTCCATTGGGGATGTAACCTGTGCATATCCTTTGATAATTTTCCTATAATTCCCGATATGACCCAATTTTTCACACAACTTCTTGACTGATGCGGCTGGCTGTAAGTCCAAAATAAATACAATATTGGCGGGGTCAACTATCAATCCTTTTTTGCATACTATGTGTCCCAATAATATTCCAAATGGTGCACAAAAAATACACTTCTTTAGGTTTAAGAATATCTGATGTTGTCTACACTTATCCAACATCAATATTAATAATTCGACATGATCTTGTAACAGGATAAATATAGTCCATTCATCCAAGTAGACTTTCAGAAACTTGTGAATAAACTCCTTAAACACTGCAACAACTACTCTTGAAGATATCGCAGGTGCGTTATTTAACCGAAATGACATTACTGTGTATTGAAAACTTCCCCATTCTGTCACAAATGTAGTTTTGTATCTATCTTCCTGTGAAATTATTATCTGATGGTATCCTAAGAAACCATCTGTAAATGAATAAGCTTCTTGTCTGCCTATGTTTTCAAGTACATTTTATGTGAATGACATTGGGAATGTTTCATGTAGGCACTCATCATTCAGTTTCCTCAATTCGATGTAGATTCTGATTCCCTTGGTTTACTTGTTCTACACTACCACGAGACTTATCCATTCCAACTCCTCAACTAGTTTTATGACTCCTTCCTTTAGCATGCAGTCTATTTTATCCTTTACTTTTTATTTATATATTGGATTCAACCTATAGGGTCTTCGTTTCACTAGTTTATCGCCTAGATTTATTGAAATTCTTAACTCCCCTGGCTTGCACACTATCCATTTCACTTATGAGAATGTAGTAGGGAATAATTATTGGTATTCCCATAGTAGATCTGCTATATTTTATATGGTTTCCGCATCCCAGTAGTCTCCTATCTATGAAAACTTATGGCATTCTTCTGTCCCAATATTAACTTTTCTTATCTTGACTAGTTGTCCGTATGTTGTAGACTCCATCTATGGGACCTCATCTATTTATTCCCCTTCTTTTTCTAGTACTTGGATGTTGCGGGGATCTTCCTCATGCTGATCCTCATGTGTCACATTGTAACATTCCAATAGCATGTGAACCATCATAGTGGCATTATGTGCACCACATATAGGTATTATTGGCATTGAGTTTGCTTCGACAAAGATTTTATGCTTAAGCTCTTGTAGTGTTGTACTTATGAGGGGAAACTCATTCTGAAAGATAAATGTTTCCAGGAACCTTTGAGTTATGTAATCCCATTCCATTTTATATCCACACATTTCCAATTCTAGGTACCAATTCTTTGGAATGGTATCCAGGGTATGTATGAACCTGTGTGTCCATTCTTTCCTTGGGATCGATTTCCATGCTTTTTCACAATGCACAACTTGATCTGTTGGGTTTCCTTCCCCGATATACTTCTTCGTCATATCTCCCTCTTCAGTATTGAATATTATCTGGATTAGTTTCCTACACCATTTCCAGTCTTCCATGTTTTCTTTTTGTGTCTCCCACCATCTTTTGGGTTGGATTTCAATATAATGTCCAGTGCTAGTAGCCTTTTTTTCTCTGGTACCAGTGCCTCGAATGTCTATACAAATGTTGTTATATATTTAAAACTATCATACTTAGGTGGGTTGAACAATTCTATTCCAATCCAACATACTGATCTGATCATGTGTGCGCATCGTCGTGTTGAGACTTCATGCATTCTCTGCTGCCAATTTTCTAGACTTGCTTCTAAATTTGATGTGCATGAACTAGTGCTTCTCCAACTTAGTGCACCGTCTGCAGTGGGGTTAACATAATCATCCATCCTTGCAGTCATGTTGTACATGTTATCAATTTCATCACCCTTTGTTGGTGCTATGTACCTCCTTCCTTCTTTTGGGTCTAAGGGTGTGGTAACTTTCAAGTCTCCTACTTAAAATATTATCTCTTTCCTTTTTGAATTGATAATGGCTTGATTATCGAAGGCCCATTCTAGTCCCTTTAACGTTGGGTATGGATAATTTTCATCCACAATCTCGGTAACTTTGAAATCTATGACATTGCACACTCCATCTATATTCTCAGGTATTCTTGTTAGTATGCCAATATGAACTATTTTGTATTGATTGGATAGTCTCAATTGGATGGGTGACCACACCAAATTTGGTTCTCCCATCATATCCCATGTCTTCTTAGGTAGCACATTCACATTGGACCCTAAATCTAAGATTACATTGTCTATGTCATATTCTCCATTCTATGCGATGAACCTAAATTCTCTTTTAGTTCTTTTCTTGCACAGTAGCTGGTTCACTACTTTCTTTTCAGTAGGTATTTCCTTCCCTTTAGATCACTGATTGACCATGCATAATAATGTATTCAATGCATTTTCATCTTCGACCAACTCTAGGCAACTTTTCAAAAATTTTCCTAAAGTGCTTACCTTCTCTAGTGAGCCTTTGGTCATGGCCTGATCATCTGTAGGAAGCCTATCGAGTATATATGGTATAGATGATGTTGATGCTACCTACTCTTTCTGAAATAGTTCTTCCCTCATCCTTTTATAGGTTTATTTTTCATCTCATGGGTTGAATGTGGGTACAGGTACTACTAACTTCTTTACCCATTGCTCAACATGTTTCGCTCCATTGGATTTATTTGTCCCTATTTTGGTTCCTCCACATGTAACGACTATGAGTTTTGGTCCTTTGGACCTTATCTCAGCTGAGATCTTTGGAATTTTTGGGTTCTAGTTTTGATTCCCTATGACCTACAATTTTTCTAGCAGTTGTGGACAGACCTCTGTCACATGTTCTAACGCCTGACAATAATTGCATGTTGTGTAGGGATTTTGGTAGTCCCAAGCTAGGTGTCCTAGTTAGTTACGGTTATATCATATTATGGGGCCTTTTCCTCCTCTACCGAATTTTGTTCTGCCTCAACCCCTACCCAATCCTCATTTCTTTCCTTGATTAAATCCTCTTGGAGTATTATTCTTCCCTCCCCCTCCTTTTGCAACATTATCTTCTTCAATTTTGTACATGTATATTGTGCTCTCCCTCATTAGATCAAATGCTTGACACTCCTTGTCCTCATTTCCCACTGATTTGCAAAAACTAAAAAATAAGATTCTTGGGGTATTTTGATATTTCTGTAATAGATAGAACTCATGGGGGTTATGTCCCCATTTCTTTCATATCTCATAGTATCCTCCTCCTAGAAGTGGGTTTGGTGCTCTCGATGCTAAGTACTACACAAAGGTTGGAAATTTGTCTTTATGGTGACCTCCAGTCCTGCATTTGGTGCACCAAACCTGTTCTCATTTCTCTTTACCCTTTGTGATTTATTCCAATTGAATCATTACGGAAACTAATTGGTTCTATATCTGTGCCATTCCTCTATTGTCTCTGACCAGAGAGGCTTCCAGTTTCATAGAAATTTCCAGTGCCTTAGGCTGTGATGTAACATTTTGTTGTATTAAAGGACTGCGGATGTGAGGTAACAATCCTACAATGAACCACTCTCTATGTTGTTGATTGGGTATTTGAAAGTTCAACCTCCCCATAACATCTTTGAACCTATGATCAAACTACCATACAGACTCAATATGTACTTGTTTGATCTCCTTGAGTTTAGAAATATACTATGACTCAGACTTTGGTTTCTTGAATTCCTTTAATAATGCTTGTGTAATATCTGCTAAAGTCCTTGTTTGGCCTGGTATTGTGGAACTTTGGAGCCTTATGTACCAAAATAGTGCATGCCCTCTAAAGGTTGTTTCCAACTGCGCGATCTTTGTGCCATCATCGTGGACATTCTTTGTAGTCCAGATGGTTCCACATACCAAAAAGTGTTGTTTTGGGTCCTCTCATCCAATTCCTTTGAACTCCATTAATTTGAGTGTATTATTTACTCTTCCCATATTGCTGTGTGTAGGACCCCTTCCTGGTGATACTAGTGTATTATGATTAACTGTACTGCTACTATTTCTCTAGTTACTGCTACTCTGACTTCCTCTACTGATTAAAAGTGATCTATAAAGGTTTTCAAACGTTGTCTCAGATTCAGGCGACACACATAAGGTTGTTGTTTCGACCTAGGACTTGGCTTGGGAAGGAATTACTGGTTCCTCTATCACTCGACCAAATTGGATATATTCTTCTTCTCCCTCTGTCTGTTGTACTTATATGATACATGTATTTTCGTGATGTTTTAGGTACTAACTACGCTTCTCTCAGTCTTTAGCCACAGTTCTTGATTTCTTGTACCTTCTCCCACTGTGAAAAACTCCAAATTTGTCTTCTCCTTCTGATATCCCTTTCTCTTTCTCCTTCATTCTCAATATTCCCTTCATTTGTTCATTTTTCCTACCCTCGGGTGATCTCTTAGCCAACAACCCCAATCYCTTTGTTAGGTGAAAAATTATTTATCTATTTGACTCCATCGTCATTAATTCCATGTCACATAGAAACATCTTGATCTCGGTAGCTAACGATTTTAAGAATCTTCCTCATGGACCTTTAAAGAAGTCTCTTTTTGTGACACTATAAGCCTAGGTATAGTCTATGGAAAATTATGTTACGTATCCCCCCAATATACTTTCCACCCAAAATTCCACTGCAAGGGATGTCCTATTATCCACTGAGTCCAATCGTCTCACTAATTCAATAGTCTAGTTCTTTGGTGCAACTGGTCTATGTCTACCAATATTTTCTACAAATCTTTCCATCCATTCTGCTAAAATATTAGTAAATTCACCAAAAAATATATCATGCAAGTATGTGTACATATACCTTTGCATCCATTGCTTATTCTTTAAATGAGGGTTTTTATTTTCCTTCTGAGAAAGTTCTTGTTCTTTTTTTTTTAGCCATTCGGTTATATCCTTCCTTGTTGGTCTCCAAACAATTCCCTCACTTTCAGCTTCACGGTCCCAACAACAGAGCCATTTGTTGGTGCATTCACGTGGATAGGTTCAAGACCCTGGGTTCAAGGTAATTATTCAAAAAAAAACCCTACAGATATCGGCCCTTTCGGCATCACCTGCAAGAAGTCGAAGTCTCACCTGAGGTATCCTTATAGGGACTATAGGAACCAAGATTTTGCAGCAGTGAGGGAAGGAAGGGATACACGCTCTATCATACCTACAAGATCCTTTCACGCACTAGATCCTAGTTAAAATGTCCTCGTTACTTAACTATAAATGCATATCAGTCCATATTTATGTTTCTTAGTGGTTAAACATACATTTAAAGCTACTGCGCATTAATCTATTGAAAATATCAACACATATAAACATTCATCCATAGTAAATTCAAGCATTATCACAATACAAACATGACTAATCATTTGACATCACAATTAGACATAGAGTTACCATGGTTCACCCTCTCCTGGGCTACGTCCACAAAATATTTTCTTCTTTATTATGTTTATGGAATTCTTCTTACACTCTGTGCTATAATGGATTTTCAATACACAAAATACTCTTCTTACATTGGTAGCCTCTTTACACAAACAATATCCTACAACAACAACCAAAACTAAGAATCCTCTCAGAGGTTTTTCAATCTCTCCTCTCTCCTTTTCTTCTTCGGTCTTTTACATATTTTATGCCTTTTCTTCAGTTTTTTTTTCCAGCTCATAATGAGTTGGCTACCACTCATGCTTGGCTGGTGACCAATCATTATGACCTAGATATAGCCCATTCCTAACTGGTTTTCCCAGATTTTGCGGTAGATGTCTTTCCTATCCCCCGTTTTCTCCTATTTCTTCTCTCTTCTTTATTTATATTCTTGATCTTTTTTATCCCATGCCTTTCCTTTGTACCTCATCTGTTCTTATTGTTTTTTTCCCAAAAATTCTTACCCAACAAGATACTCGACTCTCACCCGAGAGACCCGGGTTCAAGTCCCGGAAACAAAACAATTTGTTGGCACACACATGCAGATAGGTTCAAGACCCTAGGTTCAAGGTAATTAGTCCAACAAAAACCCTACAGATATTGATCCTTTCGGCATCAACTGCAAGAAAGAGAAGTCTCACCCGAGGAATCCTTATGGGGACTGCACGAACCAACATTCTACAATGGTGAGGGAAGGAAGGGATACATGCTCTATCATACCTACATGATCCTTTCACACATTAGATCCTAGTTAACCTGTCCTTGTTACTTAATTCTATATGAATATCAATCCATATTTATGTCACTTAGTGGTTAAACATACAATTAAATCAACTGTGCGCTAATCTATCGACAACATCAATAAAGATAATCATTCATTCATAGTAAATGTAAAAATTATCACAAGACATACATGAATAATCATTCGACATCAAAATTAGACACAAAGTTACCATAGTTCACCCCCTCCCGAGATACGTCCACAAAATATGTGATTCTTTATTATATTTATGGCATTATATTTGCGCTTTGCACTACAATGGATGTTCAATACACAAAATACTCTTCTTACATTGATAGTTTTTCTACACTCGCAATATCCTACAACAACAACCTCTACTGCGAATCCTCTTAGATGTTCTTCAATTCATACCTAACTTTGCAGGTCTTTTACATCCTTTTATGAATTTTCTTCAGGTTTATTTTCCAACTCATAATCAGTTGGCTACCACACATGCTCGATCGATGACAACTCATTATGATCTGGATACATCTCATGCCCAACTGGTTTTCCAGGATTTTTTGCTAGCTTCTCTTTCCTGTCCCTCATCTTCTCCTCTTTCCTCTCTCTTATTTCTTTATCTTCTTGATCTTCTTAATATTCTTGATCCTGCAACTTTTCCCTGTACCTCATCTCTTTTCACTATTCCTTTCCCAAAACTACCTTCCCAACAAGGATATCATGTTCAAACTTGGATCTAATGTGAAGATATTGCAAAAGAAATATTGGGAATTGATGGGAAGCCTTAGGTTTGCTTACTTTCCCATCCAGTTAAATCTTACCGACTAGTATATACCCTACCCCATCAAGAGATTAGAAAAAGTTGAAGTTAAACTTCTGGGAGTTAAAATTATTGTGAATTTTGAAGTAATTGAAATCATGGATGAAAAGTATCCCTAGTCTACAGTTTTGGGGATTGAATGGGATATGATAATGATGCTATTATCAATTTGAAAAGAGGGAAAATATCATTTGAAGATGATGGTATGCTAGTAGTGCAACCTGTTGACCCTTATTAGGGACCAAGATATATAAAACCTATAGATAATGTGATGGAAGGGTTCATGTTGGACCACATATATAAATGGACCATAGGCATGGGGGATGGATATGTGAATCAATTGTTGTGGGTGATGTCAATTGGTGGAGAATTTTCTCATTTGATATTGACTCAGAAGATGTGTTGCAGAATTGGAAAGAGCACAACCAAGAGTTATCCTCTAGGCATTGTGTCAAGGTTGTAGTTATTAAATGGATTGGAGTAGAGTTGAAAAATCCACCCGTGTATGATAGGATAAGGCACATTGAAGATTTCTTGGATCAAATGTATCAATAATTTAATCATTATTAGTTGGTTCCAACATTGGATGTCATGTCAAAGGCCACCCTAGAACAATGGTGGGCTACATACAATGAAAACTTGAATAATTGGGAAGAGGTACAACCTGCCATAAGGTATAGATTTTTCCCTCCACCTAGTTTTGAGTTGCAAGATATCCAACAAAGTGGAAAAATAGAGTTTGAAATCTCAAATTTCTATCAAGGCAAGACTAATCTTGAGATTCATATAGAAATTTTGTGAAAAATTTAACACAAGACAAATACCATGGGAAATTTTGGGTCCACAGGTTTATGTACACTCTTGAGTCAAACCCTAGGACTTGATATATATACGAGGATGGCATGTGACTAATGAAGAGTTGGGACACAATGAAACAATACATTTTTGAAACTTTCTCTTATATCGGAAAGGTTAAACAAAGTGATGATGACCTAGATGAGTTGCATCACCTCAGGTTTAAGGTGATAGAAGATGAAAGGACTATGAAAGAAAAAATGAATAAGACAATGGAAAAATATATTGGGAACCACTGGAACTGAAGAGATTAAACATTGGAATTGATTGGAAACCCATAATAGCCTTGATGGGAGACTATCAAGATGTATAGACATTGTTATAGGTTGTGAAAATATTGAGGGAATACACATAACTATTTTTCTTAAATATTTACAATGTTGAAACGTATCAAGGGGGATTTGGGAAAAATGAAGATATATTTGAAACCATATGTCGAGGGTGTCTAAAGAATACCCCATTGAATGAATCCTCACATTAAGAAGGTCAAAGAGATTTTTGACAAAATGTTGGTAGTTGATTTTATATTCCCAATGGATGAAGTTGATTGGATCAATCCAATTGTAATCCAAGATAAGAAGACAACATGATAAATCCAAGTGTGTGTATATTTTAGGGGACTATTTATTTATTGTGTCCATGATCCCTTTTTGACACATTTTAGTGATGAAGTCATATTCATTCACCAATATATTCTCCAGATGCCATCGACTTCACATTGTCAAGGGAGACTAGAAGAACATAATGTTTGCAATAGAGTAGGGGTCTTATGATTACAATTTCATGCCCCTTTGATTTAAAGAATGCACCCATTGTGTTCTTCGATATTGTTATAACATCTTTTAGTGATTACATTCATAATTTTGTGAAGGTGTATTTAGATGACTAGATTTTACATAAGCTATTGAAGGATCATGTCGCGCCTTACGTTTTAGAGATGTATTTATTTATGGATCTCCGGGAAAATGAAGAAGTGCATTTTTTGCACTATGTTTGGTGTACCACTAGATCATGCAATTTGTTGAGATGGTGTCTTGGTTGATCATGCCAAGATTGCAGTGGTCACTCACTTACCATACCTAAAATGTTTAGAACTTACGTTTTATAGTATGGCATATGATCTATTATAGGTGATTATGTTAGTTTTCATCCTAACCTAGCAACCGAAAATTAAACCATATCAAATACCTTGCTTAACTACTGCAAATTTATGGATTAAAAGCAGAACTTGATTATTAATGATTTAAATAAATAAATGAAATAAAATAGGAAACCAAACACATGTACATAGATAATTTTTGGGTAAACACCCCTGGAAAAACCTCTAAAGGAAAACCAACAATGGGATGATTTTATTATGATAAAATTAGGGCTCCCATCCTAGGAAAATGGCCCCTTTGAGGAAAAGTAGAAAATAGAAAAATAATTGATCATACCTATAGATATACCCTTTTATCTTGTTGGCTACTACTCCTTGGTTGTCCCTTAATGCCTTCCTCTAAACCTTCCCCTACACACTTGGATGAAATTCCTTCTCCACCCAATCAATGAGATCTCACTATTTCACTCTATGCGTGTCTTCTCCTATCACATTAACTGTCTTTTATAATGTTGAGTTTACCCTAAATCCAAAATCCTAGATCTCCAAAGTGATCAATGGATGATATTAGATCTCACCAACACTTGAGATCTATGGCTAGGATTTAATTTAATTCACTAATGCCAAAAACTTAGGCATTTTCTTAAAGCGCAATTAATTATAAGAAGACATTTACTTTAATAATTACTTTAATAAAGTGAATTTCCTAAGTTGTAACACCCATCTAGGATGTTAAACAATTAATCTTTCATTTTATACATACACAATAACAACTTCTTTTTAGCATAATTTCATTGATTTTCATTTACACAATTCTTCTACATTTGCTCAATGATAAATCTAGATAACATGATGAAATAAGTAATATGTTAACTCTATGATTTAGAACTTAAAACAAAAGTGTATACAAAATATCAATAACCAAATACCACCGAAAAATACCTCCTCCTTAGCTTGTCGAAGCTCATCGATTGTAATGTAGTCCTGGGCACTTCCAAGCATTCTTTTCCTACTTTCCCAGAGTGAAACAACATAATCCTCCCTACCAACTAGGATCCTAGTTGGCTTCCTAGCTCCAAGAAATATTTCGGTTACATAAGTCTTGAGAGTTATTAATGATGAATTCCACATGTTAGATAAAAAACCAATGTGGAATTACCTGTCTGATGCTGCAAATATCAACACTCCCTCTTAGCAAGGAAGGTACTTCTTGGAGAGCCACCTTAAACTGGGTATCCCTCTGAGCCTAGTATAATGTCACACGCATCATTATATACTAAGGAATATTACTGAACCATTTCCTCCTCAATCATGTAACATATCAGTGCCATGAATTTTGGAAACTTCATCAAAGGCCTGCTCTCCCTCAATGTGCTCCTAGGAGCCTGATCCGGATTATTTTCAGCACGAAATGAGAGCGGAGATATAATAAAGAAATGCACAGAGATATTGCAGATATTCAATAATATAACAGAAATGTATCAGAGATGCAACCATAAACACAAATATACAATAATACATGATTTCTATTAATCAAA
>JASDQU010100479.1:256069-266542 GCA_032191745.1 Picea mariana | reverse complement strand
AGGTGCCTCCAAAGTGGTCGCTTGATGAAGATGCACCTGATGCTATCGGCAGGCGTTGAAGGATGTGGGAAAAATTCTCCATCATTTCGTCCCTCTGTCGCGTGAGAGCTTGCTCAAGCAACAGACTGATAGGATCGTCTGCTCCATCGTTTTCTTTTCTTCCGCCATTGAGGGTTTCTTGGGTGTGCGAGAGAGATTTTCCTCGAGAGAGACAAGCTCGAGACCCAAATTGCTATACTCGGACCTCATCAGGGACATGCACTGAAAAAAATGAACAAGAGCAGCCTGCTCTGATACCACTGATCCGGATTATTTTCAGCACGAAATGAGAGCAGAGATATAATAAAGAAATGCACAGAGATATTGAAGATATTCAATAATATAACATAAATGTATTAGAGATTCAACCATAAACATAGATATATAGTAATACACGATTTCTATTAATCAAATAAATGTACAGAGACTGTAAAAATACAGAGTGAAAGACTCGCTAGAATGGTGGCAGCTTATCTCTGAGAAGAGATGTGACGGCTATTCGCATTCGCAAGAAGATGGTTACAATGAGGCTCTGGAGGCCTTTTTACAATAATCAGGAATGCCAAAATTCCTAGACATCCAAAAACCTAACCCTAGGATATGAAGCGCCAAAAGTCATGTGGGCCCCGTTTGGGTAAGTTCGTGCATCAACTTCCCGGGGTCGTAACTTTTGCATACGATCTCTGTTTTAGGGGTGTGATAGCTCGTTGGAAAGGTATCGTCGAGGAGATTCATTTTGGGGCCTCAATAATGCCTTCGGCTATCAATGAGAACCTAAATATTGAAAAAACTTCATTTAGGCCCTCAAAATGGCCCCGGAAGTGAAAACCTGCTAAAAATAGTAAATTGCCAAAATGGCCAGAAAACTGTTTTGAGCCATTTGGAAAAGGTGGGTGGCCCCCGATATCCACCTGGATTAGAGCCTCAACTTGTTCCTCAACATCCATCAATGTCACCTCATACCAACTGGGTTTCCTAATAGAGATAGAAGGGGCTAAATCCTCCTTCCCAACTAAAGGTATACTTCCCACACTAGAAGTCTCTAAACAATGTGTTCCCTTTGGAACCTATCACTCCTTGTACTTTAAAATTGACATCGATCCATGATATAAGATCCCATTGGATACACTAACAAGCTTCTACAACCTGTATACCTTTCTCTCTCTAACACCAAGAACTTGAGTCGAGTCTAGGTTAGATCCTTTCGACCGAATAAGAAATTGACCATCCTCTAAAATGATGGCATATCCCCTATCCTATATTGTCAAAACTGAGAGAAAATATATTTTGATCTCAAAAACATACAACAAATTTTCCACCTCCAAAGAACCTCCTGACTCTATGACGCAGACCCCCAACCCTCTATCGGCCCTCGGGTCAAGGTCTGCTACAGGATCGTTCTTTATCTTCTTTGATCTGGATCGACTCTTTCGACTCCTTACTAGAATCTCCATTTATTGATCCACAGGTCCTTCCAGCAACTCCCCTGTGTGAACAACACTAGGGGTGAGCTCCACCTTCTCCAAGCGACTACAACACTATGACCAAGACCTATTCCCAAAGGTGCTTGTCACAACTCGCAATCTCACGATTTTGCGAGTCAAAATCCCTGACTCTCCCTTCCCAATCTCACGATACCCGAGATCATGAAATGGGTACAGCTCCCTTCTGTCAACACCCTCTGTGCATGACCACCGGCTAGGATAAGCATTAGCTCCCATCGCGACTTTGCGACTTTGCAAGTCGAAGGGTTGAAATCTCGTTCCCTTATCTCACGAATCCCCGAGACACGAGAAGTCAACGGAGTGTTGACTCCCTTCTTCCTCCTGGTGACGCGTGTCTGCCTGTCTATCACCCGGGCTCGCCTTGTGGTTCTACCATGTGTCTCTCATGTCCAGCTTCGCCCTTCATGACTTCACTCCCCAAGTGCTACCTCCTTCTTATCCCAACACCCGAAGTGTTGAGATCCCAAACTCCTCGTTACTCCCTATCGCAACTCGTGACTTCGGGACTTTCGGGACAAAAGTCTAGACTCTCCAACTGTCGAAATGCTGAAATGGTGAATTTTGAATCGTTATTAATGCTAGCCCCACAATGGAACTTACCGCTCTATCGATATTTCGCACTTCATGATTTTGCGAATCTTGGTGCAATGTTTTTGGTCCTTCAACTCGCGAATCCCCGAAGTGAGAATTCACGAGTGATCCAACAATCCTTGTCGACTTGGATCTTATGGTCCGATCTCTCCTGAGCTTGCACTTGAAGAATGCTTTGCCATAACTTCCCGGCTCCTCTACAAGATCTGACAGCTCTCGGGACTTCGCGAATTCTCTACGGAGAATTCCAACCGTCCAATTCCTCCTTGACAACTCCTACAGAATGAACAAGGTATTCCTTCATGGAACTTGTCCACCTGCAAAATGACTTTGCTACGCCTCCTTCCAACACTTCAAGGCGCTATCCCTCTTGAAATTTTCTTCGACAACTTCGAAGACTCTATCCCTCTTGAGCTTGCTTGAAAATCCTCAAGTACTCTGGGGATAAATTCTGCATGCACTCCTTGTGGCACTTCTTCAAATACTCCTAAGTATTTGAACCTCTTCGACTCTGTGCACTCCCTACGACAACAGTTCTTCAATAATTTCACTCAGGTTATAAATCTGAGACTCTACTTGGCCTGCACACACCTTGCATGGATCTTGGGTTTAACTTGCACTTCCATGAGAATGAGAACAATGTTATCCCTTCTGAGCTTTCAGAGATAAAAAATCTGAACCCTTGTCAACGCACTCCTTGCGGACAAACTCCACTGCACTCCTTGCAGGATTTTTTTCTCAGATAGAGAAATAATTGAAACTCATTCCTTTCTCTCTCTCTCTCTCAAATTTAAAACATTCAACGAGAAATCATTCATACATAGCTTAACAACAAATGCATAACATAAAGAGTAAAATAGCTATAAGAATATGATTCAACATAGATACATAGGGAATATCACAACACCATAAGTCTGAATCAAAGCTTCCTGTATTAATTCAAGACTTCTGTACATGGGTGTTTTCAAATACAATTCTCTGCTTCTTCTCCTCTCTATGCTCTATGCTCTATTGATTATGCTAATGTACAATGATATAAGATGAGCGTGCCTATAGTCGGTTTTCCCTCCTATGCTCTAAACTATCTAATCTGCATTTTAAATCTACCTACTCACATTAATTATGTATTAATGCCTTCACCTACTACAGATGAGAGCGGATTGCTCAAGATCTGTTTGAAATATCTAAGTGTGCTTTCTCTTAACTATTACATTAACATCTGCACATTTATTTCAAAACATCTCAAAACACTTTTGCAACGTGCTGAAATGCGCTGGCACTTGTCCCAACTATCTTCCACCTCCGCACTTGCTTGTTGTTGGCGATGCTCCTGCATCATACTCCCTCGGCTGAAAATTTTTCATGGGCTCCTGTCCATGAGCTCTTGCATGATCTACTCATTATTTTGGATCTCTGCTTCATTTTCCCAGCTGGCATCTTCAACTGGATGTCCCTTCCTTAGGCTTCTGATTCCTATCTTGAACAACTATTTTTCCCCTGGGTTGACGCCTGCCTCGGCCTCTTTGGATTTTCTTTCGGCTCAACTTCTCTTCAGCCTTCAAAGCCATTTGATAAGCATCTTCTATGGTCCTAATGATCGTCATGCTCATTTCATCCTGAATGTCATATCTCAGACCATTCATATACCTAGCAACCTTTTCATCATCACTTTCGCGATGACCTGCTCTAATGTTTAGCTTGTAGAACTCTTCAGTGTACTCCTTCGCTGACATCAGTTTCTGTCTCCAATTCTGCATTCTTTGAAATAGAGTAATTTGGTAATCCTTGGGTATGAATTTTGCCTTCATATTCGTGACCATTCTATCCCAACTCTTGATTTTTTGCTTTCTTTTACAACATCTATCAGCTTGTAGTTCATCCCNCATCCTGAATGTCATATCTCAGACCATTCATATACCTAGCAACCTTTTCATCATCACTTTCGCGATGACCTGCTCTAATGTTTAGCTTGTAGAACTCTTCAGTGTACTCCTTCGCTGACATCAGTTTCTGTTTCCAATTCTGCATTCTTTGAAATAGAGTAATTTGGTAATCCTTGGGTATGAATTTTGCCTTCATATTCGTGACCATTCTATCCCAACTCTTGATTTTTTGCTTTCTTTTACAACATCTATCAGCTTGTAGTTCATCCCACCACAATGCTGCATGTACTTTCAACCTTGTGACAACATGTTTGACCTTCTTGTCTTCCTCAACATCTTCATAGTCAAAATACATGTCCAGAGTTCTAATCCAGTCTAGACGTTCTTCAACATCCAGGTTTCTCTCATATACTGGAATGCCCATTTTTTCTCTAGCACTCATTCTAGCAACAACCCTAATCAGGTGTTCATTTGTTGCATCTTCTGCTGCAACTTCTTCTTCTTCATGTCCAACTTCATATTCACTTTCAGATTCAATGACATCTCCAACACGGGTTGTGTGCCTCTATTTTATTTTCCATGTCCACGACTCTGGCACGTAGGTTATGCATCTCTCTTTCCATGGCTAGATTTGGCACCTGCCTACCCCTTTCTCCTGGCATTTTCCTCTCCTCTAGAGGATCGGGTGTTTGCCTATCTCTTCTTCTCGACGGCATGGTGAATCTTTATTTTCCCTGCTACATAAAGCAAATAAATCTTTCTGCACTCTGATACCAACTTGACGCAGACCCCTCTATCATCCCTCAGGTCAAGGTCCGCTACTGCATCATTTTTTATCTTCTTTGAGCCGGATCATCTCTTTTGACTCCTTACTGGAATCTCCATTTATCGATCCATAGGTCCTTCCAGAAACTCCCCTATGCAAACAACACTAGGAACGAGCTCCACCTTCTCCAAGTGACCACAACACTATGACCAAGACCTATTCCCAAAGGTTCTTGTCACAACTCGCAATCTCGCAAGTTCACGAGTCGAAATCCCTGACTCTCCCTTCCCAATCTCACGATACCTGAGATCACAAAATGGGAACATCTCCCTTCTGTCAGTACCCTCTGCGCATGACCGCTGGCTAGGCTAAGCATTAGCTCCCATCGCGACTTCCTAACTTCGCAAGTTGAAGGGTTGAACTCTTGTTCCCTTATCTCACGAATCCCTGAGACATGAGAAGTCAATGGAGTGTTGACTCCCTTCTTTCTCCTGGTGATGCGTGTCCGCCTGTCTATCACCCAGGCCCACCTTGTGGTATCGCCATGTGTCTCTTGTGCCCAGCTTTTCCCTTCGCGACTTCACTCCCCAAGCACTTCCTCCTTTGTATCCCAACACCCGAAGTGCCGAGATCCCGAACTCCTCGTTACTCCCTATCGCAACTCGCGACTTCGGGACTTTCAGGACAAAAGTCTCGACTCTCCAACTGCCAAAATGCCGAAATGGAAAATTCTAACTCGTTATTAATGCTAGCCCCACAACGAGACTTCTCGCTCTGTCAGGATTTCTCACTTCACGATTTCGTGAATCTTTGTGCAAGGTTTTTGGTCCTTCAACTCGTGAATCCCCGAAGTGAGAATTCATGAGTGATCCATCAGCCCTTGTCAACTTGGATCCTACAGTCCAATCTCTCCTGAGCTTGCACTTAAAGAATGCTTGCCATAACTTCCTAGCTCCTCTACAAGATCTGATGGCTCTCGGGACTTCGCGAATTCTCCACGAAGAATTCTGACCACCCAATTCCTGCTTGACAACTCCTACAGAATGAACAAGGTATTCCTTCATGGAACTTGTCCACCTACAAAATGACTTCGCTACGCCTCCTTCCAACACTTCAAGGCACTAGCCCTCTTGAGATTTTCTTCGACAACTTCAATAACTCTATCCCTCCTGAGCTTGCTTGAAAATCCTCAAGTACTCTGGGGATAACTCCTACACACACTCCTTGCAACACTTCTTCAAATACTCCTAAGTATTTGAACCTCTTTGACTCTGTGCACTCCCTACGACAACAGTCCTTCAATAATTTCACTCAGGTTATAACTCTGAGACTCTACTCGGCCTACGCACACCTTGCATGACTTCTGGGTTTAACTTTCACTTCCGCGAGAATGAGAACAATGTTATCCCTTCTGAGATTTTAGAGATAAAAACTATGAACCCTTGTCAACACACTCCTTGCGAACAAACTCCACTGCACTCCTTACAGGAATTTTTTCTCAGATAGAGAAACAATTGAAACTCATTCCTTACTCTCTCTCTCTCAGATTTCAAACATTCAACAAGAAATAATTTATACATAGCGTAACAACAAATGCATAACAGAAAGAGTAAAATAGCTATAAGCATACGATTCAACATACATACACAGGGAATATCACAACACTATAAGTCTGAATCAAAGCTTCATGTATTAATTCAGGACTTCTGTACATGGGTGTTTTCAAATACAATTCTCTACTTCTTCTCCTCTCTGTGCTCTATGCTCTATTGATTATGCTAATGCTACAATGATACAAGACGAGGGTGTCTATAGTCGGTTTTCCCTCCTATGCTCTAAACTGTCTAATCTGCATTTTAAATCTACCTACTCACATTAATTATGTATTAATGCCTTCACCTACTACCGATGAGAGTAGATTGCTCAAGATCTGTTTACAATATCTAAGTTTTCTTTCTCTTAACTATTACATTAACATCCGCACATTTATTTCGAAACATCTCAAAACACTTTTGCAATGTGCTGAAATGCACTGGCGCTTGTCCTAGTTGTCTTCTACCTCCGCACTTGCTTGTTGTTGGTGATGCTCCTGCATCACTCTAGCTAGAATCTGACTGTCGCAACTCCATAACACCACACTTGGAATTGGTTCCAAGATCCACATGTATATCCAAGTCCTTCTCTAACAAACTGGTGAACTAATCATGTGTCCTTGTCATGTGATAGGAATCCCCACTATCCACAAACTAGGAACTACTGGAAATTGTGCCAGAAAGATAAGAGACTAACAATAAATTCTTCTTGAAACTATCAACAAAATCCTTGAATTGATTTAATATGCCTAGCCTCTCAGCTAAGTCTCTTCAATTCAAAAAGTACTTAGAATTCTAAATACAAAAACTTAGAAATGCTCCATACATATAAAAAGAAACGAAGGGGCAACAAACCCATAAAAATTACAAAAAGAAACATGTTGATTTCCCATGCATCTAACAACATTTATAAAAGAATGAATGCATATTGTAAGAACACAAAACAAATCATAATAAAACAACAACACACTTATCTATTTATAAAAATAACCAACTGGCTGCGTACAAAGGATGAACCTCCAATCCATAGGTGTTACTGTTCATTTTCTCTCAAGAGTATACCACACCCTAGTTGAGGCTGTGATTCCACAAGGAGATATGGACCTATGACTATCCACTCTCCACACACAGTAGCCCCAAAACTAGGCTCCAATCTCCAACAATAGTTCCAATCCACCAGGTCTCTTCCCCACAACCTTCAAAACCCAATGAATTTACCCCTTTCACTTCTCACAGTTCCTCAGGCTATACCATTTGTTTATCATGGCTTCTACTACACTTGTTTGGCCAAACATCTCTCAGCTAGGGGCTCCAAGAACTCTCATCTTCTTCAAGAGTGTGCACAACAACCTTCACAAGGCTCTTGATCTGTTTCCTCAACAGGAAAATGCACATATGCCTCTTTCTCAGCATGAAACATATCCAAACCATGGATATCTTCAATAAAAACATGGATTGTGCTCTTCCTTGCACTCATCTCCTCCCTTGTTGCCCAAAATCTACATGTACAAAATCTCTCATTTTTGGCATACGAATTTCCTTCTTTTTCCCTTGCTTTCTTGACACACACACTTCCCAAAAATGATTGTACTTCAACCCCATGCTCCCAATAACTCTAGGATGTGCCTCCTCACAACCACCCTCTTACATGATTTTAATGATTGGCTTTGGGAAGACTCAACAATAGATAGAAGGTTACACACAATGATAACAAATTTAGGAATGTGGGTTGGATTAATACATATGAGTATTCCTCCCTTGGACCCCTTTCGTGGAATCATAACCCCCCCATGATTTTCATCCCTCTTGTATTGCATTCAACGATTACTAATTTCATTAATCATTTCAATGTACATAATACATAGTTCGATCCATTGACATTTAGTCAATACGGGCTCTCCAACCCCCAAAACATAATGGATCACTAGCCTAAATCACATTTATAAAATTACATTATAATTTGCAGGGATACAAACTAGGGATGTTACATTCCCCTCCCCCTTACTTTTTTTCATTTTCCTTAGTGCACAACACCATACAATGTACATACAATTACAAAGCTAAACACTCAGGCCTTTAATCAACATATAGGCTCTTCGGCCTACGATCACACATACATTTCTTCTTAAATATAAGTACATAGGCCCTTTGGCCCCAAAAATCATAAATAGATAGGTGCTCCATCCCCCAAAACTATAAATAGATAGGCACTCCAACCTCAAAACATAGATACGTAACCCATTCACATTCTCCTGCAGTTATCTTTATTTTCACCATCTCTCTTCCACACACCTGCCCAATCCAATGAATGTACCCCTTCACTTCTCTTATTCCATTGGTATGTACCATTCATTTATCAGAGTCTCTCTATCACATGTAATTGATATTCTCACTACTGGGATCTCAAGGGACTCACTGTTAGAAAAAACTACTAGGAAAAATAACCAATAACAACCTTGTTGTTGTAGTGCAACTAACATAGGAGTTTACTCTTTAGGAATAACAACATAGTTCTTCGATAGTGAAACTCCCACACATGATTTGAATCTTTAGGCATGCCAACTTGGTTCTTCAACACTGCAACTCCCACACAAGAGTTCATTCTTCAGGCCTAACATTCTAGTTATTCTACAAGTCTAACAACTTACTTCTTCTCTTCTCCTCTCTTCTGGGATTTTGCTTCATTTTTTTACTCACCCTTTAGGATCATGAATCCCTTTCATTTTTATACACTTCCTTAGGTGATCCATCATTTTCCAAATTGTTCTTGTGTAGGAAAATGCCAACTTACCACCATAAGCCTATAAAATGTGGAAATCATCTCATATGCATCTTATGAATACAACCAATATGAGACATCATCATACAATTTTAAATTGTGAATTTTCAAATCTGTTTTATACAGGAAACATAATTTTGAAGCATGAGTTTTATTCTCATTATGTTGGGCACTTGCAATTGTATATATCAGTATTCCTTATGGGGTTACATCCCTAACATATCCAAGACCATTCTCCCTGCAATTTTCTCAATTTCCATGTAGCCAAACAAATTGTTAGCATTCATACACATTTATAACAACTCATGAAGTGATCTCAAAATTGTATCTTGCCACAATTCAATCATTTCTAGACATTATTCATATTAAATGGAATGAAACCATCATTCCTCACATATGCATTACATATTCATTACCATCACCCACAATTTTCATAATGCAGTCGAACAATACCAATAAATAAAATCAAAGTGCCAATACTCATGGCCAGATTTACCCAATGCATCATTGCATTGACTTCAAAATACCATATATCCATGTAATGTATTCCACGGTGAGTTGGGAGGTCTAGAAAATGCCTCAAAAAATAATCCAAAATATTCCCCACAACCTATCTCATCATTTGGATACCTTCCTCTTCAATCCATACACAACACCAGGAATATAATTCTCTTAGTGTTCTCCCATGTCGACAAAGATGTTTCAATCCAAACATCGATTATATAGGGGAAAACCATTATGCACTTGGATGGAACTATGCCCTTTTCATATCCAACCTCAACATGGCCTCACACATGGAAATCTCTAATGAAATTCATTGTTACAACAGAGGTATGTCCCTTGACTTGACTTGTTATGATCTCATAACCAATATAACATAATATGCAATTAAATTTTACATAAATATATTCAATCACCAAAAAATTTTATATATTCAAGTCCATCTTCCTTTACACACCAATTCCAATTTTAAAATTTGACTAAGATACTTATTACCTCAATTCCCTTCAACATTTATGCATCATAAACAACTAAATGCATAACTGCATGGCTATTATTACAATAATTGATGCTACCTAATCAACTAGTACTTTGTAGAAGTTCTCAGGCTCCTTTTACCACCCCTGGATCAACATTTTATCATCTTCATTTGTCTTCATATGGATGGTTTTTATATGCAACAACATAATCAACATCTCTAGTCATGTTATAAAAATTTCCTTGGATACACAATCCATTATTAGTCATATTCAAATATCACAACATCATTACTGCATATATATATATATATATATATATATATATATATATATATATA
>JASDQU010100479.1:221726-255842 GCA_032191745.1 Picea mariana | reverse complement strand
TGCATCACTTCCATTATGCACTTCAATTCATATTTATTTCATCTTTATTTATTTATTTTGTTGTTCTATATGGATGTCCTTGAATTCATTTAGATCCTTGTTTTTCTGTGCTCTATCATTCTTCTCACCTGTGCATCATTGATCCCTATGATGAACCTTATAAGCATTCACCACTTGGCCATTCTGCATTTCCATCCACTAGATCCACTAGCGTTTCCATATCACAAATACTTACTTTATGCAGAGAATCTTGTCGTAACATTTTTTTGGCTAAAATTATCAATATCCATAGTGTTGTAACATGCACTACTCCAGCTGGATGTTAACACTACAATATGATTAACCACTCCCTATTTCCTTGAACCAACTAGTCTTGAAATACCATTTTCATTGATTGGCATTTCAACATTCTAAAATGTTTCTTTCATGCTATATTTTCGATTACCCTTTTCTAACGATGGATTTACTCAATTAAAATATCTCTCTTCACTTCATTGAGTGATTATTTGTGAAGTACTGCTTGGCCACTCAAGACTACTTTAATCCAAGTGGAATGCTACACTCCTCCATTTGCACCTATAGCCTGCTTCCACTACCCACTCTAATAATAGAGGTAGATTTCTTTCTCTAAATAATTTTAGACACAAGTATCTAAGTCATAGATTAACAATTCTTTTTTCTTTCATTCCTATGCTTGCACATAGAGATGATTCATCCACTCCATTATTCATGCCTCATTTCATGATATCCTTTTTCTTTCTGTTGCAACAAGCTTTGTATCCTTCACTACACTTCTACCTTCAAGGCTATGAAGTCCTCCTTAACTCCTTGTGCATGCTATGAGACTCCTCACTTGTTGTCTTCATGATTTATGTGATAACCTATGTTGATTATCCTTTGCAAGCCATTCAGACTCTATATTAGTCGAATACTAATTTAACTCTGCTATTTTGAGTCCTTTGTCAACCTTTCAATACCTATTCTGCAACCATGAACTTTCCTCTAGAGCTCTTTGATTCCTCAAACAACTACACAAGATTGAACTACCTCCTTGTGCACTTTGGATAGTTCCTTTTTGGTTCCATCTCTTTTTCATACCATGTCAAGCATAAAACCATTTTCTTCTTCACATTTCTTGTTAGGAATTTCCTTTCTGAAGACCAATTCCCTATTTGTGTTCTTCTTGACTTTCCATCCTAATATACCTTGGAAATACACTCAGTACCCTTGAAATGTACTCAACATTCTCTATATGCATCAACAATTCCCTTTCATTGTTGTCATAATTCATTGCGTGTAACTATATTGGAATCCACTTATGGTACATTTTCCCACTTATTTCAACTATTCATGGATTTTGTCCAATTCTGAAATCCAATTAATTGTTATGGATTACCTCCCATTGGAGTCTAATTACATACATCTAGAACAAATATGCACATAATGGGATTTTGACTCTCTCAGCCACCGAGTGATTTACCCTTGCACCCTTCTTCCATTGAGCACTCTAACAAAGTGGATGGACTACTCTAATTATTCATATAATAATTCCCGAAGAGAATGCACCTTACCCTCATATATGCATTATGGCCCTCTTTATTATAACACTAGATTCTTAGATTCCCAAACTCTCATTGTTGCACCTAGATTCACATCTTAACATGGTTGATTCCTAGCCTTTGATTATCTTATAAATAAACCTTGACATAACGCTCTCCCCTTAACTGTCTCTTCTCATCCTTGATTCAAGGTTCAAAATTTTTTATATTCTTTTTAAACCACTCTTCATGCTCCCATGCTTTGCATATCTATGTGTACCTACTGTAAATGCAATATCATGAATTATATACGGTCTTTCTTACTCACCATCCACATTTGATATGCAAATATTTCATATAGAATTATTTCCCCACCTTAAAATTTCATTGTAGGGATTCCATATTGCTCATTGCACCAAGACATCTGATCCTTGCATCTTCCTAAAGAAATCACATCCTCATTTTGAAGAAATGCCTCAACCCTTTTTCCTCATATCTATAAGTTTACCTTGCATATTACCCATGTACAAAAATTATTCTAAAATTTCTCAGTCCTATATTCACCCGTACATTTGTAACTATACATGAACAAATTCTGGATATTAAACATTCTTTCTACTCTTCAAACCCAACAATCATTTTCCATATGTTTACCTGAGAATTTTTCTACTCAAATCAAAATTGTGGGTGAATATATAGATTCTATTATCCAATATATTTCCAATAACTAATTTCTTGCTCAATTTTGAGCTCTAATCAGAAAGTTGCAGTCATCTAAATATTGATAATTTACCCCTTTTGTATACTTTTTATTCTAGTGCAATTAATTAGAGACACCCACTTCTATCACCTGTAGAAGTAAATCTATCAGAAACCAGGGAAACTTTTGTATGATACATAGATAATAATGATGATATGGAATTCATAACTATTCTCATATTATCAATCTGATGCTCCATTCAAAATCCACAACAATATGGAAATGACAACTTTGTCCCTTTTCACTCATTTTTCCAGACTTCTAATTTTTAGTCAAACCGACTATCCCCAAATTGTGCACTTCTGGAAATTTTTTTCTAAACCAAAGTTGTCTGGCTTGATGAGTATACAAAATGTCAAGTAAATATTTTTTTTTCTATATTTTCCATCTCGAGACTCTTTTCCTCCTCTAAAAATCCCCAAAATCCCCAAAAAGCAGTTTGAAATAGTGGATTTTGTTCTATTTTTGAGCTCCACTCCAAACCCCTTGGAATCCAACCAATTCCTTAGCATAGTATTTTCATGCCTACTTTTTGACACTTTGTACAAGTATCAACATTAATTGTGCTTCTACCACTAAGCTTGACCTTGATATTTAAGAACATGTAATTTGCATTTTTTGGAAAATCAATTCATAATTATATAGTGTCCCTCTCTAAAATTTCTATAACCCTCGACATTGTAAACAAAACCCATAAAATTGTATCATCTTATGAGGTGTTCTACTCCTTATAGGGCCAAAATACAAAAATGGCTCTAGAAGCAGTTTTTTTTAGACTATAGGACAATTTTATCTATGTGGCATCTTTGTTGATGTGGACTTGTGGTTCCACGTGGCACATTGAGGTGATGCCATATCATACACCTAACTACCCTGGCCCTACCCCATCATCCTTTTCCCCCCTCATCTCTTTCTTCCTTAATTTATTTTGGTCCCCACCACACTTGGTTTCCCATGTGGTACCCTTTCTAATTACATATGGGACAAGGGTATCACCTCTTCCTCCATCCTTCCACTTGGTGCTCATTCATTGGCCATGGGGATGGGTGAGTCCCATCCTACACCCTTTTCCTCGGGCATGTGCAAACTTGCTTTCCCCCCAATCTAATGGTGGAGATGATTGAGAGATCGATGGCTCACATTTATTTCATATCTCTAACATGATCAAGGGTTAACACCCCCTCCACAATGCAACACCACAAAACCACACTTCTATGTGGCACATTTTCACTAGTTTCACATTGCCAAGAAATTTCTTGAAACTTCTTTGTGAGCGATGTAATACTGCCTATGGTATTGGATCACCACCCTGCTCATGTGGCTCCCATGTCACTTGTTGGGCCTACCACCATTCATTGCAAACCATCAAAATTTCCACCATGGTATTCCACTTCACCACTGCCACATCACCTCCACATCATGTTGATGTCATGGTACGAAAAATTACCCAAATTTTCCAAAATTCAAAATTTCTCAAAATTTTCAAAAATACCTAAATTCAAAATTTCTTCCTTGAACACCACATGAGCTTTGTAATTCAATTCCTATGGGAAATTTCATCCCTAATCATGTTAATTCAACCTTTTCACACAAAATGCGACAGTCCTGTGTCGATCTCTCAATGAATTTCACTGTAGAGATTGGGGCTTTTTCAAATTTTATCTCAATTTTTCCATGGATATCCTGCAAATCTTGAATTTGGCCCATTCCAAGCTTGAAAAATTTTAGTGAGATTAAAAATTGGGGATTATAAACCCTAAGCTCAATTTTCCCAAAATTACAAGCAATTACCCATAATTTTGTTTGGAAAATTTGACAAACACATCGCAAACATCCTCTAAACTTTAAATATATAATTCTAGATTTTGTATGTTGAATCTAGACCACATAGGCTCAATGTTGAACCTATGGCTTTGATACCAATCTGTAACATTCCCAACCTCCAATAATTGTCCTTTCACTTCAAAAATGACTTAGTCTGCTAAATATAAAAACTTAAAAATTTCCCATACATATAAAAGGAAACCAAGGGACAACATGCCCATAAAAATTACAACAAACAACATGCTGAGTTACCCATGCATCTAAAAACATTTATAAAAGTGTGAATGTGTCTAGTAAGCACACATCAACCCCCAAAAAATTCAAATAATAATTTACATAACAAAATAATCATAATAAAAAAACCGAACATTTGTCTATTTATAAAAATAACCAATTGTCTGGGTATGAAGGATGAACCTCCTAGCCATATGCGTTGCTATTCATTTTCTCTCAAGAGAATGCCACCCCTGAGTTGAGGCTATAATCCCACAAGGATATCCCACCCTTTGTCTATCCACTCTCCATACATAGCAACTACTCTAGCAATAGTTCCAATCCACTAACTATCTTCCCCACGACCTGCAAAACCAAATGAATGTACCGCCTTCACTATTTATAGTCCCTTAGGATGTACCATTCACTTATCAAGGCTTCCAATGCACTTGATTGGCTAGGAATATCTTAACTAGGGACTCCAAGAACTCTCAACTACTTCACAACAACCTTCAGAAGGATCTTGAGTTGTTTCCTCAACATGAAAACACACTATAGGATTACAACCCACTTTTACAAGCACATGAGCCTCTTTCTCAGCATAAAACATAGAAAAACCATGGATTCCTTCAATAAAAACATGATCTATTCTCTTCCCCACACTCAAATTCTCCGTTGCTGTCTAAATCCTACATGAAAAACTGTCTCCTTTTTTGCATATGAGTTTCCTTATTTTTCCCTTTCTAGCTTGACTCACACTCTTCCCAAAGATGATTGTACTTCAACCCCATGCTCTCAATAACTCTAGGATGTGATTCCTCACACACACCCTCTTACATGAGTTTAATGATTGACTTTGGGAACACTCAACAATAGATATAAGGTTACACACAATGATAATAATTTCAAGAATTTGGGTTGGATTAATACCCATGAATATTCCCGCTTTGGACCACTCTCTCTTATGGAATAATATCCCCCCATCATTTTCATCCCTCTCCTATCGAAACCAGTGATTATTACTTTCATTAATAATTTCAATGTACATAACACATAGTTCATCCCTTGTCCATTTAGTCAATCTAGGCTCTCTGACCCTAAAAACATACTTTCTCACCAGCCTAAATCATATTTATACAATTATATTATAATTTGCAGGGATTAAAACTAGCGATGTTACACTTGAGTTACTACATATGCTTCTATCTGTTGGAACTTATCCTTCCCTTTATTCCATTTAGAACAATGTGAAGTATAGTGAACACTCTTGTGGCATGCAAATCATTTCACTTTGCTCAAATCCTTCTTCTATCCAACATGTGAATTCAAGTCTCCACTTGTATTCCCATTGCTCTTCTTTGCCTGACTAGAAAGATCCAGATTCCCATCATCACTAATCTATTGGCCTGCTAGATATTACTCTCGAATATCCTCATATATGAAATCATCCCATAGCATACCAAATTTGGGAAGTGTATCCCATGCCACGATTCCCTTGATGAATGGGGCATATGGATAATTGAAACCATTCAGGGTCATTCTAACCATCTCTTCATCTGTCATGACTTCATCAATAGATACCAACCAATCAGAACATGAGTGATCTGGGTGAGATAACTGGACAATGCATCTGATATGGTCATCTTGGTGTTTCTAAATTTTTCTCTCAATACCATCTATTATCACTGAAATTTCGTTCGCAAATGGTCACAGGAATCCAACATATCCAAACACCTATTAGTTCATTCATAGCCCCAAAAATAAATTTCCAAATGGCACAAAAACTATACAACTAGTTATAAAATTGACATGTGCAGAAACACTACAGGAAGTGCACGCACGTGCGTAGGCCAAAGAAGCCAAAAGAGAGCACATGTGACCGATGCACAATTGTGTATGACAAAAGCCACACACTCCTATGAACGGAACATTTATGGTTCTTGTAGGCCCCTCACCCACTTCTGGCTCATCTCCCAATTTGATTTGACCCTCAAATCCAAGATGAATCCGCATGGGGGGATGGTCAAGGACCCAAGGGTTCCCTAAAGGGCCCCTTGTTCACACTAAAGACCGGTTGGATAATGCCTTAAATATTTTCTATAAGAAGAGGCCATGGGTGCACTATGAATTCAAGAATATCATTGTATTATTATGCTACCTCTATTATCCTACAAGGAACCTCTTTCCTTCTTGGAGCATACTAGCATCATCTCATTAAGTTATTCACCTCACCTCTTGAGGGAATAAGCTTGGATTTCTTCACCATTTACTTTCTAGTTTGTCATTTGTAATAAGATCTCTCACATAGGGGACTCAAGAGCCCTCCCTAGGAGGAAGAGGGGACCCATAAGTCCCCCTTTCTCTTTGGTGTTTTCCCACTAATATAATTTCTCCATTGGTGGCATGAATATTGGTCAATTGTTTGATTGATTTTGGTTCTAATTTCCTTATGCATTTTAGTTTTGTTTCTTTAGTTATTATTATCTTAGTTGTTTGTTTATTTCATGTGATTGATTCATTTGATTCATACACTAACCTCTGTCTTGTCTAGGAGGCCCAACTAGACTTGCAAGTGTCCCTCTTTTGCTCATTCAAGTGGTGAAAAGGATACAACACCCTCTTCTTGTTTGCATTACTTCTCTGGAAAATATTTTTCATAGTTACAAACATATCCCTAGTTGATGTATTCTCAGATAGGTGAGGAATCAAGTGATCCTTCACGACATTTAAGATGATCCTCCTATATTTTGCATCCATATTCTCATGGAAGTTCAAGTCCTTTGGATCTTTTAGTGGGGTCACGATGGTATTTTCAAAATCCCAAAACTCATTCTCCATGAGAATTAATGTAACCCTCCAACTTGTCCTCAAACCTCAAAATGGATGTGGCCATGTCCAAATTATAATTATAACGAGGATTATAAATTGTTGAAATTTATATCTACTTCCCAGAACATTTTCGCTGCCTGGATCTATTGCCCACTACCCAAACTTTGCTTCCCATTGCCTAGACCTATTGCTCAGTGCCTAGACCTACTACTCACTTCCTAGAATTCTTGCTTTCTTGTTGGAATGCTTCCAAAAATTACCAAAGCCTACCTGAAACCTTATASTACTCTCTGAGGTCTATCTCGGGTTTCTTGTGCCCTCTTCTACTTTCCTACGACCCATGTGGCCTACCCGACACTTGATCCTTGCGGATGCACCCCAACGACTGCTTCATGGAGGTTTTGGCTATGACTGTGGCTGCAACCCAAAMCCCTTATTCTCTACAGCTCGGTTCTCAACACCCACCATATCCTAGAACATGTGACTGCTCCACTATAGTTATCCAAGCAGTCGTATGACTGTATGGATGCTGCAAAAAAATTGCCTTTTTCTTTTTATTTATTTTCTGTGAAACCTACAAAAAACAAATTCCTACWATTGCCCCGCAAAAGTTACGAATCTATGCACTTGGMTTCCCTTCCAAAGTCTCATCTCCAATACCATGTTAATTTTCAACATGCTCTAATACCATGTTAATTTTCAACATTCTTTTAAACCATGTTAGTTTTGAGCCTAACCAAGAACTTGAAAATTAAACCCTAGCAAATAGCTTGCTTAACTACTGTAGATTTACTAATTTAAAGAACTACTAGATTACTAACTATTTAAATAAATCAATGGAAGAAAAAAAAGAAGCCAAACACATGTACATAGATAATTTATGGGTAAATACCCTTGGAAAAAACCCTAAGGGAAAACCAACAACATGATGATTTTATTATGATAAAATCAAGGCTCCCATCCTGGAAAAATGGCCCATTTGAGGAAAAGTACAAAACAACAAAATAACCGATCACACCTCAATAATTTTCCTTCAATATTGATAGATGATACTCCTTTTCTATATCGTACTCCCTTCCTTGGACCCTACCCCTACACACTTGGATGAAATTCCTTCTCCACCCAATCAATGAGATCTCACTATCTCATTCTGTGCGCGTCTCCTCCTCTCACCTTATCTACCTTTTATAATGTTGAGTTTACCCTAAATAAAAAACCCTAGATCTCCAAAGTGGTCGATGGTTCAGATTAGATCTCACCAACACTTGAGATTAATGGCTAGGTTTTAATTTAGTTCACTAATGCCAGAAACTTAGGCATTTCCTTAAATTAAACTCAATTAATTATAAGAAGGTATTAACTTTAAAAATTACTTTAATTAAGTGAATTTCCTAAGCCTTGAGAGTTATCAATGACAGCTTCTAGATGTTAGACACAAAACCAATGTGGAAGTACATGTCTGATGCTAGAAACATCAATAGATTCATCCAAAAGTATGTTCCAATCATTGAACCAATGAAAATGTTGTTGAAGAAGATTGAAGACTTTAAAATTTCGAGGGATAGGGGAATGTGAATCTTCTTTAAACACTTTGAAGAAAAAAATGGAAAGTGTACCTTTGACGAGTACATATGGCCTGTCAAGAAGGTAAGGGAGAATGCCTATTGGAAGGTCCCAATTAGACCTGCTCTTGTTTGGAATAATGTTTCTGACCATTATGTGGGCCTCGTTGCCACTCTAAATGATTATCTAATATGAATATGAGAAAAAAATGTTCTCAGATGAATTAAAATCTAAACTAAATATAACTAATTCTGTCTAAATCTATTCTAAACACAATTCTATACTATTATAACCTATCATGATCAAGATCATTCTAAAGAGTATGATCCTAGTGAAAGAGATGTTATTACCGACAACATAAATAATTCATTTGAGCTAGTAACAAATGATTATGACAATGAAATATGAAACAATAATACATAATTTCAATTTATACCATTAACATTATTTATATTATCATAAGGAAATCCATGATGACATAAACATTAAGAACATAGTGAAGACGAAGTTCATATAGTTAAGTGCAATAAAATTCATATCATAGACATATGCAAAAGAAAAGTATTAAATACACATATATGAATCATAAACCTCCAAAATTGTCTCTTCCTCTGTTTCATTCACACAATAAGATTATTGTATCTATGTACAACATATGAAAATCACTCACTCATTCACAATTCCCTGCTTTATAAAACAAGAGGGATCGTTTACATTATGAAACTTCTTGTTGCAAGAGGAATGGACAAAAATAAAAGAAAGATCAATTACAAATTTATGAGCTAATCATGAGACCTTTTGTGATTCCATTTTATGTCGGTATTGTTTCCATAATTCATAGTCTTCCATGATTTTTTCTAGTTTACCCAACTTCATTTTCTCCAAATCTAGTTCTCCATCACATATATTGGTTGTGACTTCTAGATTTAATTCTCGCTCGATATTCTTGATGAATCTCTTGGATAGTGTGATTAGCTTCATTGGTGTCATTAGGTGTTCATTCAAGACCTATTTATTAGCTTCAATGAGCTACTAGATGTTCATCTGACTAGTTTCCATCTTTTATTCTACTTCAACTATTCTCAGTTCCTATGGGGCTGCATCATCAAAGTATCGCATGATATTCAGTCCAAACTCTTCAAGGAGATCATCCGAAGCATTCCAAATATCTTGTATTCCTTTGTCAATACTTTATGAATATTTCGGATGTCTTCTAACAGTGGCATCCATGTATCAAATAAGACTCGATCCTTTATTTTCTGTATAGTGGCATATAGTGGCAGTGTGATTGGTGGATTTTTGTACACACTCTAGCAATAAATAACTCTATCAAAGAAATGTTGATCCTTTTGATATTTGTTCCTACTTTATTCAAGCCTTATCAAGTCATCCCTATTCCTTTGGATGTCGTTCATCATGCATAAACATTTCCTTTTCTCTATTTTTAGTTCCTCATTAATAGTCGTGGATTCTTCCCTTAGGGCTTCTAGGATGAGAGGTTTTGCTTTACTTTCTTCAAGGGTCTTCTCAAGTCTCTCTTTATCTTTCTCCAAACCTTGAATTTTGTGTTCTAGTTGTTTAATAAACTTGTTGGTTTCTACTTGTTCTATCTGTAGGTTGGTCAGTTCCTGTGTATAATTTTTCTTTGATTGTTCTATTTCCTTGGAATCTGCCATCATGAGAGAATCTAATTCTCCCTTATGTAGGATTTCATCTATTTGTGTTTTCATTTCAAATTATGCACTGGGTTTTCATTTTGATTATGCATTGTCTTATTTAATTCTTCTTTGTGGATATTATTTACAATATTGACTTCCTTTTAAAAATCAGTAGTGATGTCATCTCTTTGTGCATTTACTATTCTCTCCATTCCAACAATACTAGTTTGTACTATGTACAATGCATCAACTATGCCATATACAAACATGGAATTCCCCCCTACAAATGCATTAATTGTAGAGGAAGTTTCCATGACACTCTCTTCGGGGACAAGCCCTTCCTTCCACTCAATAATTATTTTGGGTTCTCCCTGGATGAAAATAGTTCCCCCCCCTCTTTATTTTATTTGAAATTTTCTCTATGCCTCTAGTTTTGTTGCTATTGTATTATTCCCCTACTACTACTACTATAAATTCATATAATTCTAACACTTGTGAGGAGAAGGAAAAGTTTCCTAGTATGGCCATAAGCGGGGTACATTCCTAGTGGGGAATTCCAACTATGCCCACATTCGGAGCTACTGGACTATTTTGGGCCTCATCTAATTTAGTTTGTCTTTCATACTATGCTTCTTCATCCCACTTTCCTTTTGGCTTCAAATTCAACAAATTTTTGTTGTTCTTCCTCTTCTTTATTTTTCTTTTCCTTCGCCTCTAATGTTATCCTCTTTCTATCCTCTTCGTCCCTTTTATTATACAGTGCATAATGTTTATATTTTTTTTCCTTTTCCATCTTTTTCTACCTCTCATCAACAAGTTTCTTCAATGCATATTCCTTTTTCTTCTTCTCAACTAACTTGAAATCTTCTTGGGTTCATCTTTCTTTTTTACTTTGAGGTCATGGATATTTTTTTTCTCTTTTTGTTTCTCTACATGTATTCTCTAATATTCCTCCTATGCTATTATTTTCTTTTGGTGTCTCTCCTCTACTTTTATTATCTCCTCTTGTTCCTTTACTTCTATATTTTCTTGATCCTTCTCATGAAGCAATTGGAACTGTTCCTTGGTTATTTTATTCTTTTCTTCTTATTTCATTAGAAACTTTCCTTTGGCCACCTCATTAGGCAGATTTTGTATCACTTCTTCAAATAATAAGACCCCCCTTTAAGGTCTCCTCCTCATATTTGACTACATGTATTTCAGGGTGAGTAAGATCAACATATTTGACATGATTGAATGTTATTTTTTTATTGTAATGTCCCCTAGGTTCTCCTATACACAAAAAAATCAATCACAAGGATTCATGTTCTTTTCTAGCATGAGGTCCATTTAAAAATGTTTACCTTTCTATATTGACAGGGAATGTGGGCCAAAGATTTTTTCTACTACCTGAAAGGACCAAAGTTATACCAGTTTTCATGGTTTGGTAGGAAATCTCCAGAATCAACATCCTATTGAAGACATATTTAGGAAAGAGATGTGGGGCTACTAAGTTTCCATAAATTCTAATGTATGTATAGTAATTCATGTACCAGTCTACAATATCCTTCAAGGTGTCCATGGATTCCTTTGATTTTATATCTTTTGGATAACCAAAATTTATAGTGTGCAGGGAACAAGGAATAAGTCACATATGTCATAAATATGTTTCTTATAATTTACTTCCCATAGCTATGAAAAATATACATGCACATGTGGCTAATTTTGGTCCCAACTCCATCCAATGTAGGAAATTGTATATAAGAGCATTGTGATGTCTCCAACTAGGATAATATGTTTCAAGATGATTATTTTAATCAAGTAATTTGCGAACAATTTTTTAATCTAGTTGGTAACTTATGACAAACAGTTTGCATGTAAACTCATAGTAGACATCTTATCAAACACATTGCAAGTACAAAAAATGGAAGAGGTGATCATGGAATTTTATTATGGATGGAATTATCAGAAACAACAAAAATACAAATATCTACTAGATGTAACAACAATTTCACCAAACACTAACCTCACTGATCTCTATCGGTTGCAATGGAAGCTATACTATTACACACACAAAGAAAAAAAAACCTAGAAAGTCACCACGATCCTCCTAAATCCACTACAGAATATCCACTCCTATAACCCTTTCCATTTAGATCCAATTGGTCACTGCAAAACCCCGATCATAGAGGTCCTCATGGGACACATATGATTGTCTATTAGGGCCTCACAAGACACCCTTTACTTGATCCATGATGATGTCTTCAACCCCAGTTTCTTTGAAACCCTCCTGAAACATGCAAATGTCTGGGCTTGGCCTCATCCAGAAAGTTCCATAAACCTCCTACGTATTTTGGAATCCCTCCAACTGTAAGAAAGACCTCCCAAGTGAAGCTCCAATGGTAGTCCTAGATGGAATCCCCTCTTGTTTGGCTAGGGTGGGTATTGCACCATCGAAACTAGACTATAGTAGTGGAAGGGTTTTGCTAAACCCCAATGAAACAATGGATCCAAGAGCACCAATAAAGATTTCAAACAAATCATGATGCAAAAGGGAAGGGTTACCCCTCTATTTATCCTTCATCTAGGCCTTATAGATCTTTTCCCTTTTTCACCAAATGAAACCCTCACTTTATTTCCCTCCAATTTCATTTAAATAAAATTTTATTTTTATTTAATGCCACTTTAGGACTCGTCGTACTTTTAACCTAGTGACACCAAATAAGCCTCCTTGACTCCCTTGTTCTTGCTGACTATATCCTACGGGATTCATATAGGCTATTGAGTCATCCTCCATCATGATCAATTATAAGGGGACATTATAGTCCTCCCTTCACAGGCTTTCTTTTCCTCAAGCAATTCAAGATCATGGTGCTGTAAGATCTTCTCTCCTTCCCAAGTAACATCCTATGTGGGAAATCCTCTCCATACGACCAAGAACTCTCAAATGATTCTACTTCTCAACCTCTACTCCATGAAATCAACAATCCTCTCGGGAGATAGAACCAACTACCCTTCCTCATAAAGTGGAGGAAGGTCTCTCAAAGAGGTGACCTAGTGTCCCAGTTCTTTCTTGAGGAAAGAAACATGGAAGGTTTTATGCATCCTTCTACCCTCTGGTAGCTCCAGCTCGTATGATACCTCCTAAAATATCCTGATCACTTTGTAGGGTCCATAAAAGAAGAGCTTCAACTTCTCTGAACCACTCTTATTTAGTGACAACTATCTATAAGGACACAACCTGAGAAAGACTAGGTCCCCAACCTCAAATCTTTGTTCCACCTGGTTCCTATCTACATACATCTTCTATTGATTTTGAGCGGCCTATGAATTCTCCTTCGAGACTCTCAATATGTTCTGGTTTTTCTACAACCAATATTTGGCCTTGGGAGCTCTTCTCTCCCTAAACACCAAATCCATGAAGGATAGGGAATCATAGCCATATAATGCCCTGAATTGGCTCATCCAAATGAAAATGTGATGAGTGGTATTGTAGCAATTCTCCCCGAGATGCAAGCACTTTATCCATGCTCAGTGTTTCCCATACACATAGTTCCTTAGGTACCCCTTGATCCATTTATTTACTATCTCAATATGTCCATATATATGTGGGTGGTAGCTAGTACTATGTGTCAACTCTGTCCTGGATAACTTGAATATCTCCTTCCAAAATGTGTTGAGAAACCTACTATCCTGATCACTAACTGTGTTCTTCAAAATACCATGGAGTCAGAACACCTCCCTAAATAATATATCCACTACTTGAGACGCGTTATACTTTGAAGGAATGGAAAAGAAGTAAGCATATTTAGTCAATATTTCCACTACCATGTAGATACAAACCTTACCTTGCACCTTTGGAAATCCTATGATGAATTTCATGGAAATGCTATCCCACTTCTACTTTGAAATCAACAATGACTGAAGTAGTCCCACAAGATGTGTAAATTCCAACTTGTTCTATTGGAAATTCATACACTCCCTCACTTAATGAAGTGCATCCTCCTTGAGACCCTTCTAGGAGAATCTCTCCCTCACTTGCTTATAACTCTTCAGATACCCCTAGTTCCCTACCAATGGCGCATCATGTACCGCCCTCAAAATATTTCCTTGATTTTGGACTCAGGGACAAGATAGATCCTTTATTTGTAGTAGATGACTTCATCCACTGCCATGTACCTGTCATTCTAAATACTTTCCTCCATTATCTCACAAGAGAAGGTGTTCTTGGAGCATTCCACCAAAATAATGGACTTCCAGTTTGTTGAGATCTCTGTCATGGAGAAATCTATAGGTCTCCTCGATAAGGCATCAACAACTATGTTCTTATTTTCCTTTAAAAACTCAATGTCGAAATCATATACCTGCACTTTACTCACCCATTTCTACTGTCTCTCGTTCATACCCAACTACTCCAAGAAATATCTCAAGTTGTTGTGGTTAGTCCTAACCACAAAGCGTCCTCCTACCAGGTATTGTCTGAAATTTTCCAATGCATGCATGATGGCCAACATATCCTTATCATAGATCAGATAGAGCTTCTATGGCTCTCTTATATTTCTTCTCTTGAAATATATCAGGTGTTGGTTATGCATCAATACTACTCCTATCCCCTCACCGGATGCGTCACACTCCAGAACAAAAGGATGTGTGAAATATGGGAGTGCTAATACTAGGCAAGTGATCATCACCCTCTTCATTTTGTTGAATGATACCTGTCCTCTGACCATCGAAAGACCCTATTCTTGGTGAGGTATGTCAATGTCATATCCAATTGTGAAAATCCTTTCACAAAGCACATATAATAACTGCATATCTTGAAGAATCCTCGCAGATCTGTGAGTGATTTGGGGTACGCCAATCTAATATGGCCTGGATATTCTCCTGATGTACCTTTACTCCCTCAATGCCAATCATCTTCCCCAGATAGAGGATCTATGTCAACCCAGCCTCACACTTTGGCTCCTTGGAAAAAAATTACTGCTTCTCCATAATGGTGAGAATCTCATCCACATGCTTCAGATGTTCCTCCCATGTACGATTGTAGATCAAAATATCATCAAAGAACACCAGTAATAATTTCCTCAATTATTTGTTAAAGATATGGTTCATGCATGACTAAAAGTTAGCTGGTGCGTTAGTCAATCCGAAGGGCATGACTAGAAACTCATAGTTCCCGTAGTGACACCTGAATGATGTTTTATGGATATCCTCCTCTCTGACTCGAATTTGGTGGTACCCTAATCACATATCAACCTTCAAGAAGTACACTACCCCATGTATCGTGTCTATCATATCATCAATCCTGGGTATTGGGTATTAGTTTCTGATGGTATTCTTGTTCATTGACCTGTAGTCTATGCACATCCTCATAGTTCCATCCTTCTTCTTCACTAGTACAACTAATGAAGAAAAAGGTGTATAACTAGGCCTAATATCTCCCATATCCAACAATTCCTTTATGGAATTATCTATTTAGTCCTTGAACCTCTTTATATTCATGTAGGGTGTGGTGATCATGACCTTTGAATCATCTTCTAGCTCAATGACATGCTCAAATCCTCTGTTAGGTGGTCTCCCTACTGGAAATGGTTCAAACACTCTTTCATGCTTTCCAATAAATGCTTGGATATATGCAGGGAAATGTTGGTGATCTGTTGATGGTTTCTCCATGATGATCAAGCACTTTTCTACACAATCCATGTATCTATGTCTAAAAAGGGCCTCCATACATTGGTTAGGAATGATCCTGGGGGCACCTGTTGACATACCTCTTAGGATGACTCATTTTCCACCCTTTACCTGGAAATCCATATTCATTTATCGATAATTCATGTGGATATTTACCAATGAGTACAACCACTAACTCCTTGCACCACATGAGTATATGCTAAATCTACGACATAAAATTCATCAGTCAACATATAATTTTCCAATGTTGCCTCCAATCCACTGATCCTCTGAGTACATGCAATGTTGTACCCATATTATACTACCATGTTGAATCCCTCGAATTACTCTGCAAGGATTTGTCTCCTGGTGACAAGTGCAACATCAATGAAGTTGCAGGTGGGCCCACCATCAATTAATGTTGTAACCCTCTACCTCTGTACAATGCCTTTGAATCTGAAGGTGTAGTATTTAGGGACTTCTAAGAGTGTCAAAATGATTACTCCCTTGGCACTATCCTACAATGGCTCTTTATTTGTAGCATTGGGGTGTGATGGCTCACCACTGTCATATCCAATTCCCTCATTATCACCATCATCCTACTCGTCGAAGACTACCTGAATATAATGGACTTTACCTTTTCCCATACGTCGATGAACTGGTTCCCATGACTCTTCACAACTGTAGAAAACATTATTCCTCCTTATTTCTCTCCATGTTTCCTCATCCAACCCATCCTTCAATTTCCATGTCTTCTGGGGAGATTTTGAAACCCGTCCCTTCTGTGGGATAAATGTTTTTTCCGATGTCTTCTTGGGGACTGTGTCTTCCATATCCTAGTTCTTCATGATAACTTCCTATAGTGTATTTTTACTAAAATACTTTACCCAACCTCTTAATGGTTCATCCAATCCCTCCGTGAATAAAATCACCAATCTTTGTTCAGAAACACAAGTCACCATGACCTCCATTCGTTGGAACTCTATGACATAGACCTCTGGTGTACCTGTCTACCTCAGTTGTGCCAACTCCCTAAAGTGAATCTTATGGTTCTTCATATTGAACCTGTCCATCAAACTCTAGGTGAAATCCTCATATGATGTGATGTTGAAATGACCCAATTTTAATAGCCCATGGTACCACCACTCATGAGCTTATCCATCCAAATGTAAAGTGGAAAACTTGATTTCCTTTTCCTCTATGATTGGCTTAAGTTGGAAGTAAGCGTCCAAATTATATATCCACACTCTTACTGTGCACTTGTCAGAGCCATAAAATTATGAGTTGGTCATCTTTCCTAATTTGCGCAAAAGATCAAAATTCTGTTGATTTTGGCCCGTTCTAGGCATGTTCCTCATCTTGAGGTTACAATAGTTGTTGTAAGATAGGGCTTCCTGGGCTCCTTCTTCTAGCAACTGATACTCCCTAAAGTGGGAGTTGATCTCGTCTTCCAACCCTTGGTACTCCTATGTCCCTATAGGCTGCTCCTCAAGGAATGGTGGAAATAATGGTCCATGTTAGGGACCTAACCTCCATAACCCGTCACATAGGTAGAATAATATATTTATAATGTAATAAAGGACGAAGTTAGTTTATAAGGCCTATTTAATAAATGGGAACAAGTCAATGTAAGAATACATAATAGAAGCTTCCTCTTCTAGAAAGATCTCCTGCTAGAAGGTTCTTTAGAAGATATAATTAGTATAAATAAGAGCATGAGGGATGAGAAGTTTTGTCTTGAAAATTATTATAATAGAGCCATGCTCTGTTGGAGGTGTACACCTCGAATAGGCAAGTGAAAAATGATTTCTTGAAGAACAGTATCATTTTTGGTGTTTCTCTTCTCAAAATTCTGTTGTTCCATTGATATCTGCTAAATATTCCTATTTTTGCATATTATATTACATCTAATACCTTACAAGTGGTATCAAAGCACTTTCCTTGGAATGAATTGTGGGTTATTTTTTTTTAGGGTAGAGACATGTTCCAACATCTTAAAACTATAGAAATTTATCTTTTAGTGCATAAATCTACGGCCAGGGAAGCATACACACAGGAACTACAAGTGGTTCTTAAGAGCACATTGTTGGCCACCCTTGTAACCTCTATTGGTACCCCTTCGAGTGGTAGTGCATCATAAAACACATGTATATGGATTGGCCTAGATCTCCTGAATCCATCCATAGATAAACTAATCGTATTCTTGAATTCTATAGTTCCATCGAGAACAACACTCGAGAAGATACCCTCTAGTACCTGGGTAATCAGGTAGTATAGCTAAGGGTATGGTCTAGCCTCCTTAGTTGGTGCCTTGAGATATTGGTCTAAGTACTACTATTTCACCCCACATGTATATATGAGAGATATAGCATAGGGAAAACCCTTTTATGTAGAAAACCTCAACACCCTAACCCTTGTGATGAAAACATAACAAAAAAGGAACATACAAGATCTATTGTCATGCAACATTGCCTCCTACATTCAGGTTGCGAAATTACTATAGATTTATTTCTCTTAAGAATTTGGGCATTTTGTCACTGCAATATTATTCAGATCAGAGTATAACTCTGGAAGAGTAAAAAAAATGAGTATAGTGTTTCCACCAACACCCTTATTTGGGACCTATCCCATTGGATCCCCCTCTTTTCCCTTATTACCATGGTACTTATCATTTTTAAGACATTTTTTTTGCGGACCCAACCCCCTTTCCCGACACCCTTTTTTGGGCCGGATCCCATTGGATTACCCTTTTCTCCCTGATCGTCGTGATACCTATCACCTATCACCATTTTTCAATGTGGTCCCACTCACACTTCTCGACAACCTTATTTTCCACATCTCCCTTTGGATTCCTCTCTTTTCCCCATCTATTGTGATACCCCTCACCTGTAATTGTTTTAGTGCAGACCCGTCTGCCTATTTTTTCATATTCCCAAATGGCCACCACCCATGCCCAAGAACACAATACCTTGATTGGAGACAATCTCTAGAACAAGAAGGACATCAAAACTATCAATTCCAACCTTAGTAGGCTCAATTCCTCTGTTAAGACCCTCCATGAAAAATGTAAATACATTAAATACACACTCGCCCAATTGGTGAGAATCTCCCTAAAACCTACCTCTTCTAAACAACCTTCCTATCAGAAAGATAATGACTCTTTCCATTACCAAGGTCCTCATTCCACCCACCTTCCTTGAGACCTCCCCCTTCCTAGAATTGAGGTGAACAAATTTGATGGATTGGATTCCACAGGATGGGTCATTCAAATGGAACATTATTTTTATTTGCATGGTGTTACTGATGATTTAGAAAAGCTTCATTATGGTATCCTACATTTGGATCCAGAATGATGGAAATGGTGGCAATAGTGTTGAAAGGCATGCTAAGGGTATGCGGCTTGGACATAGTTTGTTGTAGATATTTATGACCGCTTTGACTTCGACACCCATCATTTAGGTCGATTGAAAAAGTTTAAACTTTCTAGGACAATGGAATAATTTATTTCATTCTTTTAGCACTTGGATTTTAGAATAGAGGTCATGTCAGATGCCTTCTTCCAGGAATTCTTTATTAGTGGTCTGAAATATGAAATTCATGCCCATGTTCTGATGGCCCAGCCCCAAACTTGGTTGGAAGCTACTCAACGAGATAAGGAATCTCAATAGATTGTCTCCTCCCAAACAAAAAAATATTATTTTCTTCCTTGACCTAAAACCACCAATCCTACCCATCCCTCCAACCCCCACAAGATCGAGAAATAAACCCAGGAAGAAATGGTATTTTCTATAATTGTGATGACAAATATTTGTTAGGGCACAAGTGTAAGGAATATAATATTTTTATGGCCATGACTGAGGATGTTTTTGAAGAGGATGTTGTTGTTCCCCCATTGGAGGAGCTACCATCCGTAGTTGATCTGACTCCACCCTCTGATCCACCAGAAGTTGAACCAGTGATTTCACTAAATTCCCTCACTGGCTTCTCTGTTCTCCAGAACCTCAAGATAATTGGTTACATTAATAATTGGAAAGTCATCATCCTTGTTGACAGTGGTAGCACCAATAATTTGATTCAACACCGCATTTCCCAATAAGTCAATTTCTATATCAATGCCATCAATAATTTTCAAATCATGATTTCCAATTGAGGGTCCATGAAATATGGAGGATGTTGTGAAAATGTGTGGCTCCAAATTGGTCAGTATAACTTGGAATCCCATATGCTTTCTATAGACATGGGTGGTTTTGAAATTGTGCTAGGTGTTGAATGGTTATGCACCTTGGGCCCCATTCTCATGGATTTTAAGGAATTAACCATGCAATTCCAACATGAGGGACAACAATATTAGTTCCAAGGAATCAAAACAGGTTCATCTGATATCATTAGTTCTCACCAAATGGAAAAGATTCTAAAAAAAGGTCATTTGGGTATTATTTCCCAACTCCATTCAATTCAAGTAGTTGAGACACCATCAGTGCATCCTGACTTCCAATATATCGTATCCAAACACCAACTTGTTTTTTCCACTTCTTAGGGACTTCCCCCTTCTAGTGGTGTTCACAATCATGCAAGAACTAATAGAAGCTTCCCCTTCTATAAATATATTTCACTAGAAGGTTCTTTAGAAGATACAATTAGTATAAATAAGAGTAGGAGGCATGAGAAGCTTTTTCTTGAGAATTATTTTAATAGAGCTCTGCTCTGTTGGAGGTTTCCCCCTCGAAGAGGCAAGTGAACATTGATTTCTTGAATAAAGGTATCATTTTTGGGGTTTCTCTTCTAAAAATTCTATTGTTCCATTGATATCTGTTGAATATTCCTGTTTTTTCATATTATATTACATTTGGTACCTTACATCCTAGGTACCTTTATAGTACCTACCTATAATACACTATGTAATGGAACATAGGTATTACTCCCTTCAAGAGTTCTACCACCTCTATGGCTAGCGTCTACATGGTTCCCATTGGTACCTCCCTAATTTTTATTTTCTCGGTTGCTGGAAAAATAATGTGTCGGGAATTGTATCAATTGTTGTTGCCCATTTTCTAGCGAGGAAAATCCCCCTTATTGCTATACTGGGTCTGAATATAGGTAGAGCACTGACTTCCCTTAAAATACAGATATTTTTCTAAGCTACCCCAAACTATTTGAACTTAAAATTCAAGAGAAGGGAAAGTAGGTGTACCTTAGGTCCTTTTTGCTGTTGTAGACCTCCTTTGCCTTTGTAGTTTATTGGATTGTTGGTATCCTCCCAAGCTGACCTGCAAACAAATGAGAAAAAAAAATCTAGAAGATATACTATCTCTACTTTTCAATGTTAGTATTCAAACATAAATATACATCCATTAATCAAGTAATCGTAAAGACACAATGTTTGGGACATAAAATAACTCTTTTATTTAGATATGAAGATTACAAAGATTACAACCTTCTTATCGACAAACGCTCCATGAACCAGGTCCGGGCTCCTCTTGTTGCTTCTCCAAGTGAATCATTCCATACTTTCCTCTCATGACCAACTGATCTCTTGGGAAAAGGGAAAGTTTTGTATAAGGAGAAAGGGATGGAGGGGAATGATGAGGCCAAATCTCAGAAAGGGATGTAAAACTTGGGCTAGAAGGGAAGGGATTTTGGCAAAGTTTCTTTATTTTCTTGCTTGGTATTGAAATGAGACCCTAAGACTTATTTTTATATGAAAAATATGGTTATTCAGTTTGGGGATGGGATAAAATAGGTAAAATGGTTGGGAAACCCTCGATAGCCAGTAAACTCCGCCGAATTCCTTTCAAACTTTTATTTTTTGCAACTTTTGGAGGTAAACGTGGGTTGTCTATAATGAAACTAGAATATGTACACGGGTTAGTAGGTACAACACATGTGTATGTGGGAGATAGTTCATCATGGCACGTACATGTTCCAAAAAATGGTTTTTTAAGAAGGATCCTCATCAGTAATTGGCAAATTGTGTAAATGGAAACGACAATGCCATGTATGCATAGGTGGGGAATTTTGGGACTATAACACCATTAGATATGGATTCCAACAACTATATTGTTCTATATGTAGGATTTCCCCCTTTAAATCCCTCTACTTATACTTCTTCTGATGATTCTAGTCCCGAGGTAGGTTGTTTCCCTCGTCCTCTAGTTTTCATTGGCATCAATGCCTTAGCTGGAAAGATCACCAACTTTGATACAACTATAATGTACCCAACTAGGATAATGTGTTTCAAGATAATTATTTTAATCAAATACTTTGCAAACAATGTTTTAAGATGGTTGGTAACTTATGACAAACAATTTTCATGTAAACTCATAGTAGACATCTTATCAAACACATTGAAAGTATAGAAAATGGAAGAGATCATCATGGAATTTTATTATGGATGGAATATTCAGAAATCACAACAATACATTCCCTACTGGTTGTAACAAAATTTGCACCAAACACTACCCTCACGGATCTCTATTGTTTGCAATATAAACTGCAGTATCACACACACAAAGAAAACAAAACCTAGAATGTTGCCACGATCCTCCTGAATCCACTACATAATATCCACTCCTATAGTCCTCATTGTTCATACCAAATCAAATATTGTGAACCCTTAATCAAAGAGGTCCTCATAGGACACAACTGGTTTTCTAGTGGGGCCTCATCGCACACCCTTTACTCAACCTATGGGGATAACCTCAACCCCTGTTTATCCGAAACCCTCCCAAAACCTTCAAATGTCTTGACTCGGCCTCATCCAGAAATTTCCATAAACCTCCTATGTACTTCGGAATTCCTCCAAATGTAAGAAAAAAATATCAAGTGAAGCTCCAATGGTAGTCCTAGGTGGACTCCCCTCTTGTCTAGCTAGGGTGGGTATTCCACCACTGAAACTAGATTGCAGTACTGGAAAGGTTTTTCTAAAGCCCAATGGAAAAATGGCTACAAGAGAACCAATCAAGAGTTCAAACAAATCATGATGCCAAAGGGAATGGTTACCCCTCTATTTATCCTTCCTCCAATACTTCTAGATCTTTCCCCTTTTTGAACAAGTCAAACCCTCACTTTATTTCCCTCCAATTTCATTTAAATAAAATTATTTATTTTTATTTAATGTCACTTTAATATTTATCATACTTTTAACCTAGTGACACCAAATAAACCTCCTTGAATCTCTCATCCTTGTTGACTATAGACTACGAGAGTCATATAGTATATTGAGTCATCCTTCATCATGATCAATTGGAAGGGGACATTACAAGAATACATCATTAATGAGGTATGCAACCATATATAAATTAGGATTTTTCATACCTAGGAAATTCTTGAAATTTTGTAAAATGTTGAAGGTTAATATATCCTCTTAATTCAATATTTTCCCTATCTTTACTATAGTGTAAGACATTGGTAGCCATTCCATTGAAAAATGAGTTCTTTTATCCTCTCCATAAGGCTTGCAAATCATAGTATTTATCATTTAGTATGGACTTTTGAATCCCTGGGCAGGGGTTAATTGTTCTCCTTGCTTGAATTTTCTGTCTTCATCGCACCACTAGTCCTCCATCAATTCTTAGAAATCTTTGTTCTCTTTCCAATATTTTTTTCTAAAAAATGGTTCTTTCAAGAAGATTGCAAGCTTGAGGAGGTGGTATCAGAATTTTATGTCCTCCGGTCTCAAGTATGCTATATGCATAATTTATTTTCTCACAATTGTAAAATTTACTTGGTCAAGATATTTAAGGAACCAATTTTCTAGATCATTGTAGGGAACCAACATTAGTCAGGAAACTAGGAAGTGAATGTAGCTCTTCTAGATGTTCTGATAAACTTCCAGATTATCATCTTTAGGTGGGATATATTCGATGTTGAATATATTGTATATTTTTTCATATTGGGGATAGTGGGATACCCCATTGTTATAATTGGTTTCCATATCTAGAATGTCTCCTAGGTTCATAATAGGTGCATGATCTAGGTGGATATTGGTGTCCACCACCTATTCCAACTAGCTCCTCTTCTCAGTTTTTAGTTCAAGACGTTCTTATGTACTTCTTTGTAATTGTGGGTTCTACACTTCTGGGGATATTTGAAGCCCTACACATATTCTAGTGGATGTCGGTGGCCTCTAACCTAATGCAACTGGCTTCTTTTGTATTTTTTCATGTCAACACTTCTTGTTGTACTTCCAGGGTTGTTTTGGAGGCCTAAATAGTGTTTTTTTGGCTCACTATAGTGAAACTGTAGACGGATTCAGAGTTTGACGGTGTAATGTGTATTTCTTTGAAATACCTTTCCAATGGGCTATCACGTGCCTAAAATGAAGGTTGTATGAAAAATTTACGACTTTGGGAAGTTGAGGTACCAACTTACCCATAGGGGCCCACATGACTTTTGGAATTTAACCTCTTAGGGTTAGGTTTTTGGATGTCTATGGTTTTGGAATTCATGAGTAATATCAAAAAGGCCTCTGGAGCCTCATTGTAATGATTCTTCTTAGATGGATTGGTGTAGCAGCCACATCTCTTCTCAGAGATAGATACCACCATTCGAGCAAGTGTTTCAGTTCTCCATCTTTATAGTTTCATCCTATTTCATTTATTTAATAGAAGATATTGTTCACTGGATATCTGTGTTGTTATTCATATCTCTATGTTTATTGTATTTAGTTTGTTAATAAGTTTGTTCTGATCCTAAATCCAAATCAGTGGTATCAAAGAGGTATGCTCTTCATTTTTTTTTCTTCGTGCATGTCCCCAACAAGATCTGGGTACAATAAGTTGGGACTCAAACCAATTGATTCATTGCAAGATTGACTACTCCGAGCTCGAAAAAAACCATGGGAGATGAAAAGAAAGATGGAGTAGGAGATCATTTTAAAATGTTGCTCGATGAAGCCCTTGCGCGACAAAGGAACGAAATGATGGACAACTTTGCACAGATCCTTTGGTGACTGCCCACAAGAGAAGCATCTTCATCAAGTGGCCATGAAACCCCCTTCAAGGTACATGTAAATTTTTATATTCCATTATTTTTATATTATAGCTGAAGCGGGGAAAAAGCGGCCCCAACCCAAACAAAAAGGGATAGAGAAAATATGGCCACTCTCAGGGAAACTAGTCCAAGTCACAACACAAGAAGGGAAATGAGAAGATGAAGAAGGACACAGGAAAATGGTGTGAATACCACAAAATCCTTTGGCACAACACTAAAGAATGTTGCTCCAAGCAGTCACTCATGGCCGAGCTGAAGGATTTCGAGTCAAAGGATGATTCTAATTTTGAATAAAATCCAGAAGGAGGGAAGTGGATTATCGATGTTGAAACCAGTGCCACTATCGCTACAACCAAAGTCCAGCAAAGAGAACTAGAAGAACCAAAGGAAGGGGAACGCCTCTTTCACTAACAAATGTGGGTAACAAGGGCTCCACTTCATTTCCTTGTCGATAGTGGCAGTCAGAAGAACCTGATATCAGAAGGGGTTGTCAACTGGCTAGACCTACTAATGAAACTACACCTACATCCCTACACCATCGCTAGATTCACCAAGGAAGATACCTCCATGTCAACCAACAATGTCGTCTACCCTATGACATCAATCCCTTCAAAGATGAGGTATTGTATTATATGTATCCCCTTGAAGTTTCTGATGTTATTTTAGGAAAACCATATTTGTGGAAGCATCATGTTGTGTATGAGTCTAGACCCCATAATGTTATTATTACTTTGGTTAGACAATTACACATGATACCATAGGTAGCACCACCTACTGCTATTTCTTTAATCTCTACTAAGCAATGGAGTAAGTTCATTTCACAGACCGGGAAGATTGTATTCTTTGTGATCTGTGCTCATAGCAAGTAGAAGATTTATGCCACATCCATGGCCTCTACACATAGCCTCTCTTGGCGACAAAAGAAAGTGGACGAGATCATGGAAGAGTACAGAGACATCTTCTCCTCACCCACCGAGGTACATATGCACTTCCAAGTGAAGCATACAATTAATATAACCCTCAGTGCATGTATTCCTAATGGAATATTCTATCATTAGTCGTTGATGGAAAATTATGAAATCAAGTGTCAGATCCAAGATATTCTTCAAAAGGGGCACATCAGACCCAAATCCTCTCCTTGCGAAAGCCCGCTTGTACTGGTGCAAAAGAATGATGGGACCTAGTGACTCTGCATTGATTACATAGCATTAAAAAAAATCACAGTAAGAAACCAATACCAAATTCCCAGGATTGATGACCTTCTTGACCAACTCAAGGGGGTAAATTTCTTCAACAAGATTGACCTAAAGTATGTCTACCATGAGGTTCCCATTGAACCAACTAATGTTTGGAAGACACCTTTCAAATCTAAAGAAGGTCTCTTCGAATGGTTGGTCATGACCTTTGGCCTAAAAAATGAACTAACCACTTTCATGAGGTTGATGGATGATGTATTGATACCCTTCACCAAATATTTTGTGGTGGTATATTTGGATGACATCCTCATCTTCAACAGAACTTGGGAGGAGCACATGCATCATATTCAATAGGTTTTGAGCACTCTGCGACAAAACAAGCTATATGCCAACTTGGAAAAATGTTCCTTTGACATGAACATGGTCCAATACTTGGGCTACGTTGTTTATGAGAATGGGGTACATGTCGATCTCACTAAGATCCAAGTCATCTGTGACTGGCCAGCCCCAACCACACTAAGTGAGCTTCAGAGATTCTTGGGACTAGCCAATTTCTATCGACGGTTCATGTTGGGATTCTCCCATATTGCATGGGTCCTCTACCACCTAACCAAGGGTGATGGTAGGGAAAATTTCGTGTGGGGGAAGGAACAACAATGAACATTTGATGATCTGAAGCATCACTTGTTCTTGGCTCCAGTACTCTCCTTTCTTGATCTGCAACAACCATTCGAGATTGAGATTGATGCATCTGATTATGTTGTAAGTGAAGTTCTCACTCAACACAATCAACCGGTGGAATACCATAATGAGACACTCTCAGATACTATCCAGAAATAACCCACCTATGACAAGGAAATGTATTCCATTGTACAAGCATGTTGTCAATGGAAACATTGCATTCTGTGGAAGGAGACAATCATCCACATTGATCACAAACCTCTACAATTCATACAGACATAGGGGAAGTTGCAGAATGACTACCATTAGAAGTGGTGCACCTACCCGCAACAATTCCATATCAACATCAAGTATAAGACAAGGAGCATAAATTGGGTCGTTGATTGCCTTAGTCGACCTTCTATAGCTGCACTCACCACTGTGCTCCATTTCTGTGGACATGAGGCATTTGAGTGGCCCCAACTTTATCAACAATATCCACACTTCGCCACCACCTATCAACTCTTGGGTACAGGCATGACTACCATCTCTTTTCACATTCAAGACAGGTTGTTATGCCATCTGGGCTATCTCTTTGTTCTTGCAAGAGAGCGTGTAAATATTATTTGGGAATCCCACTACAGTCAGGTGGAAGGAAATTTTGGCATGGAGAAAACTGCGGTTGTTCTCCAGAAACATTTTTATTGGCCAAAACTTTGACATGACGTCAAAAAGTATATTAGATATTGCATTGCCTATGCCATTACCAAGCCATCCATCAATAAGAAAGGATTATACACCCCTCTTCCTACCCTCAAGAATACTTGGGAATCCATCTTGATGGATTACATGTCTATCCTTTCTTCCAACAAGAAAGGAAATGATTGTGTATTTTTGGTCATTGATCGGTTTTCGAAGATGGCCATCCTCACAGCCTGCAAGAAGAACATCACAACGGAATATACTTCGAAGATATTTTTCGAATGAGTGTGGGTCCATTTTGGGATACCACAGACCATCATCTCTGATTGGCACAACAGGTTCCTCAACACATTTTGGTCTAGTCTCTGGTCATCGTTGGACACGAAACTCACTAAATCCACTGATCTCCACCCCCAAACAGACGACCAAACATAAGTTGTCATGCTTATGCACATATTTTGCATGTACAACTCTAATCATCCGCGTACATGGGATGAGAGTCTCCACTATGTTCGTCACAATTACAACATGGCTCTCCATAGCTCCACCATCCATAGCCCATTTCAGGTGGGATTGGGATTCCAACCCATGGGTCCCATTGATGTTGCACTACCTCTAGCAGACATAGAGACAAACTCTTCCCATGTTTAGTTTGAGACTGACAAAGCCACCATATTCATTGAGAGGATTCAACACATCTATCCACAGGTGTACGAGATTTTGTAGAAAGACAATGCTAAGTACAAGCAACGCCATGATCAAAACATGATACCACACCAATTTCAGGTTGGAGACAAGGTCTAGTTACACTTTCATAAGGAGCGTCTTATAGGACCCCATCAGAAGCTCTGCCCACTTCGCTATGGGACTTACACCATCACCAAGGTTGTGGGTAACAATTCTTTTGCACTGAACAGTCCACCATTCTTTGTATTGCACCGAGTGTTCAATGTGGACCTCCTTCAGCCATATTTTTTGCTATTATTGGACACCTCAGAGATCGAAGAACAATTGAAACCAACATAGATCAACCTTGATTACATGGAAAAAGCATCCACTGATCAGATAGTGGACACACAGGTCAAGGGCACTCACCAACAAAGGATCCAGCTTTATCGGGTTGTCAAGGCAGGGCAACTTTTACACCAAGTAAAGTGGCTCACCCGAGGCCAAATCCAATAGAAGTTTCCTCACCTGATGGGGGAACTCAATTCAATGGATACCATTTATTCCTAAGGGGGGAGGATTGATCCAGGTGGATATTGGTGGTCAACCACCTATTACAACTGGCTCCTCTGGTCAGTTTTTAGTTCAACATGTTCTTCTATACTTCTTTATAATTGTGGGTTCTACACTTCTGGGGATGTCTGAAGCCCTACACATATTCCAGGTGGATGCTGGTAGCCTCTCACCTAATCCAACTGGATTATTTTGTATGTTTTCATGTCAGCACATCTTGTTGTACTTCTAGGGCCATTTTGGAGGCCTAAACATTATTTTTTTTATCTCTCCATAGTCAAATTGTTGACAGAGTTAGATATTAGTGATGTAATGTGTAACTCTCTGAAATACCTTTCCAATGAGCTATCACACACCTAAAACAAAGGTCATATGCAAAATTTACGACCCCGGGAAGTTGAGGTACAAACTTACCCATAGGGGTGTTAGAAAAACAGGACCGCGGAGCAATAAAATAAAACAAATGAAGAAACAAAACACAGAAGACACACAATACAAGAGAGACACAGATTTACGTGGTTCACCCAGTGTGGGCTACGTCCATTAGAGAAATTGCCAGGTCCTTCCTTTATTATTATCCAACAAATGAAGGGATACAACCTACAACAAAACCCTCTTTAACTTCCTCTTCTTTTTCTCACAGTCTCCTCTCTCAGAATACAATATTCACCACAATCCATAGCCATGATACATTTCCCTCATAAAAGAGGGTTTACTTCTAGGGAAAAAAACCCTAACATAATCTCTACCGTTAGATCTGCGACCTTATAATGAACGGTCCAGATTTATAATGAAATTACAATATACTTTTACAAGGCAATTTTTGCTTCAGGGGCTTCGTCCCTGAACCCCCGCTTGCCCCCAGACCCCCCAGCTGGGGGGATAGGCCCCCCGGACCCCGCAGAGGGGGTACCCCCCCTCTGCACTCCCCTGAGTGGAAGAGTGTACATACTTCTGGGGTGTAAATACTTCATGGGGTATAAACATGGCTGAAAGTGAAAGATCTATAAATCAAGATGGTAATCAGGTTCCAAAACCAACAATCTCCCACTTGGAGACTGATCTCAACAACTCCACCACTACTGTATATGCTGGACTCTGAACCTTCTTGGACCTGGCAAATTTCTCATTTTCATCTTCATTCTTGAATACCAACTGAAATTGAGCAAGAACTCAGTTTCTCCCTGGTTACTTGTTGACGGGCGAAATCGACCATCCGTCAACTGAGAGAGTGGAACCGGTCCGGGGCTGTCTAATAACCCAAGCCATTTGAGATGAACCACCCTAACGGGTTTAGTGACTCCGTTAGCCGATCTAAGGTCCTAAGAAAACAAAAAGAAAAACTATTCTAAACTAACTAATCTAACTAAAAAGAAATAAAACAAACTAATAAACTAAACTAACTATTAAACAAACTAACTAATGTAACTAAAAAGAAATAAAACAAACTAATAAACTAAACTAACTATTCCATATATATAATCTACTAACTAATACTAAACTAACTCTAACTAATAAAATATCTAACTACTAATGGAAATATAATTTATTCACAAAATGTACAATATCTATAATTTACAGATTTGAATAAAACCTGAAAAATTCATTTATATTCTGCCCTAAGACAAAGAAAGATATTTTTGTTGATTTTATAATTTTATGAATAGAAATAAAACAGAAAACTGACTAAACTAAATCACTAATCTAAACTACAAATATATCTAACTAAAATACTAGTAGTATACTAACAGATTAATGAAAATAAATTGCAAACTGACCTGGAGAAATGATCCAGATTTGCCCTTTGTATGATGACTGTGCTAGCTGATCGGAGGGAGGAAACCCGCACCGAATTATCCAAGAGCTTCTCGTAAACGATAACGACAATGCTCTTCAAGTGTGATTACAGGACAAACAAGACATAAAAATCACAACAATCATATGATTTATAAATCTCCACAGTTAGATAAACCTGTATGCAAAGACTTATACAAAATAATTCAATTGATGAAGAAGAGAAATCTGTCATTCATTAACTGAACTAAGTAATTGCTGTATTTTTTTAAAGTAATGAAAGAAATCATACATGGATCACATTAATTAAATCACATCATCCTGCAATAGACTATGATAGCTAAAGTAGTCTATAATCAATTACAAATGACATGCATAAACTTGAAACAAAAGATTGATATTATGAAAAGCGAAAGCTGTAGCAGAACATCAACTTCTGTCTTAGTTTGTATTAGGAATCCATAGCCTGGTTCTCCCACAAGTGAGAATGATCCTTATTACAAAAATAATAAGTATTTATAAGTTTTCCACAGGGTAAATCCTCCTTGTGGAAGTTATCAAACTGTTTACATAAAATCTGGGAGGATCTCCCAAGTTCAACTAAACTAGGAAACTAAAATAAAACTAAATACACAAATATCCCCTAGACTGTCCATCATATCCCTTGCAATTCGAATTTACCTGAAAAAGGACAAAAAATGAACAAGTTAGAAGGATTTTTTATTAATAAAATAATAAAAATCTAATTCTATAGACTGGCTACAGAATCCTCTGATTCTATAGCTAGTCTAAATAAGACACAGAATTAGCATTAGAATTGATTAAAAATATTTTAACAAATTAAATGTAATTAAAATCCAATAGCTATTTGAAAATGAATCATTTAGTTTGAAATTATTATACCATTCGAGATCAAACAGGATCAAAATCATTCAACCGAATACAGAGATAGGTATACTCTGTTTCGATTGTTGTCATAAGTCGGGTGAACAGAATCATAATCCAACAGTTGTAAAATCGTTTGATATCCAATTGCAATCAATACAATTAAAACAAGTTTTATGCAATTGTTATGCCATCTCATCAAAAGGTAACACAATCGAATCTAAACAGAATCATGTTCAAATTGTTATAACTGTATTGATATAACAAACCTTTCATGCCATGAGAAAACTAAACCAACACTGGCACGTAACTGTCTATAAACGAAATCATAATGAAATCACTCAGCTGGTAACAGGGTTCATAAGAATTATCTGATCGTTTGTTTTTAGCAAACTGGGCAAACAAGATAGATTTTCTTTGATTAAAAATTATTTGTTTCAAATGAATTATAACCGGATTTGATAAAGATAACAATTATTGATCAATTCATTTGCAAACTAAAAAAAAACAGAGCAGCGTTCACGATGTGAATCTAACTCCTGAAAGTGATCGAACCAATTGAAAATAGACAGCAATCCATTTAAGTGAATCAAACAGCGAGGGTTTTAACAAAATCATCGTGAATCGAAACTACCTCATGGTTCGGGCATGAATATTATTTGCACAGGCTTAAGTGAGAGCACTGTTTGCGTAAAAACAGAGTCGTTTTTCTCAAATTGGAAACGGTCAGAACTGTATTCCAGTGTTGAAAATCATATGACATCATATGTAACAAACAAACTCATACAATCATTCAAAGATCACAACATACAAATTAAATCAAAACGTGATTTTATTCCAAATCTAGCATGAAAATTTCTTTCCCTGAGTAGATACGAAACAAATCCAATTAAAACCAAACCATGAATTTCGCCAACTTAATCAGCTCAAATCATTTTATTACTCCTAGCAATTGACAAAACGAAACTGATATCGAGATTCATACCTGGGAGGATTGATCAAGGGTTCAAGAGTGTGAGAGGCTATATAGGTGAGAGGGAGTTCTGAAGCACAGATCTGGAGAAGTGATAAGCATTCTGGCAAATGCACACAGACCCAATACATTCCCTTCAGCCATTGAGAAGATCTGAAAATTGACCTGAAAAACATGATTTAGATCTCTGTAACCACTCGATTTCTGAGGAAATCGCTTACAAGGAGGGTAAAGGGGCTAAAAACGGTTCTGGGTTTTCATTGGTTTGATCTAATTCAAATCCGTTTGCCCAAAATCGCTCATGTAAAAACGTGAATCTGGGGCAATTACGGGGGCAGTCTTCTCTGGTAAAATGAAACCAAAACTGACTCTGAACACCATGGGGGTTCAATTCGCCCTACAAGAGCCAGGAGAGAACACACAATGAGCCAGGATAAGGGACAAGGGTTTGAACGGGGTATGCTCAGAGATTTTCCCAAAAATCAACAGAGGTAACTCGATAAGGAGGCAAGCATCAATGCCAAAGTGTGTGAGGGTGGTGGAAGGCAGTAAATCCATGCATAACTATCATATCAACTGTACAATTGACAGTGCCTTGGTGAAGAGTTTAACTCAAATCACAATCAAAACATTGTAAACCAATTATCAAATGGACTATTCACATACTCACAACATTCATAACCAAAATATTTTAACCAAATGAAATATCAAATATCCACTTGAAAACCATAGTGTTCAACAATTGGTCCATATATTAAATCAACAAAAGTGTTTGTATGATTCAAAKAAACCACTACATCGACCATTGCACCATGGGTTTAATCATAATGTTATGCGTTCTTATGAAACCATTTCACCAAGGCATTTGATAAAAAACAAAGAACATCAAACCACCAATGTATCAAGGATTCAATCACCATCACAAGAATACCATTGCATCACAAACTCAATGAGACAAAGTCACACAATCAATCCAAGAATGTCTAATGAATACAGATCAAAAAGGGTTTTTGCAAACTGCATAGTGATAAGTGAAGTATAAATGCAATGGACATATCGACAAGAATGATAACGACAATTCAATACTGATTCTAATGAGACTTCGAAAGACCAATGTTTTCATGCTTACAGTCATGAAAACAAAATGAAGATAAGTGTGCAAAAGGTGCAAAGAATAAAAAGTGTCGTTTATTTGAGAATTGCGACGAAAAATTAAAGTTTGCAAAACATTAGTGTAGGCAGATTAAGAGACAGTGGAAAAATGTGAATTGGCTGCCAACATTACTCCCTTTGTTAACATGTCTGCATGATTCTGAATAGTGTGTATCTTTTCCAGCTTCAATTGTCCATCTTCCAAGGCAGATCGTATGAAGTGGTACCTCAACTATATATGCTTAGTCTTCGAATGGAAGGCTGAGTTCTTTGCAAGGTGAATGGAACTCTGATTGTCACAGTACAACTTGTTGTTCTCCTGCTTCTTTCCCAATTCCTCCATAAACCTTTGTAACCAAATCATCTCTTTACTAGCCTCTGTAGAAACAACATACTCTGCCTCTGTTGTTGAAAGTGAAACAACCTTTTGTAGTTTTGAAATCCAACTTATTGTCGTTCCACCTATAGTAAAAACATACCCTGTGGTTCT
>JASDQU010100479.1:190832-219925 GCA_032191745.1 Picea mariana | reverse complement strand
ACCCAAGACTCAGAAATATTATCTATAGAAAGAATCAAAGCATCTTGTAACACATCACCTGTTACATTTGCTTCCTGATTTCTCTCCTGCTGTCCATCTCTTTGTTTCTTTGGAGCTCTGCAGTCTTTCTTCAGATGTCCTTTCTTCCCACAATTCTAGCACTCTATCTTTCCAATTCTGGATTTGGATCTGCACTTCCTAGAATTTCCACGGTTTCCTAAGCCCTTTCCTCTATCCTTTTGTCTTCCCCTGTTCTCCATGTTCAACACATTTCCTGATGTCTCACTTGTGCTTTTTTGTCGCATTTCCTCACTAAGGATAACAACAACAACATCATCAAATTTTAAAGTATTTGAACCAGAGACAGAGTTACTTATAGCCATGACCAAGCCATTCCAGCTTTCTAGCAATGAGCACAAGATTAGAAGAGCCCTAACTTCATCATCAAAGTCCACTTTTATAGAACTTAGTTGATTAGTAACCGTATTAAATTCATTTAAATGATCTGGAATAGACCCACCTTCTGACATCTTCATATTAAATAATCTCTTCATTAGAAATACCTTATTCGATGCCGAGGGTTTTTCATATAATTTGGCCAACGCATCCATCAAACCCTTCATTGTCTTTTCTTTCGAAATATTGATAGCCACCGACGCTGCCAGGCTTAGCCGTATCATTCCTAGAGTCTTTCTGTCAAGAATCTCCCATTCTTCGTCCTTCATGGCCATCGGCTTCTTTGCTACTCCACTCAATGGTAGGAATAGATCCTTCTGATATAAATATTCTTCCATCTGCACCTTCCATAACTGGTAGTTTTGGCCGTTAAATTTATCGACCCTAAACTTTCCATCTTTCGACATTGCTCCCACTCGAACTAGGAACCCTCTTTTCCTGTGAGTTACCTTATGCTCTGATACCAGTTGTTAGAAAAACAGGACCGCAGAGCAATAAAATAAAACAAATGCAGAAACAAAATACAGAAGACACACAATACAAGAGAGACACAGATTTACGTGGTTCACCCAGTGTGGGCTACGTCCACCAGAGAAATTGCTAGGTCCTTCCTTTATTATTATCCAGCAAATGAAGGGATACAACCTACAGAAAAACCCTCTGTAACTTCCTCTTCTTTCTCTCACAGTCTCCTCTCTCAGAATACAATATTCACCACAATCCATAGTCGCGATACATTTCCCTCATAAAAGAGGGTTGCCTTCTAGGGAAAAAAACCCTAACATAATCTCTACCGTTAGATCTGCGACCTTATAATGAACGGTCTAGATTTACAATGAAATTACAATATACTTTTACAAGGCAATTTTTTCTNGTATGTACACTCTTCCACGCGGGGGAGTGTACATACTTCTGGGGTGTAAATACTTCATGGGGTATAAACACGACTGAAAGTAAAAGATCTATAAATCAGGAAGATAATCAGGCTCCACAACCAACAAGGGGCCCACATGAATTTTGGCATTTCACCTCTTAGGGTTACGTTTTTGGCATTCATGAGTGATGGAGGAGAATCATAAGGAAGCACAAAAGCGGGGGACAATTGGAAATGCACCAATGCACATTTTGAGAATGTTTTGAATTTGAAAAGATAAAACATTAATGTAATATCTGGGAAGATATTTTTTCTTTTATGGTTTGGATATTGTAACGCAGATCATGATCGGTTGCTCTCATCTTTTGATTGGAGGGAATTAATGTAATAAATGTAAATTAGTTGTAGAGCCTTTAATTCAATTAGATAGTTAGAGATGTAGGAGGGAAAACTCTAGAAATCTCCCTTGTATGTATTGTATGGTAAGATTATTCTCATTGTAATTGTAAGAGATGAAGAGAAAAAGAATAGGAGAACATAGTAGAAGATAGGTTGTAGAATATTGTATAAGAAGATAGCAGTTGCTATTGAACCCATGTACAAATACACTTGGATTAATATAGGAGAACTTTGATCCAAATTCATGGTGTTTATGAATTTTGTTTACACATATTGAATGGTATGTTTACAATTTTCTTATATGCTTTGTTATGCATTTGTTTCAATGTTGTGTGTGTATGTATGATTTCATGTTGAATGTATGAAGTCTGTGAGAACAAGAGTATGAGTTCTAATTGTTTCTCATCCCGATAATTTCTGCAAGGAGTGCAGTGAAGGTTCGTAAGGAGTGCTTTGACAAGTTCTGAGTTTCAGGAGAGATACCATTGTTCTTATACCAACAAAAGTGCGAATATAACAAAGAGCCATGCAAGGATTGTGCAAACTGGTTGAAGTCTTAGACTTTTCCAGCCCATGGAGTGGTTGAAGAGTTATTGTCACAAGGAGTGCGTAGAACTGAGAAGTTCAAATAATCATAGATTATTGAAAAGTTGCAAGAAGTGCGTGTGAGAATCCCTTATAAATATTTATTTTGAAGCGAAGTATAAGTTGATGAGGGATAGAGACTTTGTGGAGTTTAAAATAAAGATGAGGCTCAGAGAGGCTTCACAGAAAACCAAGTTCAGAAGGAAAGACGCTAAGTTGTTTGGCCAGGAGTTGCTAAGGAACTCAATGGGCGGTCGAAATTCTTAGAGGGAGAACCATCGATTCACCGTGGACCATTGGATCCAGTGGATCAGCAAAGGAGTTAAGACTGAGTGTCTGTCAACACTCACAAGCTCAGGAGGAATAGTCGTCGTTAGATATGGATCGATGAGAGTCATTGATATAGTACTTCAAATTTTGACATTTCGGGATTCGAGAGTGTGGAGAAAGTCGTGACGAGAAGTCAAGAGTCTTGAAATCCTGATTTGTGAAATCTCGATAGGATCTGGGCCATCATATCATAGAAGGATCTGGACCGTCAATTCATAGCAACGAAGTCATGAGTTTGGACTTTGGCAGAAGGAGATGAGGTTGTATCGTGAACTCCCGAGTCATGAAATTCTGATGCACTCGGAGGTGGCCCTAGGACGTGACTAAGGTCATATGGTCAAGGCATAAGGGAGGAACTGAGGAACCATTAGCCCATTTCAGTGTTTCAAGGATTGAAGGAGTAAGGGGGAATCAAAACAAGAATCACAAAGTCACAAAACTCGAAACACCTTTTTGGGTGAAGGTCTTGGTCATATCGGTTGGTCACATGGATTTGAGGTTTGGGCATTGTGCTTTTTCTCACAAGCGTAACTCTAGAAGGACCTGTGGCTACACGTGTGAATATTCCAGCTGGGAATCAAAGATTCATTTTGACTCAAAGGGGAGATTAAGAAATATCCTTAGACTGGGAGGTCACGTAGAGCCTACTGAGGTAGGGGTGCTACATCAGGTGGTATCAAAACTTACAATCATTGTTTTCTGTAAGAAAGGGAGACAAAAGGCAAGTTGTGATTTGAATTCTGCATGGAATAGATTTAAACAATGCCACCCAGAAGATGTCAAGAGAGACCAATGCCTGATCCATCTATGGAAAGGGAAATGAGAGAACTTCATGCACGATTAGATGCTATGGAGACAACACATAAACAAACAACTGATGTTGGAGATGTTAGTGAATCTAAAAAAGAGAATGAAGAATGACCCGACGAAGAAGAATTTGCATTCGAAGATGTTGCAGAAGAATGCCTATTCAGAGCTATTGCAAGAATAGGGGCCAGAGAAAAAATGGACATCCCGATGTATGAAGGAAACTTAGACGTTGAGAAGCTACTAGATTGGTTTAGAGCTCTGCATAAATACTTCGATTATGAGGATATTGAAGAGGATAAGAAAGTAAAACATGTTGTCACTAGACTGAAAGGGCATACAACACTATGGTGGGATGAACTGCAGGCTGACATGCGTTTCAAGGGCAAGCAAATAATCAAAAGATGGGATAAAATGGTTGCAAAGATGAAAGAAAAATTCATACCCAGAGATTACCAAATTAATTTGTTTCGAATGCAGAAATTAAGACAGAAAGGGATGACAGTGAAGGAATACACTAAAGAATTTTATCGAATAAACATTAGGGTTTTTCATCATGAAAGTGATGATGAAAAGGTCTCCATATATATGAATGGTCTAAGATATGACATTCAGGATGAGATGAGCATGGTGACTATCATGAATGTAGAGGATGCTTATCATATAGCTCTGAAAGTAGAAGAAAAATTGGACCGAAAGCAGGGTCAAAGGGGAAGTGGTATAAGTCAAAGTAGAGGCAAAGAAATTGTCCAAGACAGAGTACAGAAGCCCAAGGATGAAGAAAAGAAACCCCATAATCACCCTGAAAGAGGAGGAAGTTCATAGGGAAGACAATATGCCGATAAGAACACTTTTCCATGAGCAAGAGGAAGAGGAATATGCAGAGGAGGTGACATAAAGTGTTTTGTCTGTGGAAGGAGAGGACACAAATCTTTTGAATGTCCTGATAGAAAAAGAGACGGAGGAGGTGAAGCTCACATTTCAGAAGCACAGAGGAAAAATGTTGAGGAAGAAGATGCAAAAGGCGAAAGATCCATGAGGAAAATTATCTTAAATCCAGAGAAAGAGATGGAGAATCCAGTCCAGAGAAACAGATTGTTTAGAACTTCTTGCAAGACCAAGGATAGGGTATGCAAGGTGATAGTGTACAGTGGAAGAACAGATAATATAGTATCCACAGAAATGGTGGAGAAGTTGGAATTGGAGACAGTTGCACATCTGAGCCCATAAAAGGTTTTGTGGTTGAAAAAAGGACATCAGGTAATTGTCACTAAACAATGTTTAGTTGAATTTAAGGTAGGGGGATATAGAGATGATATCTTATGTGATGTTATTCCCATGGATGTCTATCATATTTTTTGGGGGAGGTCATGGAAATATGACAGGAATGTTGTTCATGATGGAAGAAAGTATACCTATACCTTGGAGAAGAATGGTAGGACGCATATGTTGCTACCAATTGAAGACAAGAAGGTGAAAGCAGAAACAAGCAATACTATACTACTCATGAGTGGGAAGGAAATTCTGGATGAAGCCAAGAAGGGTGAAGAAATGAAGTTTGTTTTGGTTAGGAAACCTAGAGTCATCTTGACCAATACTTCGATAGATGATCTACCGGAGGAAATTAAGGAACTGCTGGAGAATTTTGTTGATATAGTGGTGGATGATTTACCTTGTTCGTTTTTTCCCATCAAAAGTATAATCCATCACATTGACCTTATACTAGGAGCGAATTTACCAAATAAAGCAATGTATAGATTGACACCATAGGAGAATGAAGAAATTAAGAAACAAGTCCAAGATTTGATGGACAAAGGGTTGATTAGAGAAATAGTGAGTCAATGCGATGTGCCAACAATGTTAATTCCAAAGAAGGATGGTGGATGGAGAATGTGTACAGACTTGAGGGCTATAAACAAAATCACCATCAAGTATAGATTTCCTTTACTGAGGAAGGCTGACTTGATGGATTTCTTGAGTGGAGCAAAGTTTGTTTCAAATATTGATTTGAAAAGAGGATATCATCAGATTCGAATGAGGGAAGGTGATGAATGGAAGACAACATTCAAGACGACTGAAGGGCTGTATGAATGGTTTGTCATGCCATTTGGTTTGACGAATGTGCCAAGTACTTTTATGAGATTGATGAACGAAGTCTTGAAAGATTTCATTGGAAAGTTTGTGATCATGTATTTTGATGATATACTGATATTCAGTAAGACTGAGGAAGAACACTTGAGACACATAACTCTAGTGACGAGGAGATTACAACAAGAGAAATTGTTGATAAATTTGAGAAAGTCATCTTTCATGAAGAAAGATATTTTTTATTTAGGTTTCGTGATCTCTTCAAATGAGTTGAATATGGATCCTGAGAAGGTAAAAGCAATCAAAGAATGGCCATCACCGAAGAATATATTTGAAGTCAGAAGCTTCCATGGACTAGCCAATTGTTACAGGAAGTTCATTAGGAATTTTAGTGGAATTTCTGCACCAATGAAGGACACAGTCAAGAAAATACATAAATATTTTCATTGGATAGAGGAAGCAGAGAAACATTTCAAGTTGTTGAAGGAAAATATAATTGAACATCCAGTTCTGGTTTTGCAGACTTCAGTAAAACATTTCAATTCAGATGTGCCGCAAGTGGATTCGCGGTTGGAGCAGTCATAAGTCAAGAAAATAGACTAATTGCATACTTTAGTGAGAAGATGAACGATGCCAAAATGAAATATTCCACGTATGACAAGGAGTTTTATGCAGTCATACAGACATTAAAGAAATGGAGGCACTACTTGGTTCCAAAAGAGTTCATTTTGTATAGCGACAACCATGCTTTACAATTCGTAACCAGATAGGAGAAACTAAACCAGAAACATGTAAAATGGGTTGAATTTATGTAGAACTTTACTTTTGTTATAAAGCACATTTATGGAACTGCTAACAAGGTTGTTGATGCATTGAGAAGGAAATGTTTGATTCTGCAGGAGTTTCACGTGAAGAGATTAGGTTTTGATAGCCTTAAGGATATGTACAAAGATGATTTAGATTTCAGGGACACTTATGAAGCATGTGAAAATCCTATTCTAAGGGAGAGAAGCCAATGGATTGAATATTTAATTCAGGATGGATTATTATTCAAAGGAAATCAGTTGTGTATCCCAAAGAGTTCTATGAGGGAAAACCTTTTAAAGGAAAAACATAGTGGAGGATTGGCGACATTTCGTCCATGACAAAACATTTGCGCAACTGAACAATTTTTATTATTGGCTAGGGATAAGGATAGATGTCAAGAAATTTGTAAACAGATGCAGAATATGCTAGCACGGAAAGGGGAAAAGACATAATACATGATTGTATCAACCATTTCCAGTACCAGACAGGCCGTGGGACGTCGTAAGCATGGATTTTTTGTTAGGATTCCCGAGGACATAGAGAGGTTGTGATTCCATATTCGTGGTAGTCAGCAAATTTTTCAAAAAGGTACATTTCATTCCATGTCAAAAAACCAATGATGCAACTCACATTGCAAATATTTTTTTCAAAGAAGTTGTTCGACTTCATGGTTTACCCAAGAGTATTGTTTTAGATAGAGATACCAAATTTGGTGGTGATTTCTAGAGGACACTTTGGAAGAAGCTGGGGACATAATTATCTTTTATCTCAGCATATCACCCTCATACGGATGGATAGACTGAGGTAGTAAATCAAAGTTTCGGAGATCTGTTGAGGAGTTTAGTAGCTAAACATCATAGTCAGTGGGACCAAATTCTGCCATAAGCGGAATTTGCATATAACGATTCACCAAACAGGAGAAAAGGACAGAGCCCATTCTAGATAATGTATGGAATGAAACCAAGAGGAGTATCTAATTTGAGGAACTGAGAGTAGAGTGAGTTCAGAAGTGCTGGAGCGAAAGATTTTGCAGCAGAAATGGAAGAGCTCCACAATAAGATTAAAGAGAGATTGCATAATTCTAACCAGGAATATAAGCATAGAGTATATCAACATAGAAGAGAGCTTCAATTTGAAGTGGGAGATTTAGTTTTAGCACATTTGAGAAAAGAAAGGTTCCTAAGGGGAACATATAATAAGATAAATATGAAAAAGATAGGGTCATGTAAGATTTTGAGGAAATTTGTGGCAAATCCTTATGAGATAGAATTTCCAAATGGTGTGGGCATATCACCCATATTCAACATAGCATATCTGTATCCTTATAGAGAAGATAAAGACAATGGGGAAGAGATTCAACATGAAGTTCAGTGGCTCAAACAAATGCCTATAGCTAAAAATCCGCAGATGGAAAAGATCATTGATCAGAGAGTTAGCAAGAAGACCCGTAGGAAGACATATTTTAAATATCTGACAAAGTGGAAAGGACACTTGATTGAGGATGCTAGTTGGGAAAGTGAAACAAATATCCAGGAACATGGACAAACAGCGGAGGAGCTCATGAATAGGAGTTCATGAATTTTTTCAGCCAGGGAAGTATGATGTAGGAGCATCGTAAGCAAGCTAGTAAAACAAGCGTAAAAGTGAGGGACAAATGGAAATGCACTAGCACACATTTTGAGAACGTTTTGAATTTCAAAATATAAAACATTAATGTAATATCTTGAAAGATATTTTTTCTTTTATGATTTGGATATTGTAACGCAGATCATGAGCAGTTTCTCTCATCTGTTGATTGGAGGCAATTAATGTAATCAATGTAAAGTAGTTGTAGAGATTTTAATTCGATTATATAGTTAGAGTTGTAGGAGGGAAAACTCTAGAAAGCTCCCTCATATGTATTGTATGGTAATATTATTCCCATTGTAATTGTAAGAGATGAAGAGAAAGAGAATAGGAGAACATAGTAGAAGATAGGTTGTATTAGATTGTATAAGCAGATAGCGGTTGCTATTGAACTCATGTACAGATGCACTTGGATTAATATAAGAAATCTTTGATCCAAATTCATGGTGTTTATGAATTCTGTTTACATATATTGAATGGTATATTTACAATTTTCTTATATTCTTTGTTATGAATTTGTTTCAATGTTTTGTGTGTATGTATGATTTCATGTTGAATGTCTGAAGTCCATGAGAAGAGGAGTATGAGTTTCAATTGTTTCTCGTCCTAAGAATTCCTGCAAGGAGTGCAGTGAAGGTCCGCAAGGAGTGCACTAACAAGTTATGAGTTTTATCTTAGAAAATCTCAGGAGAGATGTTATTGTTCTTATACTAGAAAAAGTGAGAGTATAGCATAGAGCCATGCAAGGAGTGCATAGGTCAGTTGATGTATTGAACTTTTCCAACCCAGTGAGTGGCTGAAGAGTTACTGTCACAAGGAGTGCATAGAACTGAGAAGTTCAGATAATCAGAGATTATCGAGAAGATAGAAGAAGTGTGTGTGAGAATCCCTCAGAAATCTTGAGTTTGAAGTGAAGTATAAGCTCAGGAGGGATAGAGAGTTCATGGAGTTCAAAGGAAGGACACAGCTAATAGAGGCTTCACTGAAAACCAAGTTCAGGAGGAAAGACACCAAGTTGTTTGGACAGGAGTTGTTGAGGAACTCAATGGATGGTCAAAATTCTCAGAGGGAGAACCATCGATTTTCCATGGACCATTGGACCCAATGGATCAGTGAAGGAGTTAAGACTGAGTGTCTGTCAACACTCACAAGCTCAGGAGGAATAGTTGTCATTATATCTAGATCGACGAGAGTCATTGATCTAGTACTTCAAATTTCGGCATTTCGGGATTCAGGAGTGTGGAGAAAGTCGTGCTGAGAAGTCAAGAGTTGTGAAATCCCGATTCACAAAATCTCGATAGGATTTGGGCCATCATATCATAGAAGGATCTGGATCGTCGAGCCACAACAAATCATTCATGAGTTCGGACTTCGGGAGAAGGAGAGGAGGTTTCATCGTGAACTCTCGAGTCACAAAATTATGACGTGCTCAGAGGTGGACCCCAGGACATGAATAAGGTCATATGGTCGAGACATAAGGGAGGAGATGAGGACCCATTAGCCCATTTCGAGGTTTTGGAGATTGAAGGAGTCGGGGGGACTCATAACAAGAATCGCAAAGTCGTGAAACTTGGAACACCTTTCTAGTTGAAGGTCATGGTCATATCGGTTGGTCATGTGGAGTTGAGGTTTGCGCCTTGTGCTTGTTTGCACCAATGTAACTCTAGAAGGACCTGTGGTTACAAGTATGAATATTCTAGCTTGGAATCAAAGAGTCATTTTGACTCAAAGGGTAGATTAAGAACAATCCTTAGACCGGGACGTCACACAGAGCCTATTGAGGTAGGGGTGTTGCATCAATGATTAATATCAAAAAGGCCTTTGGATCCTCATTGTAATGATTCCGCTCAGATGGATGTGCATAGCAACTGCATCTCTTCTCAGAGATAGCTACCACCATTTGAGCAAGTGTTTCAGTTCTGCAACAATTTCAGCCTATTTCATTTATTCAATAGAAGATATTGTTCACTAGATATCTGTTTTGTTCTTCATATCTTTGTGCTTATTGCATTCAGTCTTTTAATCAGTTCATTCCACTCCTAAATCTGGATTAGTGAAGGTGCAATTTCTATGGGGTTTTTCCTCTTTCAGGGTTGTGGGCGCAACATTGTGTTGATGATGTGTTTTGCAGTAAGTGAAAACTACATAAGTTTACCAAAACAATATAACATTAATAATTTGGAATTATTTCACTCACATACTTGTTGCTTTGGGAGCCAACTGAGATTTGAAATTAGCTTTCCTTCACAGTGTGCAGAGCATAGGTTTTTTTACAAGTTCATGAAGGTTCATAATGAATTAGTTTGGCTTAAAAAGATTATGTATATGTAAATTACCTTAACCTTTCATAATTAATGTTCATTGGAAGATAATTCATTTGCAGGTGAAAAATCACTTCGGCATTAATGCATTAGGAAGTACAAATCACCCAAATCTATGTATTGGAGGCATAGGAATCAAGAGGTTGAGTCTGATAAATTCCTTCGTTAGTGATATCTGAAGGGAAATTCATTAGGGGGAGAATGTGTATGGTTTATACTAATTTCGATGAGAAGGTATCAAGGGAATATTCCCTTTTGTATTAGGAGACGCGCTAAGGAAAAGACGTTATAAATCATGCCAAGATTACTCTTTCTATGTCATTTAATAAAGTTATATCATAACAAGAACTCATAGGAGGGAAGAGTTAAGTTGAAAATATAACTCTGATAGAAAACCATCCGATGGTGCTATCGGAAAGGATTTCCATCGGAGAGGATGGTTCATGTTACTTTCTAGCTCCGACGGGAAAGGTATTATGAATATTCCCTTTTTTTGAAATTGTTCTTATATGAAACTCCTTACTTGTGGGGATAAAGAAAATCTTGGATGAGGTTAGGTTAACCAAACAAATATTTTTTTCCATGTATTTGTATCAGTTCTGTGAGGGACCCACTTAGATATGATTAATTCTTACTACGTAAACCAACTTAGATACCAATAATTGTTTGTCACATATACCTTGGATAAGCTCTCTAAGGTGTATTCAAATCATTGTGCTATATGAAAAAATCTATCAGAAGGATCCCCATCAGTGTCGAGTGTGAAATGTGTAAAATTCTTTCAATGGTGCAGACTCTGACATCACACCTTCCGACAATACTATTAGAAAGGATTTATTGGAAGCAAGATTGAAAATGTGTTATCTTGATTTTGAGGAGAAATTTCTTTAGTGTATAATGTCCCGATGTTTCTCAGACATGGTGAAACAAGTGAATATTTTCGTTGAGGTTTAGCATGACTCAGAATTTGGTCTCTTCGAACAAGTGTCAATTAACATAGAGAATAAAATCACAATACCTTTGATTTTCATAGTCTTGTTGTTGGGTTAAGCTTGAGATTGCATTATCAAAATAGTAGTTTCCCTATGTTAGTATCAAATCAAGTTGGTAGTGATATAGTTCCTTGCCAAAATTTTGATAGGGGGAACCCACTAAAACATTCTAAGTTATTAAATTTTAGTGGGTAGTTGTTGGGGCACAACAAATGGAAAATCACTATGAAGAACCAATTATGTATGTTTTTAGATACACCTCCAGATCATATCCTTTCATTTTTTTTTCAATCCGAAAAATTTATAATTTTCCTACATTGTGGATCACACATCATAAATATTTTACTGAAAAAATGAGAAAGTGGTACAACCATGATGATATTTTGAATAATTCTTGTGAAATGTTAAGGGGTTGGTTCTCTAACTCATTTTATACATATAATTCTTAGGAGAATAAGACACACAAAGGAGTAATAATGATTGTTTACAGGATGATGTGTGTTCATCGTCTCTCTTTTCCTGGAATTGCTTTGCTTCCAATGAGTGTCCATAGCCCCGATGAAGTTTCCTCGACATCATAATATTGTACTATGTTGTCATTGATTTCAAAGGGTTGATTTCAAGTATTGTCATAGCGATGTGTTTGTATCATTGCTATATTGATTATTGGTTATATGGTAATTGATGTAATTGTTGTCAAAAGGTTGATGTCAAGCAGTGTCATAATGATATGTCAATATTAAAGGGATTTTATCATTGATTTCATGTCATGGTTGATAGGAAGAACCAAATGGATAAAATCAAAAGTGGTCCCCTTATGGTGAAATACCTCACGGGAAGATGATTTGTGAAGTACAAATGGTTACGTGGCTGAGTATCCCAGTAGTGTGGTTAGGGAACCCAAGTTTGATTGAGGAATAATTTAATGAACATCAATGAATTTTCAGGAGAAACTATTCCAGATTGATAGTATATGTCTTGTCATTTCCGGTGATATGTGGAACGCCACATAACTGCTCACGGTTAGAGAGTTATGGGCATGTGAAGTTGGAGAAATCTCATGAGTTATCTAGAATCCCCTATAAGTTCAAAGAAGTCAATAAGGTCAAAGAAGTCAAATTATTCTAGAATCTCCTAGAAGAAGTTGACCAGTCAAAGTGGTTAGTCATGGGTTAAGTGGTTGCAACAAGAAAACAATTAAAAATAAATTAGTTGCAACTAGAAGTGGATAGTTTGCTAAGTGGACAAAGTGGCTAAGTGGACAAGGTTGGTTAAGTGGATAAAGTGGCTAAGTGGACAAAGTGGTTAACTGGACAAAGTGGTTAAGTGGATACTTCTAGAGGAAGCTACTTGGAGAGTATAAATAAGAGAGCAAGGGTCCCACATTAATATCTATTGATCTTATTGAATATCTACAAATGACTGAGGTAACGAAAACAGATCTAAGGAGAATTTCAGAGGGAAGATAAAGTAAAGAAGGCCAAAATTCAAGGGAGGATAAAGTCTTTTGATGATGCTTTATAAGGTATGATATTTACAGGTTATCTCACCATTTTAGCAATAACGTTTTTTCTAGAATGATTCAAATAGAGAACTATTGAGTCTATTGAGAAAACATATCCAAGTAACTGTGATAAAAATTTCTGCTTATGGGTCGTTGTATTTTGGGAGTTACACTCTATAGAAGATAGGGTTTGTGGCTAGTCCTGAAACTAGTCTAAAATAGGTAATATGAGTAAAAACATCATAAATTCTTCATAACGGATACAAATTCAGTGAGATCAAATTAATTGGTTAGATTACAATCTGTAGTATGTTTTTTACCATTTGAATATACATTCAGAAAATATTCCGTGCGTGGAATTCTCTACATGTTCGCTCTCTAGAATAAGACAAAATTCAACAAGGTCTTCCATTTTTTCTATAACTCCTTTTATGGGAGGTTCCAAGTAGTGAAATCTAGAGGATTTGTAGAGAATACATTGAATAATATTGTGTATAATTTTCATACCTTTATGCATTATAGGTACAAAGTTATTCTTGTTGCAATTTAGGGTTGTTGACTAATCCAAAATTAGTCATGTGAGACTAAAGTAAAGTTTGATGAAAATGCTAGTCTCTTGTTTTTGAAGTTAAGGAAGGTTTGCAGGTCTGTGATCACATACACCAGGTCTATTATAGAGTTACAGGTATGTTTATATTCATGTTTTTATGGTTACATTTGGTCATGACATGGTACATGCTTGAGGCTACATAATAGTGAGGTTTTGAACATGGTCTTGTGTAAGGGTTTATGGTATTTGGTTTATGGAGAGTATGGTGTATTTCTAGAGGTATCTTGTTGGTTAACTTGGTGATATTGTGCATATGGTTGAGAGTTGAATTGATGATTGATATTTGTGAGTAGATCATATTTGGATGATGAGATTGATGATACAGGTTGAGGTGACAGGTTGTTGTGACAGGTTTTGTTGAGCACAGTTGATGCACTTGTATTGGTATAGACTGTTGGTACAGTTTGACATATTGATTTCTATCTACAATCTAGGTCTTGTACTTGAGGATTGGAATCCTCTTCTTAGTTGGTGATGAGATATGCATGCTGAGTATTGCATTGAGAGTTGGTTCTCTCTTTGAGTTGCTACTCATTTCAGTTGGTATTGATAAACCCCAAGGATTGTAGTCCGTAATACAAAAGAAACTTATACATATATCTGGTGTTCATTGTGTTCTTTATTGTGATGGTAAATAGTTATTTATTCTTAATATATGTCATTGAGATATGTTTACATGCAAGAAACTCAGTGTTAATATAAGTAATGAGTAATGATGTTGTGAATGGTGATGGATAACTAAAGTTTTGTAAGAAGTTGTAAAAAGAGCCACAGACTGATTCACCCCCATCTCTCAGTGTGGTCAGTGTGTCCAACAATTGGTATCAGAGAAGGCCTTCACTATAAGCCTTACAATATTGAAGGAGATCCATGGACACACTAATAGAAGAAGGTTGTGTAGAATAAACTAACAATTATCTTATAGATGAAGAGGAAGATTATTTGAAGCTCAAAAATAAAGTTTTAGATTTTTTTGAAGCACAAGATGTTTTTGATCCTGATTTTGATATTGATGAATATATTAGGGAATCCCTATAAAAGTAACAAAGGCATACCATGGAACTAAAGAAAATACTCATGAAACAAGAAGAAGAGATCACTTGATACTAAAGACTCAAGTAAATGAAATAGAATAATCATGCCATAAGTTGGAAGCATAATTTATTGATCTCAGAAGGAAAGAAGAGAAGTAGAAAAGTTTCATGAACAAGTCAACAATATTGGATGAAATCTTGGATAGTCAAAGATAACCAAATGGAAAATATCGTCTTGGATACAACAAGGAAGGAATACACTCTAAAGCTAGCACTTCTAAGAAGCATGATGTATGTCCTCCATTTTCAAAAGGTGGAATTCAAGATGCAAGTCAAGCACCTACATAGAGCAAGAAAATATTCAGAAGATCAGAGCAAGGAAGGCACAAATAAGAAGGTCCTAGACCTCAAAGAAAATTTAGAAGAGAGACACCTTCAAGGTGGACACCAAAGAAAAGGTATGAAATTTTTTTTCATGGTCACAACTTCTTATGTAATGAATATGGTCATAAATCTTTGGATTGTAGACATTATGCATGGAAAGATGTTGGAAGGTTTCATAACACCATAATATGTTGGAGATGTAATCAAGTGGGACACATTGCTTCCCATTGTCACACTAGGATATGTTACAACTATAGTGGGTTTGGTCACAAAGCTTAGGATTTTTGGAATTCAAGGAGACGAGCAATGAGGAGTGATTCATATAATATGGAAAGAAGAGAACATGAAACTAGGAAGGAAGACAACATTGAAACGATGGAAGCTTAGAGCTCAAGTTCTGAGAAGTTTGGACACTTTCAGAAGTGGATGAAGAAGACTGAACAACTAGAATAGAATGGCATCCATGAGGAAAGGTCAAGCTTGACATTTTCTAAGTCATACGTAGGCTCCTGTGGGAACAGTCGCTTATATATGTAGTCTTCCTGAAGAAAATTTGTGTACATACGCGATCTATATGCCTTGAAGTCACGTAAATGTGGTAAAATACTCAAAAAGAGGGGTGTACAGATGGGTTGTAGCATGGTTTAATGATCTAACTATGTTTTTGCAGTATCTGAGTTGTTATGCTTCAGGCTTCATACTAACCTTGGAGTGTGGATTGAGGCATTTTCTCTTAGGGAACAATGTTTGTTATGTTCTCAGTGATGTTATGGCACCTTGTCTATGAGATATATCATGATTATGTGATGCTAGATAGAGATATATCATTGATATATTGAGGCACACTTTTGGTACATGTTTAGAGGTACTATTGGCTTCTTAGTACTTGTTGTAGTGAATGGTTTTTGAGGCAGATCTTTTGTGAGCTCCATTGACACATCTTGTGATGTATTGTTAGAGGCATATTTGTTGGATGTCTTGGTGCATGCATTTGGCATGTGGTTGAGGTACATATTGGGACATGTAGTTGATGAGTTGATGAGGTGGTTATGTTGTACATCATTGATGGGTCATAGCTTGATCTATAGTTGATGCATTATTGGTACATACTTGGTACATTGGTTGAGGCACTTGCTAGCAGTATGATTGGCATAAGGTTTATGGTTGATATGACATACATGTATGGGAACACATGTTGATTGTGGTTGATCTTGTTGAAGTTTGGTGAATGGTTGGTGCACTTGATTTAGTACATGATGTATGGGATTATATAGTTGAGACACTTGTTACGATTCTTGGTTGATATATTGATGGTTGAGATACATGGCTGTGGAACTTGGTTCATGGTAGAGGAATATCATGAGTGATATGACACTAGTTTGAGGAATATGGCTGGAACACATTATGGCACAAGATGTACATGGTTGATGTTTTGTTCATGATTCTCTATTAATTATTGACATATCTTTTGCTTCATGATGTATGGTATGAAACGAGTTTGATGCATCGACAGGTCGAAGGATCGTCATAGGAATAGAAGATCATTCTTGAGATTTGAGAAGTTGATATATGTTATGGTTGAGAAATATCATTTGCAGTAGAAGAAAATTGTAGTGGTATCATATCATTCATCTTGGAGACAAGATAGGGGGAGACATACCCACAAGGGGAGTTATTACTCTTCCCATGATTAGTTGTAGTAGCATGACTCCAGGAGGAGATATGAATGACATCCATGACATCAAAATTGCATCATAGTGATATCCCTTTTCCAAAGGGGGAGAGATTATTCATAGGAATCTCAAAGTAATCCAGATAGGGGGAGCATCCGCAAGGAGAGTTTAGGTAGGGGAAGCATCCCCAAGGACATAACTACGCTTTTCCATTAATGTCAAAGGGGGAGAGATAGTCACATTGATTTGGCAAGATGAACATTGATGAGGAGCGATGATCATAGAGGGAGCATGAGAATTTCCATGTCCAAGTGTTTCCATCACTGATTGGTGTTTCCATCAATGCTAAAGGGGAGATTATTGTAATATGTTGTCATTGATTTCAAAGGATTGATGTCAAAGGGTTGATGTCAAGTATTGTCATAGTGATGTGTTTGTATCATTGATATATTGATTATTGGTTATATGGTCATTGATTTAATTGTTTTCAAGTGGTGTCATAATGATGTGTTGACATTAAAGGAATTTGTATCATTGATGTCATGTCATGGTTGATAGGAAGAACCAAATGGATAAACTCCAAAGTGGTCCCCTTATGGTGAAAGCCCTCATGGGAAGATTCTCTTGGACAAAGTTCTCAAAGTGGTACCCTTAGGGTGAAATCCTCCATAGGAAGACGCTTTGTGAAGTTAAAATGGTTAGGTGGTTGAGTAGCCCAGTAGTGTGGTTAGGGAACCCAAGTTTGATTCAGGAATAATGTAACAGATATCAGTGCGTTTGCAGGGGAAACTATTCCATATGGATAGTACATGTCATTCTGTTTCTGGTGATATGTTGAATGCCATATAACTCCTCACGATTAGAGAGTTATGGGCATGTGAAGTTAGAGAACCCTCATGAATTATCTAGAATCCCCTGGAAGGTCAAAGAACTCAAATTATTCTAGAAGCTCCTAGAAGAAGTTGACCAGTCAAAGTGGTTAGTCATGGGTTAAGTGGTTGCAACAAGAAAACAATTAAAAATAAATTAGTTTCAACTAGAAGTGGAGAGTTTGATAAGTGGACAAAGTGGTTAAGTGGAAAAGTGGCTAAGTGGATAAAGTTGGTTAAGTGGACAAAGTGGTTAATTGGAAAAAGTGTCTAAGTGGACAAAGTGGTTAAGTGGATACTTCTAGAGGAAGCTACTTGGAGAGTATAAATAAGAGAGCAAGGGTCTCCCATTAGTATCTATTGAGAATATTGAATATATACAAGTGATTAAGGTAACAAAAGGAGATCTAAATAAAATTTAAGAGGGAAGGTGAAGTAAAGAAGGCCAAAATTCAAGGGAGGATAAATTCTTTTGATGATTCTTTCTAAGGTATGATATTTATAGGTCATCTCACTATTTTCACAATAATGTTTTTTCTAGAATGATTCAGATAGAGAAATATGGAGGTTGTTGAGAAAACATATCCAAGTAATTGTGATAAAAATTCCATCTTGTGGATCATTGTATTTTGGGAGTTACACTATGTGGACAGTAGGGTTTGTGGATAGTCCTAAAACTAGTCTAAACTAGGTGTTCCAGGTAAAATCGTCATAACTATTTCATAAAAGATCCAAATTCAGTGAGACCAAATGAATTGGTTAGAGTACAGTCTGTAGTATGTTGTGTACCATTTTCATATCCAGACGGAAAGTATTCTTTGCATGTAATTCTCTACAAGTTCGTTCTGTAGAATAAGCTAGAATTCAACAAGGTCTTCCATTTTTGCTATAACTCTGTTTCTAGGAGGTTCCAAGTAGTGAAACATGAAGTATTTGTAGAGAAGACACTAAAGAATATTTTGTATAATTTTCAAACCTTTAGGCATTACAGGTATAAATTTATTCTTGTTGCAAGTTAGGGTTGTTGACTCATCCAAACTTAGTCATGTGAGACTAAAGTAAAGTTTGATGAAAATGCTAGTCTCTTGTTTTTGAAGTTAAGGAAGGTTTGTAGGTCTGTGATCACATAGACCAAGTCTGTTATAGGGTTATAAGTATGCTTATATTCATGTTTTTATGGTTACATTTGGTTATGACATGGTACATGCTTGAGGCTACATAAAAGTGAGGTTTGGCACATGTTCTTGTGTAAGGGTTTATCGTATTTGGTTTATGGAGAGTATGGTGTATTGCTAGATGTATCTTGTTGGTTAGCTTGGTGATATTATGCATATGGTTGAGGTTTGACTTGATGATTGATCTTTGTGAGTAGATTAGATTTGGATGATGAGATTGATGAGACAGGTTGAGGTGACAGGTTGTTGTGACAAGTTGTGTTGTGCACAATTGATGTGTTTGTATTGGTATAGACTATTGGTATAGTTCAATATATTGCTTTCTGTATATAATATGGGTCTTGTACTTGAGGATTGGATTCCTCTTCTTAATTGGTGCTGAGATCTGCACGTTGGGTCTTGCATTGAGAGTTGGTGCTCATTTCAGTTGGTGCTGATAAAGCCGAAGGATTGTAGTTCATAATATAAAACAAACTTATACATATATCTGGTGTTCATTGTGTTCTTTATTGTGATGGCGAATATCTTTTTATTCTTAATATATGTCATTGAGATATGTTTACATCCAAGTGAATAAGTGTGAATAGACGTAATGAATAATGATGTTGTAACTAAATTTTTGTAAGAAGTTGTAAAAAGAGCCTCACACTGATTCACCCCCTCCTCTCGGTGTGGTCAGTGTGTCCAACACATACAAATATAGCCTCACTTCCAGTGAGTGTCCACAGCCCCAACAAGTTTACTTGTACTTCCCACAACATTGGTAATGATTCCAACTTCCTTTGTCATTATGCTTTTGCTTTCACCCTTAAATATTTGTAATATATGTATTTCTTTTACAATTGGGTGGTTTAGGAAGCGAGGTGATACAATAGTTTCTTTGATATGCTAGCCTCAGTCAAAACCTTATCCTTATGGGACTACTCTGAGAAAATTCTTGGATGTTATTTACATTCAAGTGAATTGAGAAAAAAATCACAAAGATTAATCATAAGACATGTGATTGTTACCTTTATTTAGCCTTTTGAAAACCAATAAGCTTTGTATGAGAGTGATCACACAGCTGTAGGAAACCTATCATTATGAGTATGAATAGTTGAAGTCAATAAAATAATTGTTTCTCTTAAAATCAAATCTAAACAAGGTTTTATGCTTCATTACTACCATTATAGGTGTTTTGTGGACATTCTCATGGTGCAAGGCAACCTTCTCAGTTCTAGGTACTTGAAAAGGTACTCACACGGGATCTAAGATCATATTATTTTATATAGGCCTAATTTCCTATAAAAAAAACTATGCATGGATAATGATGAATAATTAGAAAATACCTTATTAAAAATAAAACAAAAGATTAAATCAGAAAACAAAAGAAAAACTGAAAAGAAAGATTTTATTCTCAAAAGCACTAGAAAAACTTCAAAGGGGAAAAATGCAATTGATAAGGAAAACTAGTATGTACAAGGATACACCACCAAAGGTGATTAGGAGAAGTATATTTTAAGTATTTTACCATTGGCATGGAGCTCCTCTATGTCTCCCTCTAAGTCTGAAAGTTCTTGACCCAATATTTTCATGGATTTGATGTGGGCCTAGCCATAATTTCTAGAATTTGGCATGTTTTCCCTTCATCTCATTGACTTTGTCCCACTTAAGAAGTAGATGACCTTATTGAAAGTCTTTAATTCCAATAGAGGTTTTATCAAACCACACCTTGATCAGTTCTATTAGTACTAGAAATCACCTTCAGATTACATAGAAGGTAATCCCAGTACCCATCAGTTTGTGTAAGTGTAATTGAGTTTTAAGAGGTCAAATGGAGAGGACTCAATGAAAATAATGTTCTAACATAGAAATATGGACTAGAAAGCACAAGAAATTGAGGTTTGGAATCAACTTCAGTCAGTAAGTTGGAGTAAAGGTGAATAGAGGGAATACTTTGGTGAGGAGAGTGTAGAGGTCTGTTGTGGACATCAGGTCTTCTAGCAATGTAAGGAGGAAAAAATTAAACGCAAGATCCTCTTGAATTCAAATCTCAAGGAAACTAAAAGAAATTATAACAACACTATAATCAAACATACATCATAATACAGTTACAACAATTCATGTGAAACAATCATTCATGAACTCTCTCAGTATTAGAGGCAAATAAGATGGAGCAATAAAGTTGACTTAGATTAACCAAGATGTCTCAAAAAACAAATACATAACCAAAGAACCAATGTTGTTCATAAAAGTATTACAATAGCAGGGAGCGTAGATCAACCATTCAACCTTTACAAAATATCAAAACTGAGTATATATACTCAAAACTGTTGCAACTACCAGGAATGTGATCATATCACTACCTTCAAAGCCTTCAGTCGACGCCCTCTCTATCAGGTTGTGCATACCTCATTATGTTAGACGCGAGATAGGAATACTTATGTGCTTTACAGGAATAATTGCCCATAGGGAAGCTTTGAATCGTAAATGTGTCTTCACGACCGCTCTCAACCTACTTTCCATTTATGGAGTGAGTTGAAGTTTCAACCACCAACTTTGTGTCCATTAAATGATATCTCCTTGGGATTGAGACCGGGACAAGTAACCAGGGGACGACTACTTTCTATGATTAAATGCAATGCTAAATGAGCATACAAACATGGGGCCATTGGTCTGATCACGATTTGTGGTTAGGAAGATTCTTCTATTTGAGGTGTAGTCGTTGAAGTTTACCCTTTCACCAATTTTGGGATACATAATACCTTGCATGGAGACGATGCCAAATTTGGCGGTTTAGGAGCCTTGGATGCGGAGCAGAGGATGAGATCCCTGTGACTTTGTCCTTTCTTCAATGTGACCTCGGGATGTGACCCAACACCTTATCCCAAATGGTATCTCGGGATTTCACGCTTAGGGAATCTTCGCCTCCCCTACTCCAGTTTCCTCAATGCCCGAGTCAGTGAAATCACCATGCTCAAACTGACGGTCAAATATTTTTTGAGATCGACGTCTATGATTGCTTCCTCGGAACTCTGAATCGATCATCTCCATGTGATGGGCGCCAAACTTTCCTTCTGGACTTGCCTTCCATAGGACCTCAGGATTTTACCCTGGGCCCACTCTCCTTGTGCTTCATGAACTCGAGCTATGGGAAACTTGTACATTTCTCCTAGCAAGCCTCGAATTCACGAAATTAAGAATCTGTTGATCTATTTCCATGTGCCCTTCTGGATTGGATGGTCCAGCTTTACTTCGCACTTCATGCTTGGGGACTCCGGGACCTCGGCACCTCGACGACTTCGACACTTCTCATTTCAACACTCTCGAAGCTCATTCCCATAAACCTTTAGATTGACTACCACCTGTCCCCTTAAGATCGAACGACTCCCACTTATTTCAGGCTTCAAGACTTCGAACCTTTGATGATTAAATTTAACATTATTTCGAACTACCAATTCTTCCGATAATTTTCCATCGTTCATCTCTCCCAATGAGATCTACGACCCATATTTAATATTTTCTCGACCTTGATCTTGGGCCTTTTCTCCGATGCTAATCTTTGAGCAGCTTTGGGTTTCCGAATGCCCATGCATCGTCAATCTGATTTGCCTGATTGGATCTCCACCGTTGAAAGATAAAATTGACTTCTTTCTTGATTCGAGTCCAGAATAGACTGCTCTAAGTGTCACGCTTTGAGCTCGCGGATGCGGCCTGTGTAAACAAAGACTTGGACGAATGGATAGGGGCTTGGAAAACAGGGAGTCTGTGGCACTTTAAACATGGAGGGAAGCAAACAAAAATGGTTTTACAAGCCAAAGGGGAAAAAACTTAATAATTGGTCTGCGAAAGGAGAGAGAGTAGGCAAAACATAGACTTAGGTAGAAACCAAAACCCCACACAACTCTAAAAAGTTAGTGTGATAACATTTGGCTCCATAGGGGATGGCATGCTCCCTGCGATCTACCAAGAACAAGTAGTTCTGGTGCCTTAGCTATTGGGTTATGGAGTCATTCTCAAAAAATGTCCTGCTGAGGATTACAGGCCGATAATTAATCTAAACAAAAGAAAATACATGGGATTCAGAAAGAGCTTATTTATGTACAGTCCTAGGCTAACTGATTTTTACAAATCATTAGGTGAAAGAAAACTTCCACCATAACCACCCAGACTGTTTGGTAATATAATTCTTCTCTTTACTACAAATAATCCATAAAAGGTAAGGGAAGTGTGACAACATAAAGAAAAAATGTATTGGAACACTGGAAATACCTCTGAATGATGATAATATGAACAATTGTGTAGGCTCCAATTCTTTTGGAAAACATAGTTCCATATATAACCTAACATGGTCACAAAATTTATGATCAGGAAAGATTGACTGGTAAGAAATTGCCTCATGTACTTCATTGTTGCTCACCTATCGTTTGATGTTCTCAGAGTATATAGGTGGGTGGAGAACAGATGTAGGTTGGATAATCCTAGGTGATATTTTCTCACTTACAGTTTCCAGGATAGGAATATCCTCTGCATTTCCTCTATAAGAGAAGCAAAAAAATTCTGCCTTTGACTCTGAAAAACTAGGAAAAAACATAGAGGATCCTTCCCTAGCTTTTGCTGCTAGCTTTTCATCTATCTCAGCTTCATAGTTAGGAGAACCATCTTCTTCAAAATACACTTGCTCTTCGACATTGGGATATTCATAAGAGACATGTTGATCTTCATGAACGCTTAAAACAATAGACACATCTGATATGATGCCTGACATTTCTATGTTATCTCTATCATAATGAATATCATTCAACACCTCATGCTCTTCATGGAAAATTCTTTCTTCCACAATAATAGCTTCATCACAAAATTGATCTTTGTGGTAGGAAGAGTCTTTATAAAACAAAGAAAACTCATCACAACGGTTTTCATAAAGATGCTCAGCTGGAAAATAATCTTTATAAAATGAATTGAAAGCTGCATGAAAATTAGTCAAAGAGTTGATGCTTGCAATGGGAAGAGATCGACACCAATCATGAGAAAACCCGTATAATGAATACTTGAAAAGTTTAATCTAAATATCTCCATGCACGTATGAATTCGATGAATAAATTCATGAAAGTCCAGCAAATCCTTAGTTGGTGCTTCCCACCCTTTTCCTCGGAATCTAGGAAGGCTACTTTCCCATTCATCTCTACTAGGCGGTGGGTTAGGGAAACCAACTATTTTTGAAAAATCACAGAAAGAAAACCTATGAGCTAAGATCTAGTCCATTTCAAACTAGTGGAGTCGTCATTAGGTTCTTTAATCACAGAGTCGCCAGGTGAATGATGCATAGCCTGAAAGTGTCTGGTCTTTGTTCACTATCAAAGACCATATCTGGTCATTATCGTTCTTCCAGAGAGATTTTCAATCCGAGACAACAACAAGAAACTTTCTGAGAAATATTTCCTGCTCTTAAATAATTCTCTATGGGTCAGCTGAAATAGTGGATTCATAACAGTGGAGTGACTAGGTGCACAGTTGCAATATTCAATGGTTCTGATATCTGAAGCACCTTCAGAATCAAAATCTTCTTTCTCATTCTATCCTAGGGAAAAGTTTTCAATTCATTCCCTGACAATGACCCCAGAAATGTTAGGACTAGAAGTCACCTTCAGATTTCATAGAAGATAAGCCCAGTACCCATCAGTTTGTGTAAGTGTAATTGAGTTTTAAGAGGTCAAATGGAGAGGACTCAATGAAAATAACGTTCTAACTCAAAAATCTGGACTAGCATGCATAAGCAATTGAGGCTTGGAATCAACTTCAGTCAGTAAGTTGGAGTAAAGGTGAATAGAGGGAAGACTTTGGTGAGGAGAGTGTAGAGGTCTACTGTGAACATTAGGTCTTCTAGTAGCCTAAGGAGGAAAAACTTAAGCGCAATATCCTCTTGAATTCAAATCTCAAGGAAACTAAAAGAATTTATAACAACACTATAATCAAACATTCATCATAATACAGTTACAACAATTCATGTGAAACAGTCATTCATGAACTCTCTCAGTATTAGAGGCAAATAAGATGGAGCAAGAAAGTTGACTTAGATTAACCAAGATGTCTCAAAAAACAAATACATAACCAGAGAACCAATGTTCTTCATAAAAATATTACAATAGCAAGGAGACTAGCTCAACCCTTAGACCTTTACAAAATATCAAAACTGAGTATATATACTCAAAACTACTGCAACTACCAGTAATGTGATCAGATCACTGCCTTCAAAGCCTTCAATAAGTGCTCGCTCTATCAAGTTGTGCAAACCTCATTATGTCAAACATGAGCCAGGCATAGTTATGTGATTTACAAGAAAAATTGCCCATAAGAAAGCTTCAGATCGTAAGTGTGCCTTCACAACCACTCTCAACATGCTTTCCATTTATAGAGTGAGTTGAAGTTTCAACCACCATCTCTATGTCCATTAACTGATATCTCCTCAGGATCGAGACCGGGCCAGGTAACCAAGGGATGACTATTTGTTTCAATTAAATGTGATGCTAAATGAACATACAAACATAGGGCCATTCATCTAATCGAGATCTGTGGCTGGGATGATTCTTCTATTTGAGGTGCAGCCGTTGAAGTTTACCTGTTCACGAATTCAGGGATACATAAGACCTTGCATGGAGACGGTGCCAAATTTGACACATTAAGATCCTTGGACGCAGAGCAGAGGATGAGCACCCTGTGACTTTGGCCTTGCTCCAATGTGACCTCAGGCTGTGACCTGACGCCTTATCCCAAATGGTATCTCAGGATTTCTCGCTTAGGGAGTCTTCACCTCCCCTAATCCATATTCCCTGATGCCCAAGTCGGTGAAATCACCTTGCTCATACTGACAATTAGATCTTTTTCGTGATTGATGGTTGCTATTTCTTCTTCAAAACTCTGAATCAGTCATCTCCATGTGATGGGTGCTAACCTTTCCTTCTGGACCCGTCTTCCATAGGACCACGGGTTTTGACCTTGGGCCCACTCTCCAAGTGCTTTGCGAACTCACGCTGCAGGAAAGTTATGCATTGCTCCCAACAAAAATCTGATTCACGAAACTGAAAATTTGTTGATCTATTGCCACATGCCCTTTTGGATCAAACAGTCCATCTTTACTTTTCACTTCATGCTTTGGGACTCCGGGACCTCAAAAATTCAGCAGCTTTGACACTTCTAATTTCAACACTCCTGAAGCTCATTCCCGTGAACCTTTGGATCGGCTGCCACCTATCCCCTTAAGATCGGATGACTCCCACTTATTTCAAGCTTCAGGACTTCGGACCTTTGATGATTAAATTTAACGTTATTTCGAACTCTCGATTCTCACGATAATTTTCCGTCGTTGATCTCTCCTAATGAGATCTATGGCCCAGATTTAATCTTTTCTTGACCTTGATCTTGGGCCTTTGATCTGGCGCTAATATTTGAGAAGCTTTGGGTTTTCGAATGCCCACACATCATCGATCTGATTTTCCTAATTGGATCTCCGTCGTTGAAAGATAAAGTTGTCTTCTTTCTTGATTCTAGTCCAGAACGAACTGTTCTGAATGTCTCTCTTTGAGCCCGTAGCTGCGGCCTATGTAAATAAATACTTGGATGACTGGATAGGGACTGGGAAGATAGGGAGACCATGGAACTTTAAACACAGAGGGGGGAAAATGAAAACGGTTTTACAATCCGAAGGGGAAAAAACTTAATAATTGGTCTACGAAAGGAGAGAGAGTAGGAAAAACACAGACTTAGGTAGAAATCACAACCCCACAAGACTCGAACAAGTTTGTGTGATAACAATTTCTTGGTGTTAGGTTTCTCTGTTTCCTCTAATTTAAGGAGCATGTTCAATCCTTGTTGCATTACTGGGCATTCCTTGTCTTGGAAAGATTTAGCTAGTTGCAGGGAAGGTAAGAAAGTATGGGTAGGTGTTGGATCAGATCATTTTGGACAATTTTTTGGAAACACGCAGGAGAAAACTGCATGACAAGTTAGCTAAGGAGAAAYGTGCATAGAGTAAAGGAAGACAATTAGTGCATTTTCAGGAGTCAATGCACAGAAGATGAAAATTAGTTAGAAGTAGTTAGAATTTTTGGTCCATTTTGTAATGGGMTAAGCTCTAGTATCAATGTATAAATATGTATGGGTTTTGGGTAGAAGGGAGTGAATCCACTAGCGAACAATGGTGATTAGCAGTTGTAGATGTTGAATTTTTTTGAGATAAGAGGGTCGGATGATGAAATGACCTAAGTGTGCATTGTATGCATGAACAAATAGGGAATTTTGGGTAAAATTGATGTATATTATTTGAGCACAATGTGCACCTATTGTCAGTAATGAATATGAATGAATAATTTAAGAATCCAACTGTTGTGGATGTAGCCCACTTTGGGGTGAACCACATTCAATCTCTGTGTTATGATGTATGATGTGATGTTTTTCTCTTATGCTATGTTTTTTGTGCATATGTAATAGATTCTTATGAGTTGATATGAATATGTATTTGATGATTCTGCACACATGATTAATGATTAAGTAAGATGAATCTGTCATACATTATTATGATGTTATGGTTTCGCGCATAGGGTATATTGCATGTTGAATGAATGTTAAGTTAGGATGAATGTTAGAACAATCTCCACTCCCTTCATGAATATGGAATCCTAGTTTCTAAAGTCCCCATATGTACCTTGGGTGAGACTTCACCTGCTTGCGGGTGATGTTGAAAGGGCTGATATATTCAGAGTTGTGTTGGTGATTTAATGTTGAACCCTATATCTTACCACAATGTGCAAACAAATGGTTCCATTGCCGAGACTGGGATCTGTGACTAAGGGGGGTGTGGGGACATACTAAGGAGGAGATTGGACAATGGTTGGATATGAATGAGATCGATTTTCTTGTAGATTAGAATAAAAATCCACAGATCAACGTAGAGAAATGGCTACAAAGGTATGTGTTTACAAATTTGGATGAAATTTTCTTTGTTGATTTTTTTAATATTTTAGTAGAGTGGATCCATAGATTAGTTGAATAGATCAAAATATTTCACACTATTGTTACGAGAAATTGGATTCTTGAGTTAATTAGGAAATTCGATACTATAAACAATTTAGTATCACACATAGTAGATTACTGGCTGGAAAGTGTACTGGGAGGTTACATTACTGGATTTTCCACAGATTGTACTTAGTCGTATAGTGTTTCTGAAAGGGAATTATTCAAGGGACCACCCGAAAGATACTTGAAGTCACTATCTACTTGGATTAAGATGTTATTGTGTGATAAAGGACTTATGAGGATGGAATTGGATTTCCCTAGTAGCTAAATGTATTCATGCACATAGGGGCATTGGGGGCTAACAAGGGGATGGTTTGAGTGTAAAGAGGGATGAAGAGAAGGAATGTTTTATGGATGGGATGAGGATGTCGAGAGAAGAAGAGTTTGTGATGAATTAAAAGATTGGAGTATTGCACAATGGTAAGAGATTTAGACCAAATAAGAAGAGGGTTGTGGTTGAGAGAGAGGGGTAGCATAGTGAGAATGAGGAAAGAGAAACTTGTGTGATACTCTATATCAAAGGAATTGTGCACATAGAATAAAATATCCATCATCCCAATCTAGTAGAAGAATATCCAACTCATATTAGACTTTGTGTTCAACCCATGACCCCGTGTGCATCGCCAAGAACTCGGGTAAGATTAGAATCTTTGTCAATTATAGTTAGTGAAGGAAATAAATATAATAGTAAAAGTAATCCGAGTAGTGGAAGTAGTACACCAATTCATAATAAAATAGTGTTATCAGAAAAAAATATTGTGTAGAAAACAATGGGAAGAGTATATTCTACTTTAAAAATGCATGTCTTTCATGGAGCGGGGACAGAGGATCCATAGAAACATTTGTTCATTTGTGAGACAATATGGAATATGAAGAACATCCAAGATGATTATGTGAATATTGGGAAGTTGGAAATAGAATTCAAAGATTGTGCATTACTATGGTACATGAATATCAGACTACTACACCCGCGAGACAAATTAGAACATTGACAGTTGTGAGATGAGATATATTTAAATAGTTCCAAAAACCTAAGTCTGAGTCATAGTGAATTACAGAGATAAAGGAGATCAACAAGATATTAAATGAATCAATATGGGACTATGATCAAAGATTCAATATATTGAAGGACCGATTGACATTCCAAATTCCATATGAACAACATAGAGAGTGGTTTATTGCAGGATTGTTTCTGCATATATGCTTGTTAAGCCCTAATATTGGCTCATTACCCCTTAATTGGGGCATATTAGATTAGTAATGCTATTTCATTTATGTCGGATTTAGGCCATTAGTTGTAATTTAGATTAGTAATGTTATTTTAATTATGTCAACTTTAGGCCATTATTTGTAATTATACCTCCTAGTCTCCTATATATACCAAGGAGACATTTTCATTTTGAATCATCTTGGACTTGAACATTTAAGTGGGGTAAAAGGAGGTTGCCCCCTCGAAGAGGCTTATTATCTGAAATTATCTCTTTTTCAAGGCGTTGAGTACTTTTCCT
>JASDQU010100479.1:129658-189504 GCA_032191745.1 Picea mariana | reverse complement strand
CAAATCCAAATAAGATGACTTATCGTTAGATCCAATATCAATGTGAGGTTATTATTGGAGTACCTTCAATATCAATGTGATATTATTAATCAATATCGATGAGACGTTATTACGTTTTAGCCAATTATTTAAATGGTCTCATGAAGTATTGTAAAAGTTATATCTGGTCACCTCCAGTTATGATGGGTTGTGGAATTTCCATTATGATGACATTGGCGTATCAATGTCGGGAATTATGGTTTATAGATAATTTTCCTTATGATGATGTTAAGGCGTACCAATGTCGGGAATCATGGTTTATAGATAATTTTCCTTATGATGATGTTATGGCGTACCAATGTCGGGAATCATGGTTCATAGATAATTTCCTTATAATGATTTTATGGCGTACTAATGTCGGGATTTATTGTTTATAGTTTTGCAATGGTAATGTAATTAGAAAATCTGAAGGTGTATGGTTTTTACCGCATAAACAAGATTGCAAGTTGAAGTTAAACGCATGTCCTTTATTTATTTCAGTGCTATTACAAGTAAGGATGAATGTCATGATTAGAGATAGTAGTTGGAGGTTGTTGAGTCCTCTTCTGTTCATCCTGGTTGCGACATACTGTTCAGTATGTCACTACTTTTACCCACACACACACACCTTAGTCACACACACAAAAAAAAAAAAAAAAAAAGATAAGGGAGAAATTTGCACCTATCACTAGAATGGTTGTTGTAACGGCTTGGGTCGTTACATAGTTACACTATGAGGAGAAAGATTAGCCCTCTGATTATGCTCAAATTCACCTGCACCATTGGATTAACTCTGAAGGGTGTTGTCATTATTTACCCATTTCGCACTTTCACAATTAAGAGATTCTGCGATGAGACATCTTGACTCTCCATGTCACGAGCTCTGAAAAGGAACTTGGCTTCTCTAGCTCCCTCCTCTACGTGACCACAGGCGGTGACCATCGGTTACAATGACAATTCACCTTTTCGGTATTTCGACATTCGTATGATCCATTGTCTCGACACTCCCAAACGCGATCCCCGAAATTCCGAGGTGGAGCTCATCTACACTAGGTCCTTCCTCCATGTGACCACACGGGGTGACCACAGGCTGTGCTAAAAGGTGCTTCGAACTCATGATCTTCATTCACCCTGATTGACGTTCCACGATCTCGATGAATCAACGATCCAGATCTTTTTTCGATCTTGCATCTCATTGTTTCTTAGATGGAGGTTCTTGTCACTCCAAGTCACGATAGGTGAAACTCTAAGATGGAGCTCAGATTCGCGATCCACGTTCTTGGTGAATTGACGGTCCAGATCTTATCGTGAATTCACATCTCACGATTCCTATGATGGAGGTTCTCTTCACTCCAAGTCGCGATAAGTGAAGCTCCGAGATGGAGCTCAGATCGATGGTCCACGTTCTTGGTGAATTGATGGTCCAGATATTATCGTGAATTCACATCTCACGATTCCTATGACGGAGGTTCTCATCACTCCAAGTCATGATAGGTGAAGCTCCTAGATGGAGCTTAGATAAATGGTCCAAAATCCTTGGTGATCTGACGGTCAAGATATTTTCGTGATCTCGTGTATCGTGAGTTTGAACCTCTTTCCTTTGGATTTCTCGATCTACGAAACTCTAAAATGGAGTATTTGTGGTTCTATGATTTTTTTCCATGCCTCCTCTTGATCCAATGGTCCGTGACTATCCTTTCTGACGTGGTCTTCCATATTCACCTCCTGGATCTGATGGCCTAGATCACACCTTGATCCAACGGCTAGGATCATTTCTCCATTTCGCATTTCACCATTTCGGCACTTCGCGATTTCACCACTTCGCGATTTCTCCACTTTGTGATTTTGCCACTTCGCGATTTTGCCACTTCGCGATTTCGCCTTCTTATGATGAAGGGTCTCAAGCCTTCAAGTCCCAATCTATGAAACTCCGAAATGGAGTCAGACCAACATATTTCGGCATTTCGCATTTCGCCTCTTCTTTCTCTTTAATGAACATGCAGGTTCTCCCTGATCCAATGATGGTCGGATCTTATGCTCAGATCTGATGCCTAAGATCTGTCCTCCTCTTCTTCACGTTCTTCTTGTCTGAATTCATATCTGACGGTCATCGGGGATTCAAGATGGGGTCCAATGATCATTGATGCTCCTCCTCTTCCATTATCACTGCGCTGCTGATCATGTTGATCTTTGCCATCGATGTTCTTGCCATCAATGCACAATCTGATCCTACCATCAATGACAAGCTCACTTTGCCTGTTAAACCTGCCAACAATTCTCTGCACTATCTCTTCTGATATTATCGAGCTTTCTCTGTAGCATCTTCCTAAAATACTTCTGATACTTCTTCTTGTACTCATGCCATCTTCGTTGCTGTACTTGCCATCAATGACAAGCATATGCTTCCTGTTAAACATTTACCAACAGACTCATCTGAAAATATTTCAGAATTTAGAGAAGATAAATATGAATATTCCTTCGGGGAATTTTTTTCATGCTATGAAGATATTTTTCCTTCTCCACCAGTCCCAATTTTTTTTTCCAAGATACAATAAAGGGAGAGGGTATCCAAAGAAATAAAATGTTGCATAGAATTCCACTCAATTTGCAAGGAGAAGTTCATCGCTTGCCATATATTTCCATGGAAAACTTTCCCATATTCTTCAGGAATACTTGAGAGGGTGCAGAGAAACATTTGATTAAGTTTGACAATGTTTGTAAAATTTTTAATGTGGCTGAAAATGATGTATGATTTATTTTCATCTTAACTCTAAAAGAAGATGCTAGTGAATGGTTTCATTCATTGCTTCCGAGAACCATCACTAGTTGGGATGTATCAAAAAATTTATTTGTAGAGAAATATGTTCCAATAAAAGATCAATATTCCATTTTCTTGAAGTTGGTTGAAATCCATATTAATGAGGAAGAGACAGACAAAGATTTTACTTTCCGATTCATGAAAGTTCTTTATGAGATTCCTCAAGAAAATTTTCCAAACGATGTCATCTTTTTTAGTTGTTATGAAAATGATTTGTCCGTGAATTTAATATTTCTATTGAATAAACAGGGAAAGTGCAGTTGGAAAGAATTAATGCAATGAGATCAAGTCATTGAAAGAAACATTCTTGAAACTAGTTCTAATATATTAAACTTCCCAATATTTTTTCAAGACAATAGAGGAATGGACTTACAAGAAACTTTTGATGAAAGATATGAACGTTTTTTTTCAAATCTTGTTCTTCAAATTGAAAATGAGAACTATAATGTTTTAATTCAATAAAAATATCATCCTTTAGATGCTCCATTGAAGGGGAATTTCAACCTCTCATGTGCTCAATTTGAGAGAAATTATCATAATGAGTTCAAAGATGAATACGATGATTTTATTCAATATAATCATGTTGAAAACATCGCAACATATTCTCATGGCACAACCAGTTTATATCAAGCCATAAAAACACCATCTACATTGGATAAACAAAAATAAAGATAAGAGTCATCTCTTTATATCGGATTCTTAGGATAATTATTACTTGTCTAAATTATAAGTTAATGAAGAAGACATCTTCCAAGCATCAAAATAAGGGAATTTGCAACGATAGGATCCATTGGTAATATGTGTTATTTCTTAAGATAATGAATTTTTTTATGAACAACAAAAGTCATCCTTACAGTTCCACACAAATGTTCAACAACAATTCATCTTTACAACTTCCCCATGGAAACACAATCATTGTATAGAGGAGGAATTCTTTCAAGACATTGTTGACAAACCAAAAATTTTGGATGTGGTCGATGATAAGGAGAAAGATGACATTATTCTCATATTGGAAACTTCTCATCCAATCAAATACAACAAAAATATTGAGCAACCAAGAGTTGATTTCATTGAATCATGGTTCCAAAGCATTGTTGGCCAAACAATGCAATCAAATTTAGAGTGCATCTAGTTCAATTTTTCTCCACTACACATTGATAGTGCCCCTAACTCATTGGTACAAGCCCCAACACGTTCCATAGTTTTGGAGCTCATTTGAAATATCATTTGGATGCTTAATTGGCTCCATTGGAAATATACCTACACTTGAAAGTGTCCCTTCCCTTCAAGTAAGATAGGGTAGTTAGATCTTGTTTGTACATAATTTGTTTATTTCAGTAAAGTTTTGCATAATAAAGCAGTTAATCAGTGGAGAACATATTTGAAGATAACTCCATGGAGGAAGAATTGCAAGAATCCATTTCAAATATGATTCCATAGACCAATGGAGAAGGAAACTAGTTTACATATTCAGGTGTTCTTATCAACCCACATGGGGTCATTGTCCCACAATTGGAGCCAGTTGTTGATAAAAAAATTGGTCACCTCTATTTTCCCACTCCTGTAATAAAAAAAAAATTAACATTAGAAGAAGAAAGTTTTTGAACCATTATAATCTCATTGTGTATCCCATAGTCTTAGCTTCGTTATGAATTTTTTGGATTCAAAATCTAAGTTCGTATGCTCAATATATCCAAGTTTCCATTTAAATGGAAAAAAAAAATGCTTCCTCAATATGCGACAAAGTTAATTTTTCTTGGAACTATCTCCAATTTCTTGGAACTACATCCAATTCTTGAATTTTTGGGACCATGCCTAACTATATTGGAACACATATCATATTGGAATTTCTCGTATTTTCTTCCTTTGGAACCACATACATATTATCTTGAAACTCATATTATATTGGAGCTCAACTCTTATTATCTTGGAACCCCTTTAGTCACATACTTATAAATTTTTTTGATTTCTCCCTTACTTTCTTACCACCATGAGGTCTCACCACTTTAGGATTCCCTTACGTCCCTTATATCTCCCCTCCATATCCATGTCCGCTTGATTCACTTGACTCAGTATTATTTTTTAAATTACCTAACCCTCACTTCTGGTACTCCATAGTAAGATTATTTTTACACTCCATCAGGAANGATTAATTTACCCTCACCTTACCCCCATCACGTCACCTTACCTTACTATCCTTATCATCTACCTACATTTCTTACCACTCCCCCCTATGTCATCCTACCTCACCCCATCACTTTTCCACCCTCATTTTCCCCTTCCCCCTACGCTTGTCCCACCTAACTCATTTCTTGTTCCACCTTCCCCATACCTCCACAATTAACTTATATTTTAAACTAACTCTAATAAATACCAACCAATGAAACCATTCCAAATGCCATCCAAGTATTTGTGAAATGTGGCAGCTAACTACTAATGACACATGGAAATAAATGAAACCTTGACATGTGGTAACCAATAAGGTGGTGACAAGTTGCAGTTCACGGTGACCTAGCATACAACAACATGTCATGATGATATGGGCTGGTAACTCATCATTAATGCATTTTTCATCATGATGAATAGATTATGACTAGGTACATGTTGGAGGATGACTGGGCAATTAAAATATTTGATTATTTCATTAATTTTCTAAGGGTTCTAATCACTAAGTGTTCATAGCCTCCATGTGTTTCACACCAAGTCTTTTCTTATAAATATTTAAATATAAATATTATACTCTCAAAAACTCCCATGAATTTGGGATATATATTTCCAAAGAAAAAGTAAAATTTTTAAAGAGAAGGACAAATTGAAATCAAGGGCGGAGATTGCCCCATGAAAAATGATCAACGACTCCTGAGTCTTGATGTTCTGGAGGCCATATATTGATATTTGGGCGACAGATTTGAACAAAATTTACCTCGTTGGAAAGTTAATACAACATGGAAGATGGATAAAAAGTTTCAAATTCTAAAAGTGCCCATTTTTGTTTCAAAAATTGAAAGAACAGTCAACAAAAGTTTTTTGGTGTGCTGATAAATCGGCTTGGTACCGGTATTTCACGAGTTGATATCTTGAGATCCAGAAATAAAAATCTCTCGCAGGAGGACTCATTGGAAATATTATATGATGAATATCATATATGAAATGATTTCCATGGGTGAAAGGTCAAATTTAGTTCCGAGAAAATTAAAATACAGTCTGCTCTTTAAAAAGGAAGTTAATTAAAATGTTCAAAATGAAAGTTTATTTAAGAACTTTAATTAAAGATGAAAAAGGCCCACTTCAATATGTGTATGTAAATGATGTAAATTAATTAATGATATTTAAATGTAGAATCAATTAAAGTGGTTATTTGATATAGGAGAATCACCATCAACATTCAATGAGGCCAAGTGTAGGACAACTCAACACCCAACGCAGTGCATTCAGAACTGGTTTGGATTCCAAGGAGGGCGCATCACTTTAAATTTTAAACCTTTGTGATTAAAGGCCCCATTATATTTTGAGGCAAGAGCCATTGTAAACACTCCATTATATTGTAATTGCTTTGATTACCTGTAGGATTGTATAGATTTCAAGAACTGACTCATATCTGGGTTGTAAATGCCCATTTATTGTAATAATCTTAGTAGGAGAATTTTTTAATTGTGATATGATAACACTAGGATAGTTTAGAGGGAAGGCTCAAGAAGCCACCTCATGTATAAATGTATTTAATCTATGCCTGAAAGAGGATGTTGAGGTTATTGTGATTTTTGTTGAAGAGAGTTGTAGAGAGATGTTGCTATTTTGTTGAGAGCTACAAGAACTATTGTAAATGTTTTGTTGAAGGAATATAATAGAGGAGAATTGCTTCCAATGTCTGAGTTTTCTTATCTCTGAGTTATTTGGGTAATTTTACATTATCTATTTTTCTATGTTTATATGCATGTATGTGTATTTCATGGTTGAATGAATGGACCTTTGATGTTCTGTAAGTTTCAATTGTTTCTCTTCTGAAATATCGGTGCAAGGACTACACACTTCCCATGCAAGGAGTGTGAAGGAAGACTAGTTATAGGTTCATAAGCCCAGGAGAGATTGCATAAGTTTACGCAGGGTGAGTGCAAGGAGTGAGCCTATACTCATAGGAGTATAAAATATCAGAGGAGATATAGTGCAAGAGTGTGCAAAGCCTATGCAAGGAGTGTAGAAGGAGAGAACATTCTAAGTGCTAGACTGTAAGTGATGTGCAAGGTGAGTGTTAAGGTTCGACTCTTTGAGAAAAAATATCAGGAGGTAAGCGCAAGGTGTGCGCCAGAAATGAAGTCCTTCAAGCGAAAAAATATTAAGGAAGAGAAATCATTTTGTTCCAAGGTGGACGAATGAGATATATTTGGGAGGTATCAAGATCTCTCGCAATCATTGGATTTGGAGAGAAGCATGAGTGTTAAACCCCTGTGTCCTTTGGAATTCGCTACTTCAATAATTTTCGTGTGTTTATTGGAAAGGAATAAAAATCCCTAAAGGTTGAATCCCTCGAGTGAATCTACACCGTAAATAACAGGGAGAAGTACGCGGCGTCGAATCTTTGAGTGGTTTGGCGATCCTGCACTCTGGGAAACATTGGTAGTTGTTTGTGCAAAGTGAAAATTCCATGAAGTCACGAAGTCCAAATCTAATCCAGTCCATCCATTATCGAGGAAACGTGGACTGTGGATCCCAACCCTTTGCCAATTCAGAGTTAGAGGATTCAGGAAACAATGTTTGTTGACATCTCATAAATCCTGAAGCCCAGAATCCTGCAGTGGATCATAACCATTGGTTGCTGGAGAAGTGTGGACCATTGATCCGAGAGCCCTTCGAAAATTTGCCAAATCGGCATTCGAAAAATTTGGAAGTTGTTGCAGTTAGAACTCTCAAAGCCTAAAGTTCTGAAGTGCTAGCCCGAGAATCAACCGGTTTGGTGATCCAAAGGAAAGTGTGGTTCATAAATTTGGATTTCACGCATTCATAGGTATTGCACATTTGAATGGGGAAGACTCCCAAATCCCAGAGCCCCAAAACTTTTTTTAACCATAGATCACGACGCTTAGTGTGAATCATTGATCCCCTTCTTTGATTCGGTTGTTCACGATTCTAAAATTTGAAAGAATCGTAAAGTGTTTTTGTTAGAATCCCCGAAGTTTGGAGCCCCGAAGTGTCAGATTTCCCTCCATTTAAGGAGATTAGCCTACAGTTTTTGCCCAAGGTTATGTGGAATTATTCACTTAAGTGATAAGACCCTCGCGAATGAAAATTTACATCCAGGGAAAGAGGGAAAGGCCCATGGTAGAAAATTTCGAGGGTCCAGTGAGGACCTGAGAAATAATTCAACTCCATTGTGTGAATGATCCTTAGACCGGGAGGTTACGTGAGCCCCTGGGTGTGGTGGGGGTTTTCATCAAGTGGTATCATAGCAGGAAATAAGCTCTGTGAGAAAAATAAATATTTAGAATCATTCCACCGAGAAGACGCAGTGAGAGACCTGTAGTTATGGAAACAACACAAAGAAGAGCACCCAAATATGGTGATGTCAGTGAAGTTGAAAGTGAAGATATACAAGAAAAATAAGTTGTAGGAGACCAAGTAGCATAGGAGCGATTGTTGAGAGGTGTTGTCAAGATGTGAACCATATAAAAGATGGAAGTCCTGATGTATGAGGGCAATTTGAATGTAGAATAACTTCTTGACTGGATAAGTGCTTTAGACAAGTACTTTGACTATGAGGATATTCACGATGAGAAGAAGGTGAAGCATGCGATGACTAGGTTGAAGGGACATGCAACTTTATGGTGGGATGAGTTGCAAGATGACAACATGAGAAAAGGTAAGTCAAAGATTAAGAGTTGGGATAGAATGGTAGCTAAGTTGAAGGCTAAGTTCATACCCAAGTATTATTAGTTAAATCTGTTCAGGAAGTTGTAGAATCTGAAACAAAAAGGTTTTTCAGTGAAGGAGTATACTGAATAGTTTTACAAGCTAAACATAAGAGCAGGACATAGGGAGAATGATGAAGAAAAAGTTTCTAAGTACATAAATGGATTGAGGTATGAAATCTAGGATGACATTAATATGATAAAAATGAGAATTGTGGAATATGCTTATCAGGTAGTCCTGAAGGCAGAAGAAAAGTTAGAAAGGAAAAAAATTCATAGGAACAAGGGAAATAATCCTAACAAAGGATAATGAATCATAAGATAAAAATTCTAGAACGCAGGAGAAGAAGCTACTAGCTCTAAAAACTAGATAATTAGAGGAGAAACCTCTAGAGGAGGATTCTATGGAGGAAGAAACCCTTTCCCAAGAGGTAGAGAAAGAGGAAGAGGGTGAGAAGTGAAGTGTTATGCCTGTGGAAAAACATGACACATGTCTTGGGAATGTCTTGAGAAGAAGAATGCAGGAGTTATAGGATCTCACATTTCAGAGGCACAATAGAGGAATGTGGAGACATAGATGAAAGAATACGTAGTGGAAGAAGGAATATCACTCAAGGTGAGGAAATATCTCGTAAATCTAGAGAAAGAGGTATGAGAACCAGTCTAGAGGAACATGTTTTTTAGAACTACTTGCAAGACTAGAGACATAGTATGCAAGGTTATTATAGACAGTGGGAGAACTGATAAATTAGTATCCATGGATATGGTGGAAAATATGAAGTTGGAGAAAACTGCACATCCAAATCCATACAGGGTGTCGTGGTTGAAAAAAGGACATTAGGTCATGGTAAGTAGACAATGTAAAGTTGAATTTAAGATTGGTGGTTATAAAGATGAGGTTTTATGTGATGTCATACCCATGTATGTTTGTAATATTCTACTGGGAAGACCATGGAAATATGAACAGAATGTCGTACATGATGGGAGGAAAAATACTGATACCCTTGAGAAGAATGGGTGTAAGAAAATGTTGTTTCCAATGGAATATAAGGCAACAAAAGAGGAGGCTATTTCAAGTATACTTCTCATGAGTGGGAAGGAACCTTTCAAGGAAGAAGAATATCCCCAATGTTGTATTCTGAGGATAGGAGAGATCAATATATCTCTTGGAATTAGTTTCACAGGCGATCATAGTTATGAGGAAGTGATGCAAGAGGCATCCATGGAAGAGGCAAAAGAGCCAGAGGTTTTTAAAACTAACAATTTGTCTATGGTAGCAGGTGCACCAGAAAGATGGCCATTAGAGACTGTCGAAGAGGAGGAGAATGGAAAGAAGACAAGTTCTATTCAAGAGGAAAAGAAAGAAGAGGAGACCCACATAGTTATGAGAAAAATATATTTCCAAGGGGAGAATTTAGATTCAATACTCACTCAATGGGAGAAGGAGTTAGAGATGTTGGAAGATTGGTTAAACCATCCAAAGATGGAGGAAGACTACTAGAGGAATGAAATAATGAAGGATAGCAAGGGGAACCTTTAGGAAAGTAAAATTCCTGAAGACATAAAGAAGAAAGAGAAGAAACCAATGGGTAACAGTAGAAAAAACCTACAACAAAGAAATTGTCAGGAGAGCAAGAGAGAGTTGCAACAAAAGAGCCAGCCACAGGATATGATGGACAAGGAGACTGTGGAGTTAAAAGGGTTGATAGAGAGATCAACTGAAGAGATGAGAGAAGACTACAGTGATAAGACAAATGGAGCTCTGCAATGTATGATTTCGAAATCAGGAGAAAATCCTGCAGTAGCAACAAGGAAGAGAAGCAGGTGGACAACTCTGAGTCAAATTTTGGGATCTAGGAGGACCTCAACCATAGTAGAAATAGAGACATGAGAAGGAGATCATTATTTTTCTCAACAGAGGAGTATGATGCAGGAGCATCACCGTCAACATTCAATGAGGCCAAGCGGAGGACAACTCAACACCTAGCGCAACACATTCATAACTAGTTTGGATTCCAAGGAGGGCATGTCACTTTAAATTTTAAACCTTTGTAATTAAAGTCCCCACAAGATTTTGAGGTAGGAGCCATTGTAAACACTCTAGGATATTGTAATTGCTTTAATTACCTATAGGATTGCATAGATTTCAAGTGTTGACTTATATCTAGGTTGTAAATTCCCATTTATTGTAATAAGATTAGTAGGAGAATGTTTTAATTGTGATATGATAGCACTAGGATAGTCTGAAGGGAAGGATCGAGAAGCTCCCTCATGTATAAACATATGTAATCTATGCCCGAAAGAGGCTTCTAAGGTTATTGTGATTGTTTCTGAAGAGAGTTGTTGTTATTTTGCTTGGAGCTGGAAGAACTCTTGTAAATGTTTTACTGAAGGAATATAATCGAGGATAATTGCTTCCAATGTTTGAGTTTACTTATCTCTGAGTTATTTGGGTAATGTTATGTTATCTATTTTTCTGTGTTTATATGCCTATGTGTGTATTTCACGGTTGAATGAATGGACCTTTGATGTTCTATAAGTTTCAAATGTTTCTCTTATGAAATATTGGTTCAAGGAAAGTGTGGTTCATAACTTTGGAGTTCAGGCATTCAAAGGTATTTCACATTTGAATGGGGGGAAAATCCCAAATCCGGGAGCCCCAAAACTTTTGTGAATCGTAGATCACGGTGCATAGTGTGAAAAGTTGATCCCCTTCTTTGATTCGAATGTTCGTGAGTCCGACATTCGAGAGAATCGTAAAGTGTTGTTGTTAGAAATCCCAAAGCTCGGAGCTCCAAAGTGCCATAGTTCTCGTCATTTAATGAGATCAGGCTATGGTTTTTGCTCGAGCTCACATGTAATTCTTTGTTGAAGTGATAAGCCCCTCGCAAATGCAAATTTGCGTGTAGGGAAAGAGGGAAAAACCTATGGTAGAGAATTTCGAGGGTTTAGGGAGGACTCGAGAGATAATTCATATCTCTTGTGTGAACGATCCTTATATCATGAGGTCGTGTGAGGCCCTGGGAGTGGTGGGGGTTTTCATCATTATTCCAATAAATATAAATCCCCAACTACTCAAGATGTTAGAAGAGCCGGTTTTGGAAAGAAAGAAAGGGGTTCATTAAAGGGTGAGAGAAAACAAACAAATCAGAAGATCAGGATAGAGGGGTCCAACCATCAGAATGCAACCAATATTCTGATCAATAAACAAGTATTTCCATCTTCTCCATCATTCTTCTTCTAGACTGGTTTCTCAAGGCTTTTTGTTTGTATTTCTGAAATTAACAGAAGGTCGAGTTCTTGAGTCTTCTTCTTGTAAGATTCCAAGACTTTTCTTACATGATCATGGAGTATTTATAGCCTTATTTTTTAGTGTTAGATGTGATCCAGGATTGTCTATTGTATTCATGGGAATTTATTCCTTGTTTGGAAATATTTTTATCCAAGTCACTAGTCAATTGGTTTGCATAGTTTTTATGTAATGTTGAGTATATTTAATGAATAAAACTCCATAGTGAATTATTTCGGGGTATTTCTCTAATGATTTCTCAGATCTTGGTATTTCTAAGTGTGATATTTTTGGATTTTTCCTATCAAATTATTTTAGTTATCAATGCAAAACTCAATTAAAGTTATTTGAGATGATCAAAACTATTTCCTCACTTTTCTTGTGAGAAGATATGGATGCATCCATTATTTAAATGTGATTTAGAGGGATGTATATATATGATGTTGAGGATACATATATTCTGATATTGAATTCTTCCTTCAATATTTCTACACTTAGAAGACTTCTTTCTGCACATAAAGATCATATTGGTTATTAAAGAACCATTCCATGTATAAATCAAACAAATAAATATTTAGGGTTTTCTATCTAGCATTATCCTTAATCCAAGATATTCACAATATATCTTTCATCCAAAGAGGAGTACCACCTTTATAAAAATGCAGGAGGATTCATATCCTCATGAGGTTTTTATTTCGATATTAATAAATTAAAACATCGACATTTCTTGGTGACTCAACTAGGGAATTATTTGTTTTCAAGAAATGTTATACTTTTATAATCAGATATTATTGGAAGACTAGATGCAGTCTAGTTGAACTTTTGAAAAAATATCAAGAGATTTATTCAAGATGAGTTGGGTTTTTGAAAAACTTGTTCAAAAAAAATTAAATGGTACTGAATACATATTGTTGAAGTTGCAGTCACAAATCAGTTGTGGCGATTTACATAGAACCAAATAATCATTTGAGATTTGAGGGGATGATCTCCCTGGTGACTGCATCATCGAAACTCAAGAAAGATGCTTGGGTGACTCCACTAAAAACATTTTCGAATTTAGAGAAAATCAATATGAAGATTCCTTAAAGGAATTTCTTTCATGCTATGAAGATATTTCTTCGTCTCCACCAGGACCGATAAGAATTTTCCAAGATACAATAAAGGGAGAGGGTATCTAAAGAAATAAAAGGTTGCATAGAAGTTCACTCAATTTGAAAGGATTTCATCACTTGTTAGATATTTCCATGGACAAGTTTCCCATTTGCTTCGAGAATACTTCATAGGATGTAGAGAAACATTTGATTAAGTTTGACAATGCTTGTGAAATTTATAATGTGGCTAAAAAAGATGTTGTGTGTCATATTTTCATCTTAAATCTAAAATATGAATCTAATAAATGGTTTTATTCATTGTTTCCAGGAACCATCACTAGTTGGGATGTATTAGAAAATTTATTCATGGAGAAATATGTTCCAAGAAAAGATAAATATTCTATTTTCTTGAAGTTGGTTGAAATCCATATGAACAAGGAAGAGACAATCAAATATTTCACTTTTAGATTCATGAAAGTTCTTTATGAGATTCATAAAGAAATGTTTCCAAATGATGTCATTATTTTTAGTTATTATGAAAATGATTTTCCTGTGAATTTAAATTTTACATTGATGCAAGAGGGAAAGTGCAGTTGGAAATAATTAATGAAAGAAGCTCAAGTCATTAAAAGAAATATTATTGAAACTGGTTTTTATATATTAAACTTCCCAATATGCTTTCAAGACAATAGAGGAATGGACTTAGATGGAAATTTTGATGAAAGACATGATTTTTTTTCAGATCTTGTTCTTGAAATTGAAAATGAGAACTATAATGTTTCAATTCAAGAAAAATATCATCACTCACATGCTCCATTGGAGGGGAATTTCAACCTCTCATGTGCTCAATTTGAGATTAATGATCATGATGAATTAAAAGATTAATACAAGTATTTTATTCAATATAATCATGTTGAAAACATCATAGTAGATTCTCAAATGGCACAACCAGTTTATATAAAGCCACAAAAAAATGTATACATTGGATAAACATAAATAAATATAAGAGTAATAACTTTATATCAGATTCTTATGATAATGATTACTTGTTTGAATTAAAATTTAATGAAGAAGTCATCTTTCAAGCATCAAAAGAAGGGCATTTTCAACAAGAGGATCCATTGTTAATATGTGTTATTTCTAAAGATAATGAAGTTGTTGATGAACAATAAAATTCAACCTTGTAGTTCCCCACAAATGTTCAACAACAATTCATCTTAACTTCATCATGGAAACATGATCATTGTATAGAGGAGGAATTCTTTCAAAACATTGTTGAAAAAACATAAATCTTGGATGTGGTCGATGATAAGGAGACAGATAAAATTATTCTCATATTGGAAACTTCTCATCCAATCAAAGACAAAAACAATTGAGTTTATTTCATTGAATCATGGTTTGAAATCATTGTTGGCCAATTAATGCAATCATATTTTTGAGTGCATCTGGTTCAATTTTTCTCTAGTACACATTGAGAGTTCCTCTGAATCGTTGGTATGAGCCCCAACATGTTCACAGTTTTGGATCTCATTCCATAGATTAGTTGGATCCTGGAATGACTCCATTGGAAATCTATCTACACTTGAAAGTGTCCCTTCCCTTCATGTAAGATAGGGTAGGTAGATCTTGTGTGTACATAGTTTGTTTATTCTAGTCAAATTTTGCATAATAAATTAGTTAATAAGTGGATATGTCATTTGAAGATAAATCCATGGAGGAATAATTAAAATAATACCTTTGAAATATTATTCCATAGCCCAATGGAGAAGGAAACTAGTTTTCATATTCTGGTGTTCTCAACAACCCACATCGGGTCATTGTCCCACAGTTGGAGCCAATTGTTGATAAAAAATTGGTCACCTCTATTTTCCCTCTCCTGGAATAAAAAAAACTTGACATTAGAAGAATACAATTTTTGAACTATTATAATTTCATTGTGTATCCCATAGTATTAGCTTCATCACACATTTTTTAGATTCGAAATATGAGTTTGTATGCTCAAGATATCTAGGTTTCCATTTAACCAAAAAAAATCGCTTCCTCAATATGTGGAAAAGTTAATTTTTCTTCGAACCATCTCCAATTATTGGATTTTTGGAACCATGCCTAACTATCTTGGAACACATGTCATCTTGTAATTTATCGTATTTTTTTTTCTCTTGGAACCACATACATATTATCTTGGAGCTCAACTCTTATTCTATTGGAACCGTTATAGTCACATAGAAATTTTTGGTATTTCACCCTTACTTACTTACAACCACGAGGTATCACCACTTCAGGATTCCATTACCTCCCTTATATCTCCCCTCCATCTCCCCTTTCATCTACTTCACTTGAATTAGTCTTATTTTTGGAATTACCCAACCCTCACTCCACTCCACTCTCATATCCCCTCACTTCCCCTACTCCATAGTTATATTACTTTTACACTCCATTGGTTGGATGAGATCCCACTCAATATTCCTCTACACTCCCCTCACCTCCATTCATTCGCTCCCTCTGTCATACTCATTCCCCCCCTGAATTTACTCTCACCTTACCCCCCTCATGTCACCTTACCTCACTCTCCTTATCTACTACCTACATATCTCCCCCCCTATGTCATCCTACCTCACACCCTCACTCCACCACCCTCATTTTTCCCTTCCCCCTACGCTTCTCCCACCTAACTCCTTTCTCGTTCCACCTTCCCCATACCTACAAAAATAACTTATATTTTAAATTAAATCTAAGAACTACTAGTCAATGAAATCATTCCAAATGCCATCCAAGTATTTGTGACACATGGAAGCTAGCTACTGATGACACATGGAAACAAATGAAACCCTATCATGTGGAAATCAATCGAGTGATGACATGTGGAAGATCGTGGTGACCTATGACACAGAGAGATGTGGTGATGATGTGGACTGTTGAATCGTCACTAACTCATGTTGACTCATGCTGACTAGATGATGGCTGGGCACCTTTTGGAGGATGAATTGGCAATTAAAATATTTAATTATTTGATTAATTTTCTAAGGGGTCGAATCACTAAGTATTCATAAACTCCATGTGTTTCAAACCAAGTATTTGCTAAATATTTAAATATGGATACTATACTCTCAAAATATACCATGCATGTTGGATATATATTTCCAAAGAAAAAATCATTTTTTTAAATAGAAGGACGAATTGAAATCAAGGGCCCAAATTGCCCCATCAAAATTGATCAACGATTGTTGAGTCTTGATGTTCTGAAGGCCAAATCTTGAGATCTGAGCGACTGATTTGGAGAAAATTTACCTAGTTGGAAAGGTAATTCGACAAGGAATATGTTGAAACAAGCTTCAAAGTCTTAAAGTGGAAATATGTTTCTCATAAATTGAAAAAACAATCAAAAATAATTTTGTGGTCAACTAATAAATTTGCTCAGTACCTCGACTTCACAAGCTCATATCTTGAGATCCAGAAATTAAAATATCACCTAGGAGGACTCGTTGGAAGGATGAGATGATGAAAATAACATATAAAACTATTTCCATGTCTTAAAAGTAAAATTCAGTTCCCATAAAATTAAAATACAACCCTCTCTTTAACAAGGAAGTTAATTAAAATTTTCAAAATAGAAGTTTAATTAAAAACTTTTATTAAAGAATAAAAAGGCCCACTTCAAGATGTGGATGTCAATGATGTGAATTCATTAATGAGAGTTCAACAAAGTATTAATTAGAGTGGTTATTCCAAGAAAGATAAATACCTAACTATTCAAGAAGTTAGAAGAGATGGTTTTAAAAAGCAAGAAAGGGCTTCATCAAAGGGCGAGAGAGAAGAAATCAATCAGAAGATCAAGATAGAGGGGTACAACAATCATAATGATGAAAATATTCATATCAATAAATAGATATTTCCATATTATCCATTCTTCTTCTTCTACACTAATTTTTCAAGGCTTTTTGTTTGTATTTATGAAATTAACAGAAGACTGAGTTCTTGAGTGTTCTTCTTGTAATATTCTAAGACCTTTGTTACATGATCACGTAGTATTTAAAATCATATTTTGTACTGTTAGAAGTGAGACATGATTGTCTATTAGATTCAAGGTAATTTTTTCCTTGTTTGGAAAGATTTGTTTCTTAGTCACTATTCAATTGGTTTGAAGAGATTTTATGTATTGTTGAATATCTTTAATGAGAAAAACTCCACAAAGAACTCTCAGATCTTGGGATTTCCGAGTGTTAGATTTATGGAGTTTTGGCTATCAAATTATTTTATTTATCAATGAAAAACTCATTTAAAGTTATTTGATATGATCAAAAATATTTCCTCATTTTTCTTTTGAGAAGATATGGATGCATCCATTATTTATATGTGATTTAGAGGGTTGTATATATGATGTCGAGGATACACATATTTTGATATTGAAGCCTTACTTCAATATTTATAAAACTAAGAGACTTATTGTTGCACACAATATCATATTAGGTTATTAAAGAACCATTCCATGTATAAATCAAAGAAATAAATATTTAGGGTTTTCTTTCTAACATTCTCCTTAATCCAATATATTCAAGACATATCTTTCAACCAAAGAGGAGTACCACCTCTATAAAAGCACAGGGGGATTCATATCCTTGTGAGCTTGTTCTTTCAATCTTGATAGATTCAAACATCAGTAAGGCACAATATTAGAAATCCATTGGGTGTGTCTCATTGGGAAAATTGTCCTTGCTACTTGTTGGTGCATGATTGGAGACTAGGGTTCTCAGAGTTTTTCAACAATGAAACCAATACAGTCTAGAGCACTGGTATATTCAACCTTCCGCAAGGGAAATAGGTGTCATATGAAGTGTTTCTGAGACTTATATGAAATAGAGTGAGGTTGAAGAGAATTTGGTGGTGGGAAGAATGCAACCTAGCTAATCGATCATGGGGTTGGGACGGTAAACAGGGAAGACATAGTCTAAACGGAGTTACAAAACACATACAATGATGCCTAATTCATACATGAAAAGATATATGGAAAGTAAAGTAAATTGACTGATAAAAAATGACATGTATGCAATGAAGAGATCCAAGATGCATAACAGAGACTTGCGCAAAATAAACATACACAGTTCATCAAGATAAATACATGTTTTATCAATATTTTAGGGGTCCAATAATCTCTTATATTAATATCATTTCATAAACTCTGATACAGATTTATGTTTCAATCTTGTACAGATAATATAATATCAATTATAAACTTATTACATGGTTTTCCCATAGTTGGTATGATCACAAGAATCATTTACAGTATAACTTTGAAATCAATACAACATTCAAGAGCTAGAAAGAACAACAATTCACAAGAATGATAGTGATTCATAGAAAAACCTAGAATGACTCATCAACCAACTAATCCTCAACTATATTAATCCAAAACCATTACACAACTCCTCACTATCATGTTTTTCCATGAACTTCTTTCTTTCTTCATTCTTGTGTTGTGCTTTCTTGATTCCTCCTTCTAGAATTGTCTCAAATGTTCTATCTTCTTCCATTTTTCTGTCCAACTAGATCATGTCTGCTTTCCACACTAGCGTTCTGACGCATTTCTTTCCTTTGGATTTTTGCTGGATTTCTCTATTTTCCACCATTTGTAGCCTTCCCACAATACTATGATATTTCCGCAAAATCGAGTCTTCTCCAAAAATGAAGGGTCCAACAGGCCCCAAACAAAAACCTTGACTCTTCCCGAATCAAGTATTCATCTCTTCTCTCTAGCCTCTCTCAAATAGAGGGTCCAATTCAAGGATGACTTGGAATTCATGTTTCCTGAAACTATCATATTGATCGACACGATCTTGCCACTTCTGCAAAAGCGCCATTGTGCACGTCACGATTGAAAATAAGTGACTTGGCATTCCAAGGATCGAACAACCTAGAAATTTGGGTAGAAACCATGTGAGAAATATCCCTCCTCTGTGGCGAATGCCATTTCCATATTGAAAATGCAACAATTAAGTAGCCATAGATAAAGTATCTCATGCGGTCATGAAAATATTCACAATACTAGAACATATTTGTTAACAAATACTGGCACCAATTCATCCTGGAAACATTCTTAACAAATTTCACAACTACTATGGCATCTAATGTGCATTCCCCCCTTGTGTAATTATTCATCATGTTTCCTAGGATAATGTAGTAGGAACACCATATTTTCTCATCTTTGATGAGCTAATGAGAGCACCTCAACCTCCCCACTGAGTGTTGTATTTTTCATATAGGCTTAGAGTACCTTTCTTATGGCCATGATTTCCTGACCCATGGAACCCATTTGTGACATCTTCATCATCCATGGATAACCTTGTCAACTGATGTATGTCCTCAACATTGATAGGGTGTCCCTTGTCGAGCCACAATATGTTATTGTGCATGCAGCTGATAAAAAATTTAGTACACTTAGCAAACTCTTCGGTGGTTTCGAACACTAGTAGGTCACTCAAACTCATTAAGGTACTTGCTCACAGAGGTAGGAAGTTTTCCTTCCACTCCCAATTCATAGTGTCATCCTATAAAATAGTGCAATCCACAAAGTCATGGATGGCCATTAATGGGAATTGGATGGGATCCGTGAAGTCTACATCCATTAGATGAGTGTGCTCCACCTTCCTGTGGATATCATCGATGACTTAGACACAAGGGTCAATGAATTCCTCAGGGACAACAATTCTAACTAGTGCAACTTCTTGGGTAGTAGCTTTGGGGATTAACCCCTTACCAGTAGTGAAAACCATCCTGGCATGGTCTCAACGATAAAATAAATGGATAAGGGAATCATGGGGATGAGTTCACAGGTTGCACAGGTGGATTTAGGACTGATTATGAACTTTTCACAAATAAAACATAATAACCTTACCTATTGGGAGACTAGGATGTTTATAGGTGCTAATAAAAAGGCATTCCAACAACACGCATTGAATTTCACAGGTTAATAAGAAATAGAATTAACATCGAAAAGTCTGTTACTATAGTGAAATCTGTGATGAGGTTTGTGCGATTAAATACATTGGTGGAAAGTGGATGATGGGACATCAGGTAAAGCTAGGAAAACAATGATTGTTGGCATATTTACAGACATAAGATGCAGGAATTATGTTTGTCATTGATGGCGAGATCAGCATGATCAACAACGCAATGAATTGATGGTGATATCAACACAATCAACAGCGCAGTGATGATGGCATAGGAAGATTAATAGTGAAGATCAACAATGATCATTTGATCACCCACTCAAAATTCCCGATGACCATCATATCTGAATATAGATAGGAGGAACGTGAAAAAGAGGAGAACAAATCTCAGATGTTGGATCTGAGTGCAAGGACCGACCATCGTTGGATCCAGAAGAAGGAGCATTATTTTTAATTACAAGATGAAGCGGGATTACAAAGTCCCGAAAGTAGGATGACCGTCCATCGTTGAGGAGGACATGTGGTGAGCGAATAGAATTTCGCTAACTTTCACATTGGAGGATTCAACGGAGCATGGTGTTGAAACTCATGATATGTGAAACCACGACTTAATCTGAGTTTTTGATCAAAGGGAGAGTATGGACTGTTGATATGGCTCCATTTCGAAGTTTCGGATACGGGGAGTTGGAGGAGTCAAGGAGACTCATGATAAAATTTATGAATCGCAAAGTGCACTTTGTGGATAAGAGCCTGGTCATCATCAATGGTCACGATAAGGGAAGGAGCCAGTCTAGCGAAGCTCCATTTTGGTGATCTCAACATAAAGAGTTGAGACTCTTCATCACAGGAGTCCCGAAGTTGCAAATCGCGAAGCACTTTGTGGATAAGTGTCAGGTCACTGTCGATGGTCACAAGAAGGGAAGGATCTAGTCCAACTAATCTCTTTTATTTTCGGAGTTTCGGAGATCACGACATGGAGTGTCGAGAAATCCCACCACAAGAATACCGAAATGTGAAATCACGAAATCAACGTGATACCCTGCACTTGTAATCCAACGGTGCTAGATACTTGGAAAGTTGATTGAAGGGATATTGTTTCTCTTCATGATTAACTGTTCAGTTACGATTCAGTTAGTTGAACTAAATCATGATTCTTGAATGGTTGGCGATTCGGTTGCTGAGGCATTTTTTCCCTGGGAGATTCGAGGTGTAACTAAAGAGGGAGTAGGCATAAAAATGATATGTGATGACTGTGCGGTGTTGGTGGTTCTGAGTGAAAAATGAGTTGAACTGTAAGAAGGGTAGAAACTAAAAAATTTGAAACATATGCTGAAAACATAGAAGCAAGAGAAGAACTGCAAAACAATTTGAAGTAGAGCAGAATTGTAGAACAGATAGAAGCAGAGAAGAATTGCAGAACAAAGAAAAACGGGTAAGAAGTGAGACACATGTATTGTTTGTTATTCAATCATTTATTCTTAACCATGGAGGTATGGTGGTGCTAGGGAGGACTGTGGTCCTATGATATTCAAGTTGGTGCTTGAATATAGGAAGTTGTATCTTCCATCTAGTTGTGGCTAGAAAACAGGGTGGCAGGGTGGTGCTCGGGAAAACATAGAGTTTTCTATATGCAAGTTGGTGCTTGTATAAGTCCATTTGGTGCTGGAACATTTAGCGAGTTGATGCTTCCTTCTAGTGGGTGCTAGAGAAACCAGAGAGTTGGTGCTCTCAACAAGTTGGAGCTTGTAAAACAGAGGTAGTAGCCTCACTTTGAGTTGGTTCTCAAACATAGATGATGTACAAAACTTAAAAGACTGCCTATCATTCTAAGAAGAAGAGGTTTTCTCCCTTTATGAGTTTCCTCATGAAAATCAGTCTCTATGTATATATTATGTGTGACTGATATTCATTATTCATGTTGTTCATATGTTTTATAATATTGATCATCACTTGGAAGAGATTACAAATTGTTTGAATAGTCATAGATTGTTTAAGCACAGTAACAACTGATTCACCCCCCCTCTCAGTTGTCTTAGTATTTTCAACAATTGGTATCAGAGTTGGTTCCTTTATTTAAAGGTATATCTATAAGCTTAAACATGACAAGTCATGAAGGGACTTTAGCCAATAAGCCTCCTCTCTTTGATGGAACAAATTTTTCCTTATGGAATATTAGAATGAGAGCATACTTAATGGCCTTAGGTGCTGATGTTTGGGATGTAGTAGAGACTGTATATGTAAATCCCGTGGTGCTATCTTCCAAGGATGATAAGTTAGAATTTATCTTTAATGATAAGGGCATGAATGCTATCTTGAATGGACTTGATGAAGCTGAGTTTGTAAAGGTGATGCATCTTGAAACTGCCAAAGAAACATGGAATAAACATATTAGTAGTTATGAAGGAAATGAGAAAGTAAAAGATGCCAAACTTCAAACATATAGATTGAAATTTGAACAACTAAAGATGAATGAAGATGAAACAATCAACAAGTATATTTTAAGAGTTGAAGGGCTTGTGAATGCCATGAAGGGTCTTGGTGAGAAAATTGAAGAATCATTTTTAGTTCAAAAGATTTTAAGATCTCTTCTTGATAAATTTAATCCAAAAGTCTCTGCAATAGAAGAACTAAATGATCTTAAAACTTTGACTATTGATCAACTCCTAGGAACTCTAACTGCATATGAAATGATAATTATCAAAGATAAATCCATCACTAGAGAAACATCATTTAAAGAAGACAAGAATATTGATTCAAAATTCGATGATATCGAGGAAAAATTTGTGAGAAGGTTAAAGAAAGGATCCAGAAAATATCAAGGCAATCTCCCCTTCAAATGTTTTAATTGTGGTAAGATAGGTCATTTTGCATCTAAGTGTCCTCACCAGAAAAAGGGCCAGAACTCTAATGATGAAAAGAAATACAAATTTAAGAAATATAGTAAAAAGAAAAGTTTGTGTGCAAACAATGATGACTCCTCAGAAGACATAGATAGTGACTCATCCTGTGAAGAAAAAGTGAATGATTTTATGCTTATGGCTATGGGAGATCTTGATGATGAACATTTAGGAGGTGAAATGGATGATGAAGAAGTTATGGTGGATATGGAAGGTGAATTAATCAGTGCTTTGGAAGAAATTGACAGACTCAGATGTAAGAAGAGAAAACAAAAATGGTTGTTGATGTAGTTTAAAATGAATGGTAAAAAACCTAATGAAGACTTTTCCCTACTAAAAGTGGAGTTAGAAGATACAAAGAAAATAGAAAACATTCTGAAACAACAGTTATCAGAGAAGAAAGCGAGGTGTGAAGCCTTAGAAGAAGAGATAGTAAAAGCCAGAAAAGAAATGGAGAAGTTTAAGGCATTGTATCACCAAAATCTATCAAGTATTAAAGCCTCAGAAGAATTAACTTTCATTCTAAATCAGCAAAGGAATCTAAAGTTGAAAGTTGTCTTGGTTTATGAAGAAGGATCAAGTAGTGATCATCCAAGTAATAGGGAACCCATCAAATTTGTCAAATCTACAATCATTGAAAACAACCACTCTGCAGAAACAAATAAAGAAAATCAGCCACCAAGAAGGAATGAAAGAAAAAGTACCAAAACTGAATTTGTAGATCATAGAAACTATCAGCATGAAAGAAATCGACCCACTCAAAGAAGACAGCCTTTTTCTAGGTACAAAGGATTTTTCTATGGATACTATTTTTTCTGTTCTAACTTTGTTCACAAAGCTATAACTTGTTCTTTAAGATTTAGATATGAGAAATCAAGTTATTCAATGAATAATTAGCTGCCACCACAAAGATTGAGATAGCCAAGAAACAAACAATCACAGACTATAAATCATGTGATGAATGGGAGAAGTACATAGGTGAAACATAACAACAATTATGAGCATAAAAATTGTTATGATCTATTATTCAGTGAACGAGAATGTTACAACTACCATAATTATGGACATAAATCTCGAGACTGTCGCTTAAGGAACTATAAGCCAGATCTGAATCCTGCTGCTAAAATTTTCAAGGGTTGGAAGAAGAAAGAAGATGACAAGTGTGGATTAGTATTATCATCCCAAAGACAAAAGAATCACTGGTATATTGACAGTGGATGTTCCAAACATATCACTGGAGACAAAAGTAAGTTTCTAACTCTAAGTGAAAACAAATCAGGGAATGTAACTTTTGGAAATGATGGACCAGGAAAAATGAAAGGTAAAGGAATGGTAAGCTTGAGTAATGGAAAAAGAAAATCTCAATATGTGTTGGTTTTAGATGGTATGAAACATAATCTACTAAGTGTCAGTCAAGTTTGTAACAAAGGGTGTGAAGTTTTTTTTACTTCTAAAGATTGTAAAATAAAGTCTTTGAAATCAGGACAACTGGTTGCAAAAGGGATAAGAACAAAAAACAATGTCTATGTGTTAAAAGAAGAAAAAGAAGAATTCCACTTAAGCAAATATGATGAAAGTTGGCTATGGCATAGGAGACTTGGACACCTAAATTTTGATGATATAATAAAGCTTAGAAACAATTGGGCAGTAAAAGATCTTCCAAAGATATCAAATCCATATGACTCTATTTGTAAACCTTGCCAGATAGGAAGGCTTACTCGCACTCAGCTCAAATCTAAAAACTTTCCTTCAACAGAAAAAATTCTCTAGTTAGTACATATGGATTTATGTGGACCATCAAGAAAAGAAGGTACATGAAAAGAAAACTATTTTATGTTGATTATTGATGATTATTCTAGACTAACGTGGGTTTCCTTTTTTAAGGAAAAATCTGAAGCATTTGAAAAATTCAAAGTGTTTAAGGCTCTGGCTAAGAATCAAACAGGAAAAATATTGAAGGCAATAAGGTCTGATAGAGGAGGAGAGTTTAGTTCATGGAAATTCAAAGAGTTCTATGATAAACATGGAATCACATGAGAATACACTATTCCAAGAACTCCACAACAAAATGGAGTGGTTGAAAGGTAGAATAGATCATTTCAACAAATGGAAAGATCAATGATGAATGAAAGGAATATTGCTCATACATATTGGGTGGAAGAAATCCATACAGTTGTTCATATTCTTAACAAAGCTCATCTTTGGCCACACAGTCACAAGACTCTTTATGAACTATGGTTTGGAAGACCTACTTCAATCAAGCATTTTAAAGTCTTTGGCAATAAATGTTATATCAAGAATAATGATGAAAATATTGGAAAATATAATGATAGGGTTGATGAAGGTATCTTCTTAGGTTATGCTACAAACAGTAAAGGGTACAGATGCTACAATAAGAGGCTGCATAAATTGGCTGATTGTATTGATATAAAAGTTGATAAAGAAGTCCCAGTCATAAATGTAAGTAGTGATGAAACAAGCACAAAAGGTATAGTTGAATATGAAGATGAATAGGTCCAAGGATCAGAAAGGGAAGAACCTGAATTAGATGAAGATACGAATACGGAGGATGACACAAATCAACAAAAAGAAACAAAACCACCTCTCAAAATTGTTAAAAGGAATCATCCTAAATATCAAATAATTGGAGATATAAATAAAGGAGTTTAGACAAGAAGGAAATTAGTTAAAGTCTCAGAACAATCTCAGATTTCTTGTCTATCTATGATTGAACCTAAAATTTTGATGAAGCCAACAACCATGATGATTGGATTAGAGCTATGAATGAAGAACTTGATCAGATTGAGAATAAAAATACTTGGGAGCTTGTTTCTAGACCCGAAGACAAGAATGTAATAGGCTCCAAATGGATGTTCAAAAGTAAAATGAATGAAAAAGGACATTTTGTTAGGAATAAATCCAGATTAGTCTATAAAGAGTCTGCACAAGTTCAAGGACAAGACTTTTATGAAACCTTTGCACCAGTGGCAAGATTGGAAGCCATCAGAATTTTTCTTGCATACTCATGTCATAAAAACTTTAAAGTATGTCAGATGGATGTAAAGTCAACATTTCTTAATGGAGATCTAGAGGAAGAAGTATATATGGAGCAAACTGAAGAATTCTCACTGACAGATAATCCTGACTATGTCTGTGAGATGAAGAAGGGTTTATATGAACTGAAACAAGCACCACGATCTTCGTATTATAGACTGGAAAAAAATTTACAAGACAAAGGGTTCAAGAAAGGTACCATTGATAACAAACTCTACATTAAGTCTGAAGGTGATGATTTACTAGTTGTTTTGGTTTATGTAGATGACATTATTTTTGGATTTACTAATGATTCTTCTACCCAGTGGTTTTCTAACTCTATTCAAATAGAATTTGAGATGTCCATGATAGGAGAACTTTCATATTTTCTTGGTTTTCAAGTAAATCAAAGTTCTACGAGAATATTTATCTCTCAAGGAAAATATTTGAAAGAGATGTTGAAGAAATTTCAGATGGAAGATTCTTCTCCTATTAATACACCTATGGTGGTCGGTTGCAAGCTCAGTAAAGATGATATTTCACTTGTTGTTGATCAAAGGACATATCGATCAATGATAGGCAGTCTTCTATACATCACAACATCTCGTCCTGATATAATGAAAGTTGTTGGAATGGTAGGTCGTTATCAGTCTACTCCTAAACAAAGTCATTTAGTAGCTGTAAAAAGGATATTCAAATACTTAAAGGGCACAATGACTTATGTTTTGTGGTATCCTAGAAATCAGGATATTCAGTTAACTTCTTATTCAGATGCTGATTGGGAAAATTGTGTGGATGAGAGAAAGAGCACCAGTGGAGGTGCATTCTTCCTGGGTGACTCATTGGTAGCATGGATTAGTAAGAAGCATGGATCTATTTCCTTATCAACTAAAGAGGCAAAGTACATTGTTGTTGCTACTTGCTGCACTCAGATTTTATGGATGATCCAAACTCTTGAAAATTCGAAGGTAAATTATACTAATCTGATTCCAATCCACTATGATAACACCAGTGCCATTAGTCCAAGAACCCTATTATTCATTCCAAGAATAAGAATATCCCAATCAAATATCATTTTCTCAGAGAACAGGTTACAAACAAAGTTGTTCAACTGAATTATATTCCTTCCACAAAATAGATAGCTGAGATATTTACTAAACCGTTAGTAGCGACACCTTTTGGATATCTTTGTCAGAAGTTGGGGGTTATACCTTCTTTTGTCTAATATGTTCACCTTGTTAGGAGGAGTACTTATTGAATATATTTTATATTTTTGGTGAATATAGCTCTGGTTCTTCCGTTCATAGTTGACAGGGGGAGTATGTGTCTGTCGCATTTCTGATACCTTCGAGATGTACTAAAACAACTCAGGGGGAGCATGTTTCTTCTTTGACATTGATGTCAAAGGGGGAGAAAGTGTAATGTGGTAAGTATGTTATAGGGTATGTTTTGGTAAGGATGCTAGAAGGTATGTTTGGATGTCCAGGCAGAATAGTGTAGTTTCTTTAGGTGTAGTGCAGTTCTTCAAGCTATTCAAGGTTGCCATCAATGCCAAAGGGGGAGATTGTTGGCATATTTACAGACAGAAGATGCAGGCAGTGTGTTTTTCATTGATGGTGAGATCAAAACAATCAGTAGCGCAATGAATTGATGTTGATATTAGCACGACCACCAACGAAATGATGATGGCATGGAAATATTAAAAGTGAAGATCAACAGTGATCGTTGGATCACCCACTCAGAATTCTCGATGACCATCATATCTGAATACAGATAGGAGGAACGCGCAAAAGAGGAGAAAAAATATCAAACGTTGGATCTGAGCGTGAGGATCGACCATAGTTGAATCTAGAAGATGGAGAATGATTTTTACGTACAAGATGAAGCGGGCTTAAAAAGTCCTGAAAGTAGGAGGACCGTCCATCGTCGAGGAGGACACGTGGTGAGCGATTAGAATTTTGCTGACTTGCACATTGGAGGAGTCAATGGAGCGTGGTGTGGAAACTCATGATATGTGAAACCATGACTTAATCTGAGTCATCGATCAAAGGGAGAGTATGGACTGTTGATCTAGCTCCATTTCGGAGTTTTGGATACTAGGAGTTGGAGGAGTCAAGGAGACTCATGAAAAAAGTTGTGAATCATGAAGCACGCTTTGTGGATAAGCGCCTGGTCACCATCGATGGTCACAAGAGGGGAAGGATCTAGTCCACCAAAGCTCCATTTTGATGATCGTGACATAAAGAGTTGAGACTCTTCATCACAGGAGTCTTGAAGTTGTGAATCGTGAACCGCTTTATGGATAAGTGCCAGGTCACTGCCGATGGTCACAATAAAGGAAGGAGCTAGTCTAGCTAAGATCTTTTCTTTTCCAAGTTTCATAGATCGTGACATGGAGTGTCAAGAAATCCCATCACAAGAATACCGAAATGAAAAATCATGAAATCAACATGATACCCTATGCTTGTAATCCGACGATGCTGGATACTTGGAAAGATGATCGAAGGGATATTGTTTCTCTTCATGATTAATTGTTCAGTTACGATTCAGTTGGTTGAACTGAATCATTATTCTTGAACAGTTGGAAATTCAGTTGCTGAGGCGTTTTTGCCCTAGGATATTCGAGGTGTAACTGAAGAGGGAGTAGGCATAAAAATGATATGCGATGACTGTGCGGTGTTGACGGTTCTGAATGAAAAATTGCAGAACAGATAGAAGTAGAGAAGAATTACAAAATAGAGAAAAAAGGGTAAGAAGTGAGACACCTATATTGTTTGTTATTAAATCATTTATTATTAACCAGGGAGGTAGGGTGGTTCTAGGGAGGAATTTGGTCCTCTGATATTGAAGTTGGTGCTTGAATATTGGAAGTTGTATCTTCCATCTAGTTGTGGCTAGAAAACAATGTGGTAGGGTGGTGCTCGGGAAAACATAGAGTTTTCTGTATGGAAGTTGGTTCTTATATAAGTCCAGTTGGTGCTGGAACATTTAGGGAGTTGATGCTTCCTTCTAGTGGTTTCTAGAGAAACCAAAGAGTTGGTGCTCTCAACAAGTTGGATCTTGTAAAACAGAGGTAGTAGCCTCACTTTGAGTTGGTGCTCAAACATAGATGATGCATAGAACTTAAAAGATTGCCTATCTTTCGAAGAAGAAGAGGTTTTCTCCCTTTATGGGTTTCCTTGTGAAAATATGTCTTTGTGTATATATTACGTGTGATTGATGTTCATTATTCATGTTGTTCATATGTTGTATAATATTGATGGTCACTTGGAAGATATTAAAAATTGTTTGAATAGACATAGATTGTTTAAGCACAGTAACAAATGATTCACCCCCCCTCTCAGTTGTCTTAGTATTTTCAACAATGACTGCACTAGCAGTGAACCAAAAAAGGGCAGAAAATTGGTAACATTAAACTTGACTGTAGCCAATAGCAATGAACAAGTCAATAATAGTACTAATGGCTTTCAACAACCCATGTGATAGTGCGTGGGAACACACTTTTAGCTTCAGGAAATGGTAATGATGAGTAGAAATGAGTAAGACCTCCCCAACCACAATGGTATTATCTGGGTGAGATAATTAGAAAATTACCCGTAGACTCTAAAAACGACTAACAACTAGACATGTCAGTGCATGACCAACAACACAGGAAAAAAACAAGGTAAATTAAAATCCTACTTACTATTTCCACTCCCTACATAGGAGGGTTGCACAACAATGCTTATTGAGAGTAGATGTAGGGTTTTAGGTGTGCGCCATTCACCCAACTGGGATAAAAGATACCATTGAGATGTGCAAGTCTGATTACTCCAGATTCGCGTACCTCTGCAACAAAAAATAGTCCAATCCAATGCATTTGTAATTTACGAGGATGCTTCTGGTATTTATTGTCATATAGAAGAACCTTATCTCCTTGTGCAAACAATTTGTGTTTGATATGTCAATCATTCTAATCCTTATAGCGATTTTTTTGATGGTTTGATGAAAATATGTGAGGAATCATGCTTTATCCAAATCGAATAACTCTGCAACCCTTTCCGTAATTGATTCATCATCTATCACATGAGTGAATATCATAATGTATAAGATGGGTGTGATAAATTCGGTAGGAACAAAAACTTCTCTACCATAAACCAGTTGGAATGGAACATACTTGTGTAGTTTCTTAGTAGTGATTCTGTATGCCCATAATACAACATAGATTCTCTCATTCAAATCTTCCCGATTTACGCAACAGACCTTATTCAAGCCCTTTTCCAAAATCTTATTGAACGCCTCAATTGTTCCATTAGCTTGTGGATGTATGGGTTTCTCTTGTGATGTTGAATGAGGAACTCACGTATGAGGGTAGACACAATATGGTTGATAAAATGAGCTCCCTAGTCACTATTTAGACTCCGAGGGAACCCAAATTGAGCTATGATATGTTCAAAGATAAACCTGGTCGTTGTATCCACAGAGAAATCTCAAATCGGTTTCACTTCAGCCCACCGTGTAAGGTATTCGATTGTAGTGATTATATACCTTTCCTTGGAATGCTGAGAAGGTGGTTTTATGGGCCCAATTAAATCAATAGTCCAATTTTATAAAGTTTGTAGAGATATGAAAAGGTGTAAAGGTAGTTCATCTCTGCACGAGGGATTCCCTACTCGTTGGAAAACATCGCAGGCCTGGGAAAATGTTTTGGTGTCTTTGAACACTGTAGGACATTATAAGCCAACTTGTAATATATTCTATGTAGTAGCCTTACCACCAAGGTGTCCTCCCGAAACTCCATTGTGGTACTCCTATAATATATTTGGTCACTCATGATCAAGTACACACCATCTAAGAATGCTATCTAAGCCTAACTTGTACATTTTTCTGGAAATCAACTGAGTGTCTTTTCTAAGGTGCATAATATCCCTCAGGTGTTTTATTGGTCATGAGGAACACTGCAATGTCTGAAAAATAGTCTAGAATAACCTGAATGCGGAATATATCTTCATCAAGAAGTCGATCGTCTAGGGCTCCACCATTCTCACCAAAATCTAACCGAGAGAGGTGACCGGACCCAACATTAAAATTTCCAAGATTGATTATAATCTCAAACAGAAATTCCTGAAAAAGAAGAAACCATTGATAGATTCTTCCCTCTAGGATAGGTTTTTGAACCAAATACTTTAATGCAAAATGATCAGTAAAAAACTTGAAATGAACACCTAACAGATAATGTCTAAATTTTTGTAAAGCATATACCATAGAAAAACCTTCTAGTTCGATGTTAGTATAGTTGTGTTCTGCTTGGGAGAGATTTTGATTGGAAAAGTAGATAGGATGATCCATATTTCCTTCTCGAGGTTGCGTAAGGATAGCCCCTAATGAAATGTTGGAGGCATTGATATGCACATGGAACTACAAGCCCCAATTGGTGAAATTAATAATGGGGTTTCTACTCAACTTTTCGTTCAATGTGTCAAATGGTTTATCGCAAACTGAATTCCAATGAAATCCTTCAGATTTCTGAAGTAATCATTCCAATGGTTTTGTGATACTTGCATAGCCTCTGATAAACCAATGGTAATATCCAGTATGTCCTAGGGTAGTTCACAACTTCTTGAAAGAGGTAGGAGGAGGCATATTGAGGATCATTGCAATTTTTGCATGGTCCACCAGAACTCCTTCCCTACAAACGATATGGCCAAGTAGATTACCAAATGGTACACAAAAGATACACTTTGTTATATTGAGGGAAATATGTAGTTGGCAACATTGATCCAACATTATCCACAAGAGACCAATATAATATTTGAGTAGACTATATACCATAATCATCCAAACAGACTTCAAGAAATTTATGGATGAAGTCGTAGAATGAAACAATCACGATCCGAGAAAACGCTAATGGGGAATTCTTGTTCCCAAATGACATGACGTTGTAAGAAAATGACCCCCACTCTATTGTGAAGGAAATTTTATTCTTATCCTCTTCTTCAATCCTTACCTAGTGATATCCGTAAAATCGAAAGGTAAATTAATATGCTTCCCTTCCCACGACCTGATCTAAGACTTCGTCACTAAAATAAGTTGGAAATGGGTCATGAACATAGGAAGAGTTCAAGTTATGATATTCAACATAAACCTTGATATCATACATACCCTTTTTATTCTGAATGAGAATAGGGATGATCCACTCAACCTCATCCACTCGGGATATCAACCCAGCTACAAGCATGCCATCAATATTCTTCTTGAACTTTTATTTGAATCCAGGCTTCAAATAGTATGGTCGATGCTTAACAGGTTTCACGTCAGGCTTCAATTCAATTCTCATTTCTCCTAGATATCCTTTAATTCCCTTCAAATCAGAGAAGTTGGTGGGGAATAGGTCCTCATATTCCTTCAACGGGGCCTGAATTTCAGTCATGGTCTATTTGTCCCAATAATACCCTATAGAGGATATCTTTGGATTCTCCATGATGCTTATATTAACCTTGCGCAACTTCATAGGGTTAGTGTAGGAGCTACTAGCTTTAGGCGAAATGGTATCCTGGACAGTCACAGTGCCTTCGGATTATTTAAAGGACAAATGAATAAGGTATTCTAAATCTTCGGGATCATATAGGGAGGTATCAACCTTACTACAGTAAATAGGTAGTGGCACAACAACATGATTTGTTGGTTCAAGAGATGGGTGAAATCTAGAATAGAGAAGGTGTCTACGCATAGAGAAAACTATAAGGGGATAGGTGATTTTGAATTTGTCTGTGAATAACAAGACTTGATTTTGTTGCAATGCTAAAGTGAGTTCAGGGGATTTACCTGTAAAAGAGAAATTCTTGCAAACTTGGTGTTGAAGGAGATCCTACCAGTGGGTTTTCCTTAAGGTTTCTTCATGTATGTACCAGGATGTGGGGATTGCTCCAATTGAATGAACAAATTGGTGTACCCAAAAACCCAGAGGAAGTTGTGTGTTTGTCCATACTCTAACATAGTTCACAACATGCTCTCATGGATATGAAGATCCATCATATGTGTCGAGGGTAAGAATGAGAGTCTTTGGTTTATTTTCTCGATTTTCTTGACTAACTTGGGAAGGATGGATAAATTGGTGCTATGGGGAAAGCTTGATATCCTCCCATGAAGGAAGGTTACTTTTGTGGGTGGCCCACCAATGAGCTAGGGAGGATCTCAAAGTGATATCAAGTGTCGACATCCTCTATTCCACCCCAAATTTTTCTTTCATTTCAACCAAAAAAGTGCATAAATCAAAGAGACTTTCATATATTGGATGCTCGCAGATTTTAGTTCCAATCTACCTAGCTACTCAAATAGTGGCACATCATCTTGAGAAATGTTTTCTTATTATCCCTACTACTAGTTCTCGAAAGTGACCTCTAAATATTCCCCGACAGAATGAATACTTCACCAATTGATTGAACCATAAGCGGTAGGATTAATGTAATCTGCATAGTTTCCTTTAGTCACAATATACAGATGATCCAAGACATTAGGTTCTATGTTTTCTTTTGAGGGTTAAGTGTAGCATGGTCCTAGGTATGGATATAAGTTTGAACCAATTTCATACCATCCTCTTCTAAGGTCATGGATTCCTTCTTCAGTTCGATCATAACATAATTGTCGTATGCCCAGTCAATTCCAAGAAAAGTTGGATATGGATACTTATCTCCCACAATCTCAATGACCTCGAAGTCAACAACAATATTGACTCTGATTAGATATACTTCCATATTTTCCAACCTCCCTACTTGGTAAATACAATATTGGTTCACCATGCATAATTGAAATGGGGAATAGACCAACATGGCTTTTCCCATAGGTTCCACAATTTTATTTGGTAGGATATTAACATCTGAGCCCAAATCCAACATGGCATCGTTAATTTGATAACCATCAATATGGTCATTTAGTATGAACTCATGTCCCAGCCTCTTCTTTCATCTCTGTATTTGGCCTACATTCCTCTCGGGTAGATTAACAACTATAGATCCCTCTACATTCCCTCAACTCCCAGAGCTATGCTAATGGTGTTCTGCAACTTCTGGGTAAGGTTTTCATCATTCAGGGTATTGGAAAAGAGTTGCAACCATAAGGAAATAGTTTTTTTTTACTCATACGATGGGCCCTTTGATGGGACTAACTTTTCTGCAACTTGAAAGGGAGGGGTATAGATTGGATTCACAACTTCTAGTATCGTGGAGTTAGACATCTGGCAAAAAAATTCTACTGCATGATGAAAAAGTTCCTTTTGTTGTGCAGGATCATATGGGGGTTTAGGAACTACATTTTGAATATGAGATTGATTAATATGTTCATCATCGACATCAGTATTTGTGCCTCCCATTTTTATAACATGAATGTTGGACTACCTCTCTTCTGCAATTAACCTAGTTTATGAGTTTATTGAATTGTCTCCCCTTTATCTTACACGATCTTACCATTGTGCGATCAGGTCATGATAGTAATTAGTAGCATGGGTATTTTTTCGTTAGTGTGTGTACCATGGTCTCCTTGGATGTGTGAATTCCCTTGCAAGGTGGCTCTATTTGTATTAGTTGTAGCAACGAGTGGGTCCTCTGCCGCTATCTCATCCTCCTTTGAAAGCTCCTCCACCTCTGTGACCTCCTCCAAACCCTTGAGGGTATTCATCAATATTAAAGGTAGAGAAGTATAGTCTGTCCACAAGAGCATCGAAAGCATGACATTTCTTAGTGGTATGGGTAGTTGACCCACAAAATTCAAAGTACCTTGTATTTGTGACAAATGTATATTTTTGTAAAATGGGGCAGTGTCTTAGAGAATGTCCATGGCTTCTAAAAATATCACAATACTTGTTGGTTTGACCCCCTTGCTAAGTCGGGAAGACTTGGAATTGCACAAGTGCATGTAATGGCGTTGCAGTCGCAACTTGCACAACATCGCTTGATGGTCCAACTAGTGGTGGAGGAATAGGGTGGCTCACAGATACTCCACCTCATGATCTTGGACAATCTATAACTATATGACCTTTAGTGTAGCAACCGGTGGACTAGACCTATGGTCGAATTCCTATAGGTAGGGCCAACTCTTGAATTTTCTCAGTCAACGCAGAAATATGCCCCTGGAGTTGTGCAATATTATTATCTTTTGGGGATCTCATCATGTGCAAATTCCCAGGGCATCTGAGCATTGTTTTAATCTCCATGGCCTATTCTAATGCTTCACCCAAAGTGTCTATCCTTTGTTGATTTAATGGAATCCATGTCAAAGGTAAAATTCCCTAACTGAACCATTCTTATTGGTGATTCTCATGAATAGGGTTTTCTAGCTTCCCAATTTCATGTTTGAATCATTGGTTGTACTGCCAAGAAAACTCCCCATATCACTGCTTGATCTCCCACAACTCAAAGAGGGCCTGTTGTTCAGATTGATGTAGACGAAACTCTACAATAAATATTTTTTTGACATGCGAAAGATTAAAGGGTTGTCTGAGGGGAGTCCCTTGGGGATTCTTGGGCCTAATGGAATTCATGTACCATTTTAATTCTCTACCTCTCAATGTGTTATGTAATTCAACTAGTTTATTGGAATATAGAGTTCCACGGGACCTCCACATAGCCTCATATAAGAACCAATTTTTCTCAACATCCTCATCCCCTTCACCCCAAAATTCTAGGTATCGGGTGAGTGAGCGTGTGTATTGAGTTCCCATCGAATAATTGGGGGACACTATAAATATAAATATTGATGGTCCTAGAAGTACTAGATCTAAATAACGCATTCCATCTCCGCTACTAATATAATTCGAACCTATTGTATTATAACTATGAGAAACAATAGAAATTATTACAGGATTCAGTGTAAAAATTACCATATTTGTGGAAGGCACTGAGGGTGTGGGTGATCCAAGGCTGGTTGATTTTCTTTTGGAATGGAATTATTTCACCTGGGGAGGTCGCATAGCTATGTAATACTATACCATTTCCTTGACGATACTCATCATCTTCTGGTGTAGAAAGACCTGAGTATCCCATATATCCTTCAAGGGTTATGAATGAGTCATTTTCTCCTGAAATGGAATCGATACTAATGACATCGTCTATTCTAACTCCTTCTCATTTGATTCCTTCATAACTTTCATCTTTCTCCCCAAATATTTCCTTCAACCAATGACTAGCTATTCTTCCACGTATATGCAACTCCTGTAACTTCTCCAGTTCTTTCCAATGGATGATCTCGAGGTCAATCCTATTCTGTGATTGACTTGACCTATCCATCAAATTTCTCATCTTCTCTTGCCAATTCTTTTCAATCATAACATCCCGTCTTAGAGCGCATTCATCTCTAGCACTTTTCTCATGATGACAACGACCCCCCATATTTCAAGAACTTATGTAACCTAACTCATGAAACCTCCACCTGGATCACCCACCCCTCATGCCCAAGGGTTTACACTAACATATCCCATGATGGAACAAGCAACAATCCTTCTTCCTCCAATCGAATCTTCATCCATAGAAGAATTTCCCACAACAGTATTCCTGAGGATCCTTCATAAAACACCAATTCTACTTTCGAAAAAGACTAGTGGTTCTCCGTAGAAAATTCAATGATGTATCCATATAGCATAGAATTGACCCAAAACTATACCGCATAAAAAATCAGGTGATCCAATTGATGGAGGGAAACTATATCTGCAACATTCCAATGGAGCCTTATCTTTACTCGATCTTTAACTCAAGCGCTTCTTGTAATCGATCGAGCCACTGAAAGACTTCCTTTGGAAATTGGATCTAGAATATTTTTTATTTATTGTTGGTTGGATTAGAATAATAGAATTCATCCTTCGCACCCCTCAAACTCCTCTTTCATAAATCTATTTCTTGAAATATGAACTCGCCACACCTTTGTTCCCACCACATGTCAATGGCCGACTTGAAAATATGATGTTGCATCCTCTGAAATATCACTCAGAAATCAAGTTTCGACAACGAAACCATTTGTTGGTGCATGATTGGAGACCAGGGTTCTCAGATTTTTCCAACAAATACAATGTTCCAGTCCAAAGCACTAGCATATTCAACCTTCTGCAAGGGAAGGAGGTCTCAAATGAAGCGCTATGAAGACTTATGTGAAATGGATCAAGGTTGAAGAGAATGTAGTGATGGGAAGAACAAAACCAAGGTAATTGATCACGGGGTTGGGATGGTAAATAGGGAATACATAGTGTAAATGGAGTACATACAATGATGCCTACTTCATACATGAAAAAATATATAGAAATTAGAGTAACCAAACAGATCAACAATGGCATGTATGCAGTGAAGAGATAAAATATGCACAACAAAGAATTGCGCAAAAGAAGCATACGTAGTTCATCAAGATACATACACCACTTATCAATATTTTAGGGGTCCAATCATCTCTTATATTAATACCATTTCATAACATCTGATACAAAGTTCCATTTCATATTTTACAAAGAAGAGAATATCAACTATAAACTCAGTACATGTTTTTCCCATAGCTGGTATGATCACAACAAGTATTTACAATATTTGTAACTTTGAAATCAATACAATAGTCGAGATCTTGAAAGAACAACAATTCATAAGAATGATAGTGATTCACTGAAAAATCTAGAATGACTCATCAACCAACTAATCCTCAACTAACTTAATACCAACCAGCTACATAATTCCCCGCTATCGGGTTTTTCCATGAACTTCTTTCATTCTTCATTCGGGTGTTGTGATTTCTTGATTCCACCTTCTTCTGTCATTCTCTCAAATGTTTCATCTTCTTCCACTGCTCTATCCAACTGGCTGATGTATTCTTTTCGTGTTGGAATTTTGACGCATCACTTTCCATTGGCTTTTCGCTGCATTTCTCTATTTTCCACCAGTCATATCCTTCTGCTAGTTTTCTCTAATTTTCCCACAACACTATGGTATTTCTGCAAAACCAAGTCTTCTCCAAAAACATAGGGTCCAACACTACCAATATCTTGTTCATTTTATCCTTTACTCGTGGTTCTAAATTTGGATGCATGGTCCTCAACTTTTTTTGAAAAGGATTTGTTTGAGGTGTCATGGGGATTACATGTCAGATGATCTTTGTATCATATATCTTGAGGTAATCATATGTACAAGCAAATATATCTTTGTATTCCTTAAATAACTTGATGAATTCTTGTTTTCAGTTGGTGAATAATTCTTTCCAAGGTTGATGTTTTGTGGTATACTGCTTGTTCCAAGGTTTCTTATTTCAAAATTCATAACTAAACTGTTTGTTTTGAAATTTGTCACTTTATTGAACTTGTCTTGAATATCATAGAGATTCTCAAGAATCACCACATTTTTGGGTATGTTATTAATTGGAGTTGTCCCCCTCCCCCCCCCTCCCCGTTGTTTGACATGTTGATTTAGGAGAATCATAATTCATGTATTGGTCATGTTGTCCTTCATATATGGAAAAATATTTGAAAATATCTTCAAGATGTAGGAAACTTATTATTTGATGGTCATCATCAAAGACCCTCAAGTTGGTTTTGTTTCCATGAATTGAAGGCTTTTCAGGAATTATTGCTTTTGATGGAATTAACTTAGATGTAACGTTAGCTCGTAAATAAGCATAATAATTTAATGAACGAGGAACAAGGTTGATGTTAAATGCATAAAAGTATTTGATCAAGTCCCATGCCTCTTGTTGGTAAAGTTTGAGATGACTTGAAAGGAAATATATGATGTTTCTTACATGTCTTATTACAATTTTGGAGTCACCAAACACCTTTATCTTTCTCACTTTCATGTCTACCACCTTTTTCAATCATTGTAGAAGAGATGAACATATTCAACAATATTGTTTTTACATTGGAACTTAATTTTGCATGGAATCAATGTTTTCTTGCGATTAGGGTCCTTCAGTATGAAACCAACACCCACACCACAAAGATACTTGGATCCATCAAAAACTAAAGTCCACATGTTAGGATCTCCTTTAGGTTTATTTATGAACTCAGAGTTTGTTTTATTTTCTAAATTATTGGGGTTAGTAGAATTAGCATACACTTCTAACTTATTCCTACATACTATGTTAGTATGTACATCATGATTAGTGTCAGTACTATATACTATATTAAATTTAGACTCAACAATATGAGTGCAATGAATGTTTTTAGATTGTGTGTTTGATTCCACATGAGAATAAATCTCAGGAGTGTGATTCCCAAACAAATAATCATAAGAATAGTTCTCTAAGATTGAATGATTGAACATTATGGGTTCATTGGGATCATTTAAGTCTGTTAACACATGCTTCATGTAACATTCTCTATCTAATCTAATTTGATTGGTATTTTTATTATATAGAAGCCATACAAGTGACCAATTGGTAACAAAATTTCCATCAAACATAGTAGACCAATCTCTACTCAAAATCATTCCATAAGTATCAAGGATATCGAATACTATGATATCAATAGTTTGGTGTAATTTAGGGTTGGATTATAATATGATCAATACATTATTTAACTCCCCAATAACTTTGACTCTTGACCTATCTTACTGGATGATTTGGATATCAGATTCTTCAAGTTTGACATTGATATTTTCACAAACTTTAAGAGGAATGACATTTGAAGAAGCTCCTAAATCTACCATGCAGTTGTGAACATTTCTATTGAATATTTCAAAATTCAATAGTAAAGGAGTAGTGGAATTGAATCTTTGTATAGTTAGAGATGCATTCACAAATGACTATTTCTTTGGTGCTATATTTTCAATGATCTGTCCAATTTTACTTTTACCCTTCATTGTTCCTACATTAACTTGTTTAGTGTTATTAGAAGTAGTACATTGTAGTGCTTTGATAAAATTGTACTAGTTTTGTGGAAAATTCATGAGTTCAAATAGAGATATATTAGCCTCAATTCTTTTCAAATCTTCCAAAATATCATAATCCAATTTTGATGGAGGAGTAGAAGACGCAACTTTCTTATCACCAGAGGGTGTCTTCTGGGTGTTGGATGTTGTCTTGGCAGTTTCAGAAGAGGAAGGAGGGTTGGAAGATGATTCCTTACTTTCAGTCATTGTGGTTACCATGTTTTGGGACATGTGAATCTCTTCCACATCTTCCTCTTATTCTTCACCCAATCAGAAAGAAATATTCAAAAAATGATTGACTTCCATTTATTTTGTTTCATCAGTCTCTTCAAATTGATCCTATTGTTCTACTTCCCCCTTCTCTTCTTCCTGGTATTCTATTTGGGTATCATTTACCCTAGCTTTGATGGATTTTAAAAAATCTTCAATGTTTATTCCTTCTAAAGGATGGGTTGTATTAGTGGTAGGAGGAGTACTCTTTTATTTTTTGGGTGTAAATATGAAAAATTTCTTAAGGTTTGAAAATAATTCTCCACAATTATTTTTCATATCAATAACTTCATTGGAAAGTTTCTTCACAACTCTCTAGAGGGCTTCCATATCCATGGAATATTTATCTTTCTTATCCTCAAGAGTTTTGGTCATAGTAGTCTTGGTTTTGACACTAGTTTTATCCTTTGAAGATTCAATTCAAGGATTTCCTTTAAGACTAAGCATGTCCTTCTCAAATTTAATGGATTCTTTAAAGATAGCTTCGAAGGTATTTTTCTCATTCATTTTTACAAAAATTTCCATGGAAATAGGGAGAGATGAAGTATAAAATTCAATAGAAACATCTTCAACGAGCTTGGGAACTTGAGGAATTTTATTTATTAAAGTGAGAAACATTTGATTCAAATCCTTAAACTTTTCTTTTGCATCTATTTTAATCCTAGAAATATCTAGAACTAAATGTTTTGGGGTCTTGTCTTCACCAATTTTTTCAATAAAAGTGGTTTCAAAAGTATTCCAACTAGTGATTAAATATTGAGCTAAAGAAAGGTACTAGGTGGAATCCTTGTTTTCAAACATGTAATGAAATAGATTGCAGATGACATATTCATGTTGTACATTCATTAATATGACTGCAAGCATAAATTTCTTAACATGGTCTTTCTTAATTGGGTCGAATTTGGGAAAAACATTCTCAGGATGTTTGGGCATGTCATGGAGTGCTCCAGGTACTGCAACAACATCGGGAACTAACCAAGATTGGTTTTTTTGTTCATTGGGACTCGTTTGGTTTTAATTAAATTAGACCATTGGCTGAGGATTTATAGGGATTCCTTATACTCTTTATCCTTCTCCTTCAGGCTCATCCTCGGGTTCAAATCTTGGTGTTCTGGGTGGAGAATCAAGAGGAATGGGAGGTCGACCACACCCAGAAAGTATGAAATTTTCTAGGTCGAAATATGAGGGTTTTGAGACTCCTTGCAAAAATTACGATAGAATATAGTCGAGTGTTTCGATGGTTAGGTTTCCTTCATGGGTAAGGGGAGTTTCAATAGTCGGTTGTTCCCAAGTAGGGATCTTGTGTCCTTCAGGTATTGAAAGTGAATAAGGAATTAGACAATTTATCTTCTCCACTCATGAGTAAGAACATGTTCATGAGTTTCTTTAATTACCCTTTGAACCTTAGTGTGAGAAAGATAATGAGAGATGAGGGAGAATCAACTTGTTGATTATTTTGATCAACAAAACAGAATGGGTAGGATCTTGGAATTTTTTAGTAGTGATTCAATTCGATGACCCTCTTTCTAGTGATATTTTTGCTAATGGGTCAAGATGGCCTGTCAAATAGGTAAGGGCGAATGGCCAATGGAAGGTCCAAATTAGACCCTCTCTGGTTTGGAATAGCACTTCTAACCAGTATGTGGGCCTAGTTGCCACTCTAAAATATTATCTAATATGAATAGGAGAATAAAATGTTCTCAGATGAATTGAAATATAAAATAAATTTAACTAATGTTTTCCAAAGCTATTCTATATGCAATTCTATAATATTCTAATCTACCTGATCAAGAGTATTCAAAAGAGTATGAGCACGGTGAAAGAGATATTGTTACTGGAAAAATAAATAATTCATTTTATCAAATAACAAATGATTATGACAATGAAAGATGATACAATAACAAATAATTGCAATTTATACCATTAACGTTGTTTATGTTCTCATAAGAAAATCCATGAGGACATAAACATTAAGAACATAGTGAAGAAGAAGTTAATTCAACTAAGTCTAATAACATTCACATCATAGACATATGCACAAGAAAAGTATTAAATACACATATATGAATCATAAACCTCCAAAAAATTGTCTTTCTTTATTCATTCACACAGTAAGAATATTGTCCCGATGTACAACAGATCAAAAGCACTCACTCATTCACGGTTCCCTCTTTTATAAAACAAGAGGGCCTATTTACTTTTTGAAACTTTATGTTTTCATAGGAATGAACAAAAATAAAAGAAATATTAGTTACAAATTTCTGAGGTAATCATGAGACCTTTTGTGATTCCATTTGATCTCTGTATTCTTTCCATAATGCATAGTATTCCATGTTTTTTTCCAGCTTACCCAACTACATTTTATCCAAGTCTAGTTCTCCAACACATATTTTGGTTGTGACTTCTAGCTTTAATTCTTTCTTGGTCTTCTTCATGAAGCTCTTGGTCAGTTTGATTAGCTTCATTGGTTTAATTAGGTGTTCATTAAAGACCGATTTATTAGCTTTGGTGAGTTGCTCGATGTTCGTCTAACTAGATTCCCTTTTTATTCTACTTTCACTATTCTTAGATGCCCTGGGGATGCATCATCAATGTTTGGCATGATCTTCATTCTGAATTCTTCAAGGAGCTCATCGAAAGCGTTCCACAATATCTTGTATTCCTTTTTCACTTTTTTTCTGAATATTTTGGATGCCTTCTAGCAGTGTCTTCCGTGTATCAAATAATACCTGATCCTTTGTTTTTTATCCATTTGGCATATAGTGGTAAGGTGACTGGTGGATTATTACACAAAATACTCCAATCAATAATTCTATCAAAGGAATCTCGATCCTTTTGATATTTGTCCCTTATTTCTTCAATTTGATCTTCAAGCCTTATCTAATCATCCCTATTCCTTTGGATGTCATTCATTATGCATAAAAAATTCCTTTTCTATGATTTTAGTTACTTGTTAATAGTTGTGGATTCTTCCCTTAGGGATTCTAAGACAAGATTTGCTGCTTTACTTTCTTCAAGGATCTTCTCAAGTCTCTTTATCTTGCTCCAACCCTTGAATTTTGTGTTCCAACTATTCAACAAATTTGTTGGTTTCTATTATTATATTTTTAGGTTGGTCAATTCTTGTGTATATTTTTTCTTCATCTATTATATTTCCTTTGAATGTGCCACCATGAGATCATGTAATTCTCCCTTATGTAGGATTTCAACTATTTGTGTTTTGCTTTCAAAATTTTCATTGAGTTTGTCAGTTTGAGCCTGGATTATCTTCTCTAATTCTTATTTGTGGATATTCTTTGCAATCCTGACTTCATTTTCAAACTCAATAGTGATGTCATCTCTTTGTGCATTTACTATTCTCTCCATTTCAACAATATTTTCTGTGTTGTGTCCAATGCAACAACTATCTCATATACAGACATGGAATTTTCCCTTGCAAATGCATTAAGTGCAGAGGCCTTTTGTATGGAATTATCTTTGGGGTCAAGCCCTACCTTCCACTCAATAATTATTTTGGTTTATCCCTGACTAAGAGTAGTTTCCCACCTCTTCATTTTATTTGAACTTTTCTCTATGCCTCTAGTTTTGTTGCTATAGTAGTATTCCCATACTAATACTACAACTTCATATAATTCTAATACTTGTGATGAGAATGAAATTTTCCTAGTATGGACATAAGAGGGGTAAATTATTAGGGGGGGATGTCAACTATTCCCGCACTTAGATTTTCTAGACTATTTTGGGCCTCTTCCAATTTCTTTCGTCTTTCCTCCTCTTCGTCTTCATCTTCTTTCCTTTTGTCTTTAAATTCAACATCTTTTTGTTGTTCTTAATATTCTTTCTTTCTCTTTGCCTCTGCCTATGCTACTAGCCTATTTCTACACTCTTCAACCATTTTCTTCTATAGTGCATCATGCTGATCTTTTACTTCCTTTTCTATGTTGTTTTTCCTCACATCAATAAGCTTTTTCATTGCATCTTGTTTTTTCTTCTTCTCGTATACTTAGAAATATTCTTGGGTTCATATTTCATTTTTTCTTTGAGGTCAACTTGGCTCTTTTCTTGTCTTTTTTGATATTCCTCCTCTGTTGTTATTGCATTTTGGTGTCTCTCCTCTACTTTTCTTTTCTCCTCTTGTTCCTTTGCTTCTATCTTTTCTTGATCCTTCTCCAGAAGCAATTGGAACCATTCCTAAGTTATTTTCTTCTTTTCTTATTATTCCATTAGAAACTTTCCTCTGTCCACCTCATTAGGAAGCCTTTGTAGCACTTATTCAAATAATAAGACCCCCTTGAAGGTCTCCTCCTCATATCTCACTACATGTATTTTAGTGTGGTAAGGAAAAAAAAATTAACATGATTGAGTGCTATGTTTATAGGGTCATATCCCCTAGGTTCTCTAGTACACAAAAACATCTCTCACAAGGATTCATCTTATTTTCTAGTACGACGGCCATTTAAAAATGTATACATTCCTATATTGATAGGGAATGTGGGCCATAGATTTTTTCTACTACCTGAAAGGAAAGAAGTTATGCCAGTTTCCATGGTTTGGTAGGCAATATACTGAATCAATAGTCTATCTGTGATGTATCTAGGAAGGATATGTGGGGCTCTTGAATTTCGATAAATTTTAATGTATGTATAGTACTCACTCATGTACTGGTCTGCAATATCCTTCAAAGTATCCATGGCGTCCTTTGATATTCTATATGTTGGATAACCAAAAATTATAGTGTGCAGAGGAGCAAGGAAAAAGTCACATATGTCATAAATATGTTTCTTATAATTTACTTCCCATAGATCCGAAAAATATATAGACATAAGTGGTTGATTTTGGTCCCAACTCCATCCAAAGGTAGGAAATTGTATAGAAAATAATACAACATCAATGAGGTATGAAGACATATAGAAACTACGATTTTTCATACCTGGTGCATTATTGACATTTTGGAAAATCTTGAAGGTTAATATGCAATCCTAATTGAATATATTCCTTCTCCTTACTACAATGTAAGACATTGGAAGCCATTCCACATGAAAATGAGTGATTTTATCCTCTCCATAGAGTCTACAAATCATAGTATTTAGCATTTTGTATGGCCTTTTGAATTCATGGGCATGTATTAATCGTTCTCCTTGCTTGAATTTTCTATGTTTGTTGCACCACCAATCCTCCATCAATTCTTCAAAATCTTTGTTCTCTTTACCAATTTTTCTCAAAATGGTTCATTCAGGAAGATTGCAAGCTCTCGAGGGTGGTGTCAGAATTTTATGTCTTGCAGTCTCAAGGATTCTATCAGAATATTCACTTGTCTCACAATTTTAGCAGTGCCTTGGTCAAGGTTTTTGAGGCACCAATTTGTTGTGTCATTGTAGGGAAACAACATCGGTCGAGCAACTAGGTGGTCAATGTAACTCTTTTGAATGTTTTTATATTCTAAATGCAATTATATACTATTCTAACCTATCCTGATTAGGAGCATTCTAAAGAGTATGAGCACAATGAAAGAGATGTTGTTGCTCGCAAAAGAAATGTATTCATTTAAGAAAGTAACAAATGATTATGACAATGAAAGATGATACAATAAAAAATAATTTCATTTTATACCATTAACATTGTTTATATTCTCATAAGGAAATCCATGACGACATAAACATTAAGAATATAGTTAAGAAGAAGTTCATACAACTAAGTCCAATAACATTCACATCATAGATATATGCATAAGAAAAGTCTTAATTACACATATCTGAATCATAAACCTCCAAAATTGTTTCTTTCTATATTCACACACACAGTAAGAATATCGTCTCGATGTACAATAAATCAAAATACCTCACTCATTTGCAGTTCCCTCTTTTATAAAACAAGAGATATTTTCTACATTTTGAAATTTCCTATTGTCATAAGACAGCTCAAGATCATCTCTTCATATTCTATATTCGACTTACAACAAGTGAGAATGGAAAAAAATAAAAAAAATATCAGTTATAAATTTCTGAGCTAATCATGAGACCTTTGTAATTCCATTTGATCTTGGTATTCTTTCCATAATGCATAGTCTTCCTTGAATTTTTCTAGCTTACCCAACTGCATTTTCTCCGAGTCTAGTTCTCTATCACATGTTTTGGTTGTGACTTATATCTTTAATTCTTGCTCAGTCTTGTTGATGAATCTCTTGGTGAGTGTGATTATCTTCATTATTTTCATTAGGTATTCATTCAAGACCTCTTTATTATATTTGGTGAGTTGCTCAATGTTCGTCTAACTAGCTTCCCTCTTTTCTTCTATTTGAGATATTCACATTTCACCTAGGGATGCAGCATCAATGTCTGGCATGATCTTCATTCCAAATTCTTCAAGGAGCTCATTGAAAGTGTTATACAATATATTGTATGCCTTTGTCACTATTTTATGAATATTCCATATGTCTTCTAGCAGTGGATTCCATGTATCAAATAAGACCTAATCCTTTAGTTTATGTTTAGTGGTGTATAGTGGTAGGGTGACTTGTGGATTCTTGTACACACTCTCCAAATCAATAATTCTATCAAAGGAATCATGAACCTTTTGATATTTGTCCCTTATATCTTCAATATGATCTTCAAGCCTTATCTAATCATCCTTATTCCGTTGGATTCCATTAGTATGCAAAAACACTTTCTTTGCTATGATTTTAGTTCATCATTAATAGATGTGGGATTTTCTCTTAGGAATTCTAGGACAAGAGGTCCTGCTTTACTTTGTTCAAGGGTATTCTCAAGTCTCTCTTTATATTGTCCATCCCTTGAATTTTATGTTCCAGCAATTCAATAAACTTGTTGGTTTCTACTTGTTCTATATGTAGGATGGCCAGTTCATGTGTATAATTGTTCTTCAAATTTTCTATTTCCTTGGGATGTGCCATCACGAGAACATATAATTATCCCTTATGCACGCTTTCATATATTTGTGTTTTCCTTTCAAATTATACACTAATTTTGTCAGTCTGAGCTTGCACTCTCTTCTTTATTTTTTCTTTGTGGATATTCTCTACAATCCTGACTACCTTTTCAAACTTAACAGTGATGTCATCTCTTGTGCATTTATTGTTCTCTCCAGTTCAACAATCTTGGTCCATTATTTGTCCAATGCAACAACTATATCATATACAAACATGGCATTTTCCCCTGCAAATGTATTAAGTGCAGAGGTAGTTTGTATGACATTCTCTTTGGGGTTAGGCCCTACCTTCCACTGAATAATTATTATGGTTTCTCCATGGTTGAGAGTAGTTTCCCCCATATTTCTTTTATTTGGCCTTTTATCTATGCCTCTTGTTTTGTTGTTATAGTAGTATTACCCTACTGCTACTACAACTTCATCTAATTATGATACCTATGAGGAGAATGAAAATTGGCCTAGTATGACCATAATAGGGGTACATTCCTAGGGGGGAATGTAAACTATTCCCACACTTAGAGTTGTTGGATTGTTCTGGGCCTCGTCAAATTTCTTCTTTCTTTCCTTATCTTCTTCTTCATCTACTTTCCTTTTGTATTTATCTTCAACAACACTTTGTTGTTCTTCCTCTTCTTATTATTTTATTTTCCTCTTCCTCTTCTTCTAGATTCTTTCTATCCTCTTCAACCATTTTACTATGTAGTGCATCTTGTTGAGATTTTTCTTCCTTTTCTATCTTTTTATTCCTCTCATCAACAAGATTATTCAATGCATATTCTTTTTACTTCTTCTCATCTACCTTGGAAATATTCTTGGTTTCATATTCCATTTTTCCTTTGAGGTCATCTTGGATATTTGTATTCTATTTCTCTTTCTCTGCTTGTCTTCTTTGATATTCCTCCTTTGCTATTATTTCCTTTTGGTGCCTCTCTTCTTCTTTTGTTTTCTCCTATTGTTTCTTTTCTTCTATATTTTCTTGATCCTTCTCTAGAATCAATTGGAACTATTACATAGTTATTTTCTTATTTTCTTTTTATTCCATGAGAAAATTTCCTCTCACCACCTCATCAGGAATAATTTGTAGTAATTATTCAAAGAATAAGACCCCCTTGAAGGTCTCCTCCTCATATTTCACTACTTGTATTTCAAGGTGAGTAAGGCCAAAAAATTTAACATGATTGAGTGCTATGTTTTTAGGGTCATGTCCCCTAGGTTCTCCAGTACACAAATAGATATCTCGCAAGGACTCGAAATAATTTCTAGCATGAGGGCCATTTAACAATGTATTCCTTCCTACATTGATAGGTAATGTGGGCCAAAGCTTTTTGATACTACCAAAAAGGACATAAGTTAGGCCAATTTCCATGGTTTGGTAGGAAATCACTTAAATCAATAGTCTATTGAGGACATATGTAGGCAGGAGATGCGGGGATCCTACGTTTCCATAAAATCGGATGCATGTATGGTACTTTCTCATGTACCAGTTTGAAATATCCTTCAAGGCGGACATGGATTCCTTTGATATTCTATATGTTGGATAAACAAAACTTATAGTGTGTAGGGGAGCAAGGAAAAAGTCACATATGTCATAAATGTGTTTCTTATAATTTACTTCCCATAGATATAAAAAAAATACATGCACAAGTGGCTGTTTTTGGTCCCAACTTCATCCAAAGGAAGGAAATTGTATAGAAGAGCATACAACATCAATGAGGTATGAAGACATACAAAAAATAGGATTTTCCATACCTGGGGAATTCTTGATGTTATGGAAAATGTTGAAGATTAATATTCCTACCCAATTGAATATTTTACCTGTCTTTACTACAAAGTAAAACATTGGTAGCCATTCCATCTAAAAATGAGTGTTTTTTTCCTCTCCGTAGTTTTTTCAAATCATAGTGTTTAGCATTTTGTATGGCCTTTCGAATTCCTAGGCAGGGATTAATCATTCTCCTTGCTTGAATTTTCTATATTCATCGCACCACTGGTCCTCCACAAGTTCTTCGAAATATTTGTTCTCTTTCCCAAATTTTCTCAAAAATAGTTCATTTAGGAAGATTGTAGGCTCTTGGAGGTGGTATCAAAATTTTATGTCATCCGATATGAAGGATTCTATATGAATATTCGCTTTTCTCACAATTGTAGCAATGCCTTGGTCAAGATGTTTGAGGCACTAATTTTATGCATTATTGTAGGGAAAACACATCGGTCAGGCAACTAGGAGGAGAATGTAGGTCTCTTGAATGTTCTGATAAACTTTCAGGTTCTCGTTTTTAGGTGGGAAATGTACACTATTGAATATCTTATAGATTTTTTCATATCGGGGATAGTGGGATACCCTATTGTGATAATTGGTTTCCATAAACAGAATGTCACCTAGGTTCACAACAGGAAAAAGCACATTTTTACGGGTTTTTTCTTCTTCCTGGTTTGTGGGTGTGACATTTTGTTGATGTTGTGTTCTGAAGTAAGAAAAAATTACATAATTTTACCAAAATTATATAAAAATAATAATTTGGAATTATATCGCTCACATATTGGTTGCTTCTGGAGCTGGTCGAGGTTTGAAATTAGCTTGTCTTCATAGTGTACAAAGAAGAGGATTTTTTACAAGTTTACAAAGGTGCATAATGAGTTAGTTAGGGTTGAAAAGATTATGTATATTTAAATTATCTTAACCTTTCATAATTAATGTTCATTGGAACAAATTTTATTTGTAGGTGACAAATTTCTTCATCATTAATGCATTAAAAAGTATAGATCACCTAGATCTGTGTATCAGAGGCATATAAATATGGAGGTTGAGTCTAATATATTCCTCTGATAGTGCTATGGGAAGGGAAATTCATGGAGGGGGATAAGGTGTATGGTTTATCTTCATTTCAATGGGAAGGTACCAAGGGAATATTCCTTTTTGTATTAGGATATACGCCAAGGAAAATACATTATAAATGGCACCAAGATTACTCTTTCTATGTCGTTTACTAAAGTGCTGTCATAACAGGTGCTCATAGGAGGGAAGAGTTAAATTGAAAATATGATTCTGACAAAATTTGTTTCAATGGTTCTATTAGAAGGGATCACCATTGGAGAGGAGGGTTCATGTTACATTCTAACTTCAATGAGAAAGGTATCGAGGACCATTCCCTTTTTTCAAAAATCATGCTTATATGAAACACCTTAATCACGGGGATAAAGAAAAGATTGGATGAGGTTAGGTTAACCAACCAAATGATGTCTACCATGTTTTGGTATCAGGTTTGTGAGGGATTCACTCATGTACACTTAATTCTTACTACATAAACCAACTTGGATATCGGTAATTGTTTGACACGTACACCTTGGATAAATTATCTAAGGTGTATTCGAGTCATCATGCTATCTGAAAAAGTCTATCAAAAGGATTCCCATTGGAGTCAAGTGTGTAATGTGTAAAACTCTTCCGATGATGCAAACTCTAACAACACACCTTCCAATAGTACTATTAGAAAGGGTCTATTGGAAGGAATATTGAAAATGTGTTATCTTGATTTCGAGGAGGAATTTATTTGGTGGATAATGGCTTGATGGTTCTCAGACCTAGTGTAACAACTAAATATTTGACTTGAGCTTTAGCATGATTCATAATTTCATCTCTTTGGACAAGGGTCAATTAATATAGGGAAGAAAATCACAATACCTTTGATTTTCATTGTATTATTGTTGGGTAAAGCTTGCGAAATCAATTTGGTAGTGATATAGTACCTTGTCAAAATTTTGATAGAGAGCACCCACTGAAATATTCTAAGTTAGAAAAATTTAGCGGGTATTTGTGGGGGCACAACATGTACCAGTCCAAATATTTCATAATTGGTCACTTCATTTGATGTACATGTTGATGCTTCATGCATTGCAATAGGAGTAGTGTTGGTGTAGCCCAATGGAGCTAACTTGGATTACCTGGAATATTTTTCTAGAGACAAGCTATATATGGTAAAACACAACCATACCACCATCAAAATTAAAGGCTTTTCTATGGTATACACACTCCAAAATTTTCAAAAATATTCATTTTAAGTTCTTTACTGGATATTGTTACCACCTAAACTAGCATCCAAGTGGAAAGTTCAACCATAGATGTTAACTTGGGGAAACAAGATGGGAATTGTACCACTGTTACCTCAGTACAATATCCCCTTCATTTTAGGATAGCTCCAAGGGCCAAAGGGGGTATCCCTATTTATCAATGATCTTAAGTAAATCCCCTTTAGTGAATTAATCTATGCCAAATTATGATTTACTTCAATGAATCCAATAAATATATGATAATGTAAACAAGGATTCCAAAAAGTGATTAAATTCCTTAAGATAAAAGTAGAATGGCAATAACATAGAACCATAACTATCCACTTCAAGAGATATGAATTAGGATCTAGTGTATGTGTACAAAATATGATATAAGGTAGATATACAACAAAACTTTTAGATTTTCATTTGATTAACTAATATCCCAAGAAAATGAAGCTTAGAAAATGCTAATTGAAAAGAAACCACTTAAATATAATTAAACCCAAAAGAGAAGAAATCAATTAGCATAAAATGATTGTGTGCATTGTGTTTTTATGTGATAATCAATTATATGATGAATTATGACAAGCTTAAGGCTATCAAATAATTTTAAATCTATTTAATTGATAATTTAATGAATAATTCTAGATTTGAAACAAGAAAGAGATCAATCCAAGAGCAATAATGCAACTTTTAAGAAAGACATCTTAGATGATTTTAGCTAGGGTTTCAAGATATGTGACAAATAGAAACTTAAATCACTCATAATCAAGATCACAATAAATATATCAATGAGAACAAATAAGAAATAAACATGAAAGGTAGGGTATATCAATGTTATCTCTAAAATTTACCAAGATAATCTCCAAATAAGAAATATGCAATTAGAAGAAATTTAGAGGTGAATTCCACTACTAAAAATGAATAATAAACTTGTAGCAAACTTCTAGTAAATGAAATATATGCTAGCTCTAGTTATAGATGTTCTTTAAAAGCATAAAACCTAGCTTTAGGGTTTCTTCAAATATAGTCTTTTATTATTTTTATGCAATTTCTAGATTTGTAGAAACCTCAAAACCAACCCAAAATATCATAAATGAACCTTCAAAGTACAAAACCTGTGGGATGATTTGCCTCTTTCGTGATTAAATATGAKAAATTTATCTCAAACCATACCTATTCTAGTCTAGAAAAGGAAATAAGTAATTAAGATTTTGTTAAATTAGGAAGTAAATATAACTAATTATTTTCTTTGATCTGGAAATAAGTAATTAAGATTTTGTTAAATTAGGAAGTAAATATAACTAATTATTTTCTTTGATCTTCTTCATAATTCTTTGTAAAAAAATAAAAAAATAAAAGTTTTGGATTTTGTAGTTTTGGTTGGTTTTTGGAAGATGACAAGTGCCTTATTCCAACTAGGGATTATGGGGTAAAAAGGAATGATTCTCTTCAAATTTGGTCTATTTATCTTTATGGATTAGGGTGAAGATACTAGATCCCAAAGGGAAGAATGGTATTCTATCTAATCAAGATAAATTAGGAATACCAAGGCCCTATTAGAAGGGGTCCCAAAGGAAGCACTTCCACCAACAATATCAACTATAACTTGATAAAAATGCCAATATCCTTTCTATGGTTCCAAAGGATATAAAAAGAAAGGAATTAAGAAAATATCCAACTAACAAAGGAAGAAGGGGAGAATTTATACCAAAATGTCTTCCCTCCAAAGTGGAAATCTTACTCCTCAAATGGATCTATATTGAAATATTGTAGTAGTCTTGAATATGCAAAATCAATCTTTAATTGTAGCACCTCCACTACGAAACCAAACAATTTTAATTGATACCCATTGAGCTAAATTCATGCATAATTGACAAAAACATCCATGCATCTAACAACATTTTTTTTAAACATGAATGCAACCAATTAAACATACACACAAAAACATATAAATACTCAAGAAATCAAAGAAAAATGAACATCAAATTAAACCCATAATTAAAATAGAGAACATAAATAACATGCATATCTTTGTGAGTAAATGTGCAACTAGTTGTAAAGGACGGACATTCCAGCCAATTGGAGACTTGCTTTTCTATATCTCAAGAGAGAGTCACTCCTAAGTTGGGGCTATGAATCCACAATAAAAGGTTGTCTCATAAAGGCATTGATTTTCCATTCTCATCTCAAAATAACCTACAAAAAGATCATTTCCTATAGTTATCCCAATCCACTGGCTCTCTTTCCCCTCAACCTACACAACCCAAGGAATATGATCCCCTTCTTTGCCACACAGTCCCTTAGGATATCCCACTTCCCTCCAGGGTTCCAAAAAAAGTTGGCTCGAAAAAATCTCTTTATGGGGACTCCAATGTTGCCAATTACAATAGGAAAAGCTCACAACATCAAACTCACTGGATTTTTCCTAGAGATCTCACTCTACAGGTCTAACAACCTTCTTCTTCATGCAATTATAGCTCCAACAAGCTACCCACAAAACCCTGTATGGATATCTTCAAGCTCCATCACCCAACACCCCCTTTCCATCCCAAAATATTCTTATTGAAATTTCCTACGATACCCATTATAATTTCCTTTTACCCATGCACATTGACTCTCACATTCCCCAATGTTGATTGTACTCAACCCCATGCTCTCAATAATTATGTGAGGTGATTTTTCACACCAACCCTCTTACATGTATGTTTTATACACTCAAAAGGAAAATAGAAGGTTCATACAAAATAATAATAATTTTAGAAAGTAGCATGAGAATAATAGACATGGGTAATCCCCCTCATTGGACCCCCCTCTCTTATGGAAAGTTATCCCCTGTGAATTTTTCTATGTCTGTTTGCAACAAGAGATACATTTTATTTTATTATTTTGATATACAACGTTTACATATTACATCGTCAGACCTATGTCCATACATTGTATTTATTATACATCGCTAAATCGAGGACGAAAAATGGGGATGTTACATTAATGCACAAAAATAGAAATCAGAGATAGAAGAGCTCCAAGAATTGATATCAATGCCTCAATAGGTATTTATTCAACACAATTGTATTCTCTAAACATAGCCAACAACAAAAAAAATTGGAATGAGAGGAGAAGCATCTTTTATAGAGAAGCCTTCATCAACCATCTCATTCAATAATAGTTTTCTATCTCCTTAGAACTAGCCTAGGAGATCTACAAATTGATTTTTCTTCCAACTAACTAATGGAGAACAAGTCAAGAAATGCATAAAATAGAATGAAGATAAGCCACATATACAATATTTCCTCCAAGAGAGGATATAATCCCAATAGGGAGGTTGAAATGGGTCCTAGAGTGTTGAATGTCCCTCCAAAAGGTTATAAAAATTCCTCAAAGAGTGGAAAGATACTTCTCCCATGAAGAATAGTCAACAAGAGTGCCAATGTCTATGCTCAAATAGTAAGAAGTCGAGACTTGTGGCATGAGTGAGGTCAAAATGAGAGGATGAGTCATCAAAATATGATCCAATGGATAGATGGGAGGTCTCCAAGGTGTGGAATCCTCCTCAAATCAAGTAATCCATGTCCTCTAGTCATGGGAGGTTCACATGTGGCAAATAAGTGACCAAATGGCAATGAAATGCATCATCCAAGTTATTAAACCCATCAAATCATGTAATAATTGCCTCTAAATGTGTGAATAAGCTAGGAAATCCAAAACATAGGATATGGCATGGTATGAGCAGTCCAATGCATGAAGAAAGACCCCAAACTGCCTAGGTGATTGTGACTAGTGCCTAGGGTGTTATGAACTACCTTGAGAATTGTGAAAGTTCCTTGAGATCTGTAGAGAGATCTCAAAATATGGATACATGCTAATATTTCATGAAAAAAGTGTGAAATATACATAAGTGGATCCATTCTTAGTGTAACATCCCCTTTCTAAACCTATGATTATGTGTAATTAATCATGATTTATGGTTTCCATGCAATGACATACAAACAATGTAAATGCATTATTGTTTAATTGAAATGCCAACAATTGAATGTGGGGGTGAATCCTTAAGTATTGGCCATTATACCACTAGAGGAAAGGGTGAGGAAACTTAAAGAAGGGGTCCATCATGCTAATTAAACCCAATTTTTCCCTTGCTGAAATATTTGGTTTAAAAACAATAAGCTATTTCCATTATCCTCACTGTCACTGCCACTATCACTGTCACTTATATATCATCATCAATCAGATTCACTCACATGGATACCAAAACCATCACCATACCATGTACATCAACCATGTATCAACCATCCATCAACTATGCATCAAACATGTACCATACCATGTACCATACCATGTACTAAGAACACCAAGAAGTGCCTCTAGCAATGTACCATATCATCATGAACTCATGAACCATAACATCACTAAGATCTGTTTCAATATCACCAATCATATACCATAAGATATGCCAAGTGTAGGTACCATAGCATCAATGATCAACCATATACCTCAATAGTATATCAACACCATGTACCATATACCAAACATCAACTATGTACCAAATGATGTGGCTCAACCAAGCACCAAAGAATGTGCCTCATACATATGCCACCAAAAAATGTTTCTCATACATATGCCACCATATACAATAGGATGTCATCAATGAAGTGTCTCAAGCATTTGATAGCATCACCATGACATATACCAAACCAGATATCAATATAGCCAAGATATGTCTCTAATATACCATGGAATCACTAAAATGTTTCTCAATATGTAGCAATTGTTAAAAATAATCTTAAGTCCTAACTAAACCTTAACAATCGATGTACCATGGAATCACTAAGATGTTTCTCAAGATGTACCAATTGTTAAAAATAATCATAAGTCCTAACTAAACCTTAACAACTGATTAATTATAATAGGATGGGGTCCATACATTGAGTTTTACTATTAATGTACCATTGATGTACATATTATTTGACTTGAATTAATGTCTTTTCCTCGTGTCTTCATGTACCAGTTGTTAAAAATAATCTTAAGTCCTAACTAAACCTGTTAAAAATAATCTTAAGTCCTAACTAAACCTTAACAACCGATTAATTATGATAGGATGGGGTCCATACACTGAGTTTTACTATTAATGTACCATTGATGTACATATTATTTGACTTGAATTAATGTCTTTTCCTCGTGTCTTCTTTGTCTTCTTGTTAGCTATTTTACTTTCTTGGTCATTTTCTGGTCATTTTCTTGCTTCTAGTTTTTATCAAAGCATGTTTATGATCTGATGGCCTTGAGCATTGTGATATCTATGTCCATGTGAAGGAGTTTGATATCTATGTGCATGTGAAGGAGTTTGAGGGAGGCTACATAGAGGAGTGAAATTAGGCCAAGAGAGGGTCAGGAGAGAAAAAGGAAAGGGCCGAGAGGGTGAGAGACAACTTAGTGAGTTTTTTGCAAACTCTTTTCGAAGACCAAGTGGATTAATTGTAAACGGGCAACAAATATGGTGCCTCCACCATCGCAACAAACTTGATCTGGCAAACATTTAGGTTTGGTCCCTGGCTGGTAGGGACTATTATAATTTCATATTAGTTTGGCACAAAAAACCAAAAACATTTCCTTGTTTTAAGATAAAGTTTCTAAAATTTTATAGAATTTCAATTCAAAATTCATACACTTAAATCTAAGTTTTTAGATTAAGGTCTTATTTGGCTTCATAACGAGACAAGACTTAGGATATGTGTTAATTTTTTTAACATGAATGGCCTCATAACGAGACAAGACTTAGGATGTGTTAATTTTTTTAACATGATTTAGAGAGTCTCGGGGTTAAATGAACTAATGCTATCTATTGGATTAGCATTAAATAACATGATTTAGAGAGTCTCTGGGTTAAATGAACTAATGCTAACTATTGGATTAGCATTAGGTCTTAAACATTTAATGTTTGCTCCCTTGCTATGCATAGCCCATAGCCCAGCTCAGTTAGGCTCTTCAATTGCCACATGCACCATTGTTGTTGCCACATGCACCCGCGTGCAAGCTGCCATGAAAAATTCATATTATAACTTCATATTATAATATTATAGAATGTCCCTTTAATACCACCGCACCCATCTGTTACCCATTCACATTCTCCTCTCGTGGTTTCTCTGCTGCTGCATTTTTTTTTCAGGCTTCCTATCAATCAATTCGGAGCAAAACACAGTAAACACAGTATCTACTCAGTCGGTAACGGGCTGCTCACAAAGCTTCTGTGAACAGATTGTGGTGTCCTTCACCACCGCAGTCGTTTGGTGGTTCTTGCTGTGGATTCTGCCTCCGCTGCGCCGCCTGTGCATCCTAGTAATACCAGAACTTTACTCAGTGCCAACTTTGAACACTTGATACTTGGTTGATTAACAATATCTGGCATGCATATTAACCTCCAAAATTGGAACGTAGAGCCATTATCTACTGCTCTAACTATGAATGATCAGTTTGCTTATTCTATCTTTCAATTCAAGCAATTTATTTCTTCGATATATTTATACCTGCATGTACATGCTACATCTACAATATATATTTATTTTTTCAACTCCCACTCACAATCTACTCTACTTCTAAACAATGCTCGAAATTCGTTGGGGTTCCTTTGGACCTCTCAAAAACCTTTCGTTTTTCTGCGCTTCAAAGACTTTCTTCACTGCATGTTCCTCCTCATCCATCGAGACCGCCAGAACCTCGTCCTTGGTCTCCCTCAAGGAGGAATTCTTCCCTGCAAAACCGCATTCATTCGTTCCATAATTATCAATCCGCAATCTTTACACCGAATTCATCAGGAAGAACGAAGGCCGACCCACTTATTATTACAGCGATGTGAGATCATAGCTAAAATGGTGTTTTAATCTACACAAAAAAATTATGCATGCATATTTTGAAAGCAAACAAGTAATTCCTTTAATGTTTGAAATGCTGTAAAACAACTAAATCGAAAAGGGGATTTTCCTAGCATGATTTATTCATTGATTCCCTGCTAATATGCTCCACTCATTCTTACAATCTCGATATGCCCAACAGGTTTTCTGGTGTATATATTTATTGGATATGTGAATGCGACTTGTTAAACCCCAACGGTGTCCAAACAACTTTATTGAATATCATAAATATTTAAGACTGGTTCTGGTAACCGTGGATTCTACAGGCATTATCTAAGGTTCAAATTGTGAAATGTTTCATGCAAAAATTTCTACAATGTTAGATTGTTATTTCTCGTTGGGAAGTGTATATCAAATATATTTGTAGTTAAAACAGTCAGGTACATTTTTGTAGTTTACAGTTTAGTAGAGTCTGGTGCATTTTACAGTTTAATGAGAGATGGATAATTGGACAGGCACCAATCCTTTTACATCCAACTAGTTGGTTAAGTTTACATTGTAAAATATTCTGCTCGTTGTTTTATGATTCATTCTATTACGACTTCTGGGTTTAACTAAAATAAATAACTTAAAACAGGGATAACCCCCTTGAGTTTGAAACGAGCTAGAGAAGCTCTATCTGTTACAGAGAAATTGCTTCTAAGTTACCTCGGGTTTACTATGATTATACTTGTTCGGACTTGGTTTACTGTGATTATACTTGTTCGGACTTGCACCAAAGCGAAAGTGCATGCTCGTTTCCTCCAGCCATTCTGTGACTGCAAATGAGTCAAGCTGTTGCAGCTCCAGGTAAGCTTTCTGGGCCACCGTCTTCCATTCTGTGTCTGCAAACCCACCGTCTGAATTCTCTCAGGGCAGTTACCGAAATAATATGGCTGGCTTGGGAGTCTATTGGCATGCATTGAACACATATTAGAAATGAGAACATCTGAAGGTGCTTCGTCTCATTACTGGTGCCTAAAACAACATTTTCTGCACTTGTGGATCCAGTCTTCCTCATCGCTGATGTTAGTGGCCTTCCTACCCAATTTATATCTCTGTGCAAGCTGCTCCGTAAATATAATCTACGAAGGACTCTGTAAATATAATTTACGAAGGAGAACATGCATGCCTTGTTATATGCTAATAATAATAATAATAATCATCTATTCTTATATGCTAAGACTCTTTTGTTTGTGGGATAAGGGATTCTCCTCGTCTTATGAGACTCCTTGTTTGTGAGACGTTTGTGGGATAAGGGATTCTCCTCAGCTGGCCTTATGAGACTCCTTGTTTGTGAGACAAGGGACCCTCCTCCGTCCAGCTATTTGACTATTTGACTGATAAAGTCTACCAAAATATACATACCCTACCCCTCTAAATTTAAACCCCTCTAAATTTGAACCTGTGTAAAAATATTCTGTAATACATGTGACTGTTGAGTTTCACATCGTCCAGTAGTCCATAATCCAAAACCACCCTGACACGTGGCACACACAAGTTAAATGCAATTGCGTAGCTTCAGAGACAGTGGGCAGCTACAGGGAGTTTTCAGCTGGAGAACGCACCATCTTGATAAGAGTAGCGCTTTCTGTGCACAACCATAACTCCCCTTTCATGAAGCCCACTCATAATCTCCAGGTAGAGATCCAGCTCTTGTCAACAAGAGTTGCGATTTATTGATGGACAGCCTTCATATCCCATCCCATATCTCCGGACGCATAATACGACCCTCACGAGAAATGGCTAATGGACATGGCCTGCTAGATCTCCCAGATCTCCTAACGCATACTACGACCCCGCATGAGATCTGAACAATTTGTATTCGATATTCAA
>JASDQU010100479.1:97092-111221 GCA_032191745.1 Picea mariana | reverse complement strand
CTCTCTTGTTGACTGAATTTTACTTCAATCTTGTTTACGTCCTCATGTCTTTCCTCTAGATGGCTAGTCAAAATATTTTCTCTCTTCTCTTCTTCCTTTCTTTGTGCTACTATTTCGGCTTCCAAAAATAGTTTTTCTCCCAACTTACTTTTGCATGCTTCTTCAATTATCATGGATTCTTATAATTGGAATTTTAGGTTTGTAATAATCTATTGGACTTCTTCAGAGTTGATATTTTGAGACCTCTTCTTTAGCTTGATCAATTCTTCCTTGAGTGACTTGTTCTTTCTTCTTTCTTTCGTGGGATCGTCTAAAGCATTGATTAATTCTTCTTCAATATTTACTATGCATTATTCCTAATCTTCTTCTTATGAATTTGTTTTTGACATGAAGAGCATATTTCATCTCGTTCTACTTTAGCATATTCTTTATTCTAATTAGTGTGCTCTATATCTGCGGTAGATTAAGATTCCTTAAAGTATAGATTATGTAGCTTATCCAAAAGTTATTTGGTTGATGAACATTGTCCCACTTTGTCTTTTAGAAAATATGGTAATCCTTCCAAAATGAAATCCATTGCTATTTTTTTGTTTCTCTATAATTCCTTCTTGGCTGCAGTCTTTGTTTTCTTTGAACCGGTGTATCCTATAAAAAATCAGTACCAAACATCATACCCATGTGCTCCTAGAAATACTTTCATCCTGTTTCTCCACATCTCATAGATCTGACCATTCTGACCATAAAATTGTGGTACTCTGATWTTAGTGTACTCCATGATATTCCTTCTAGTGGTTAAACTATTTTYTTGAAGGATCCGCTCTGATACCAATTGTTGGAATATTGAGAGGGGGGGGSTRAATCAGTAYGAGCACTTTTTACCACATTCAATCATRATACATAAAATTCAACTTCATCAATAATATATCATTTATGATTTCATTCAWWATATCATGAGCATATATCCATAATAAGTACCATTCAACAATATCACATAAGATACATAGTACACCAGAATTTATGTGGAAACCAAAATGAGAGAKAACAACAAAGTTATTTCTTATATATATAAATAATACATTCATAGGAAGCACCAACTTCCCAATTCTCCAGCACCAACTGGAAGGAGGCACCAACCCCCTATTTACAGGCTCCAACCTAAAGGAAGATACAAMTCTCTAAATTCTCCAGCTACAATTGGAAGGAGGCTATGACCCCCTRATTTATAAGCTCCAACCCAAAGGAAGATCCAACTCCYTGTGTTCTCGGTCTCCAACCAGAAGGAGGCTATGACCCCMTGATTTATAGTCTCCAACCTGAARGAAGCTAYAACTCCCTGAATTATCTAGCACCAACCAGAAGGAGGATACAACCCCCTTTCCTTTCCTCATCYAGCCACCTTGAAATATAATTGTAGACTCAAATTGTCACTACCACTGATCAACCTATAAATTCCACTGTCACCAATACAACAACTTGTCATTTTCACTTCCATTGCCACTACCACATCAACCAACCTGCCACTATCACTATCACATCAACCAACCTATGACTGTCTCTGTCACCATCAATGTCACTGTCACTATCACTATCACTGATATATCATCATCAATAATATCCACTCACATGGATACTAAAACCATCACCATACCATGTACATCAACCATGTATCAACCATGCATCAAATATGCATCAAACCTGTACCATACGATGTACCATACCATGCACTAATATCACCAAGAAGTTCCTATGGCAATGTACCATATCATCATCAACTCATGAACCATAACATCACCAAGATGTGTCTCAATATCACCAATCATGTACCATAAGATATGCCAAGTGTATATATCATAACATAAATGATCAACGATATACCTCAATCGTATACCAACACCATGTACCATGTACCAAGCATTAACTATGTACCAAATGATGTGTCTCAACCAAGCACCAAAGAATGTGCCTCATACATATGCCACCATATACAATAGGATATCATCAATGAAGTTCCTCAAGCATGTGATAACATCACCATGACATATAACAAACCAGATAYCAAGATATACAAGATATGTCTCTAATCTTCCATAACATCACTAAGATGTTTCTCAACATGTACCAACATCACCAAGACATGCCTCAAGCATGTACCAAAATTTCAACAATACTCTTCAATTATGCACCATAACAAACAAGATCATATACCAAAGTAGACGCGTCACACATGTGCCAAACATCACAAAGATGTGCCTCTAACAATGAACCATAACAACCATACACAATGTACCAAGGATATATCTCAAGCATGTATGTACCTCAATCATATGGATCCATATACCCAAGAGGCCTCCAACACATGCCTTAAGCTTGTGCCAAACCATCCATGCATCAAATACATAAATAAATACCTTTAATAATGATGAAACCTGATGCATACCATCTCATACCCTGTAAACACCATGTTGTGTCATCATACCTTGCTACTACCTAGACTAAGCATCCCTTTTCAAAAAAAATTCACAAGCCCGTGACCTGCTCCACTACGACCTGCGGATGTTTGTGCCTTGCTCCACTGTGACCCAAAAATGTTTGTGCCTTTCTCCACTGCGACCTACAGATAACCTGATAAATCTAGTTTACATAATTCTCTCTTCATTTCCCTTCACTACTTCAGACTTCACTACCTCGAACTTCACTACCTTAGATATGATACGAAGATATTTACCAAAAGATCACTTGAAATATAGATATTCATTGAACTTGTGTGTATTAGAATGAGAGGATTATTGAAGTGTATTTATACTTGTTCATGTGGATTCTTTCCTTAACTTTAGGGTCGACCTAAACTTTCTTGTTAAAAACACTTTACCCTTTAATTAATGACATGTAACTATTTAGGGGCTTCTTAACCATTTTTTTGGGCTTCTAACTTCAAGAGGGAATAACTCCTCAATCGTGAGGAACTACATGACGTACCACCTACCATTGGAAACATCACGAAAAGTACTATACATTTATGAGTGTGTTACCTACATTTTCATTGTCCTTCATATCCTTATTCCTTAAACAACTTTAAGATTCATGACCACACTTTTGGGTTTCTTGTAGACTTCTTCAAATTGTATTCCCCTGAGGGCAATGCTTAAAGCTACGCCATAAGGGGACCACTTTGGAGACTTCTCCAAATACACCCATCACATTTTCTGACATCAATGACAACAAATTTTGTTGACATCAATGAAAAATAACTATCCAACAACATCAGTGACAACCAACTATCCAACAACATCAGTGACAACCAACTATCCAACAATCTCCCCCTTTGGAATTGAAGGAAACATTCATACTCCAACACTCATGATCCACATGTAACCAATTATGCTGATCTGTATCTCCTCATGTTTCTCTTCCCCTTTGACATCAATGGAAAAGGGTCTCTCCATTTGGGGTTTATCCCCCTTGTTGGGTTGTTATTTTCTTTGTAGTGAAATTCTAGTTGAGGTGGATCAAATGACAGTTGAATTCAAAGGAATTGAAAACAAGTTGAAGGTCGAGGTGGTTTGACTAGGTAAAGACGAAGTCAAAGACATTGACAACAAGTCAAAGTTAGAGGTGGTTCAACTGGGTAAATTCAAAGTTGAAGACATCGACATCAAGTCGAAGAGGTCTACATGAGGGAGTGTGGCAACCAAATGAAGACCAAACGAAGTCTGATTGGTAGTTAATTGTTAATCTAACTTGGTATTCGATTGTAACAGAATCATTAGATTCGTGGGATTTGTATCCAATGATCTATGTGCATCTGTAACGATATTTGGGCACCTTTTATTTAGGGTTTTTCCTACTATAAAGCCTATAAAGAAGGTTTTTTGTAATAATGTAAAGGGTAATGAATGAATAATAGCTAATCAATAATCGTAGAGGTTGTTGGTCTTGCAGTTGTAAGCCGAATTAGCTACAGGGTTTTTCTTGTGTAAATAAAGAAGGTATGATGTCGATTGTGTCTTAGGTGTGGAACAAGGTTAGGCATGTAACCTTTTATTCTGAATTAATAAGACAACAAAAGATCATAATGCTCAAGGAATAATGGTTTTCCCGGTTTTGGTTTCCAGGGTCAAATATCTGTGTACTGTGTGTTTTCTTTGTCATTTACCTTCTTGTTTAAATATTTCTTCCCCTCTTTTGCTAGGTTTAGTGTGGAATTGTTTCTCATTTCATAACATGTGGTATGGAATCTTGGTTTAATAACATGTAGTATTAGATCTTGATTTAATAACCTTGGATCTGAGCTAAATCCTAGGTTCAGTAAGAGTCGTAAATCAAAACTATTTAAATATTGTGTTAAAGAATGGAGAGAAGCTCGAGAATAGAGATCGACAAATTTAATGGCAAGAATTTTGGGCTTTGGAATCTTAAAATTGAAGATCTCCTTGTAGATCAAGAATAATGGATAACAGTATGTTGAGGTACCATGTCGATAGGTATGTCGACAAAATAATGGGAGAAAATCAATAGAAGCGCAAGGAGTACGATTCAACTTTGTCTTGTAGATTCGATACTTATGAATGTATCATGTGAATATTCGGCCAAGAAACTGTGGGATAAGTTGAGAAGCTTGTATCGGTCAAAATCCTTGGTAAATAAGTTGTTTCTCAGAAAGAAATTGTATGTTCTTAGGATGAGTGAGGGAATTTCGGTGACTAAGAATTTAAATTTGTTTATTACCATTTTAAGCCAAGAATATTTTGCGGATATTAAAATCACTGAGGAGGCAAAATGTGTTATCCTATTATGTTCTTTTCTAGGCTCCTAGGATAGATTAGTCATGGCTATAGGGATCATTTCAACCACATTAGCGTTAGAATACATGATTGCATCTCTACTATCAGAAGAAATGAGAAGGAAGAACATGGAAGGATTGACCAAAAATTAATTAGTGGTGAGGGGTCGAGTGGTTGACAAAGATAAAGGAAAATTCTATGGTAGAAAGTCTAAGTTGAAGGGTATATCTAAATCCCATATTAACTCGATGAGAAGATGTTGGAAATGTGTTAAAGTTGGGAATTACAAAAGGGACTGCAAGTCAAAGGAAATGGAAGTCATTACAGGATCCGACGAGAAGTATTTGACTAAGAGAAAGATGACTCCATATAAGGGAGGCGATGTGTATCTAGAGTGGACTAGTACACAGTCGGATCAAGATGTTTCATTTATCGACTCATGATAATCCTATCAAATGACACCAAATAAAGAATGGTTCTGTGAATATGAACAATATGAAGGAGTAGATGTGTTCTTTGGGAACGAATCAACAACCAAAATTGGCAGATGAGAAGGAGTTTGACTGATACTGTAGGATGGGAGGAGTAGAGCTTTTCAAAGTGTTCTACACATTCTAGGTTTTTCAAGAAACTTGATATTTTTCAACAAGATGAGTCATGCAGAAGTGCACACACTATTTTAGAAGGATTCATGCAAGATGTTCATAGGTGCGATGGTATTAATGAAAGGAGTTCAGATTGGAACCATATACAAGTTATTAAATAGATTTGACTCAACTGGATGCAAAAACATCACTATTACTGAAGTTGATTCGACTCAAATTGACTCGAATAAGGCTGAGTCAATTCAAACCGACTCGACAAATCATCATAAAGTCGATCCGACCATGCTATGGTACAAGAGGATGGTACACATTGGAGAAGAAGGACTTTGATCTATGCATAAAAAAGGTATGGTCGAATATTTTCCTAAATTTAATTTAGAAGTCGACTTTTGTGAACATTTTATATATGGAAAACAAAGTTGGGTGAGGTTCCCGTCTGGAGCGACAAGGGAAAATGGGATTATAGAGTTGGTTCATAATGTTTTGTTTGGCCCTATTTTAGTGCCTTCACTTGGTGGATCCTTGTATTATGTCTCCTTCATATATTATTTTTCCAGGAAAAAATGGATATATTTCTTGAGGAATAAATCATAGGTTTTTGAGAAATTCAAAGAGTTTAAATCTCTTGTAGAAAACTAGATAGATAAGAAGATTAAGGTACTGAGAAATAACAACAGTGGTGAATTTTGTGAAAAGGAATTTGATCATCTCTGCAATAAGTGTGGCATAGAACACAAAAATACCACACCATATACTCCACAACAAAATGGATTTTCTAAGAGAATGAATAGAACATTGATGGACAAGGAAAAGAGCATGCTCAATGGTGTTGGGATCACACAAGAAGTATGGGTGGAGGTAATCAACATTGCAAAATATCTGTTGAATATGTCTCCTTCGTTGGTGGTAGTCGACATGAATCCACATGAGGTATGGTATGGTAAGAATCCTTCAATTTAAAATCTCAAAGTATTTGGCTATGATGCATTTGTGCATGTTCCCAAGGAAAAGAGGAGCAAGTTGGACAAGAAGGCAGTCAAGTGTATTTTCATTGTATACAAAGAAGGAATGAAAGGATATAATATTTGGGATCATGCATCAAGGAAAATAGTGTACAATTGAGATGGTGGTCTTCAGATAAGTCAGAAGTAAGTTCGAGCCTAAAGAAATTGTTTAGATCCAGAATAATCCATAGAAGGTGTGGTTTGAACTAAGGAATGAAGAAGATGATCCATATGAGTCAACTAAATCAGAAGGAGACATGGAACAACTGACCCTGGTTGTATGGAGGCTATAATGAGTAAGAAAACTATTCAAAAGGTATGGTCCACCTGATTTCCATTCCACATTTTTTTTAAATACCACCGATGATGAGCCCAAGTTGGTCGAGGAGGCAGTTGACTCAGTGGAGGTAAAACTATGGAAGGATGCCATGGTTGAAGAGATAGAATCCTTTTACAATAATGAGACATGGGACTTAGTTGATTTACCTAATGGAAGAAATCATTTTGGTAGTAAATGGGTATTCAAAAAGAAGATGAATGGATCAGGTCAAGTCGAAAAATTCAAAGCTTGACTGGTAGTGAAAGGATATTCCCAATTTGAAGGAGTCAACTTCAGTGAGATTTTTTCTCCTGTTGCAAAATTAACTTCCATTAGAGTACTAATGTCTCTGTCTACAACATTTGATCTAGAAATAGAAAATATGGATGTAAATACAATGTTCCTACATGGGGACCTCGAAGAATAATTCTACATGAAACAACCCGAAGGATTTGTAGTAAAGGGAAAGAAATATTTGATGTGAAAACTGAAAATATCCTTTATGGTATAAATAAATCACCAAGGATGAGGTACCCAAATTTCAACACATGCATCCTTAGTTTTTGGTTTGTGAGAAGAAAATCTTATCACTGCATATATTCCAAAGAAGAAGGTGGGCATTTCATCTATGTAGCATTGTATGTCAATGACATGTTGCTAATTGGAAACAACATGAACACAATAAAGGAGGTGAAGAAGTAGCTATCCTCCAAGTTTGAGATGAAGGATATTGGTGCAATGAACTTCATTTTTGGAATGGATATCAAGAGAGATAGAGCAACTAGAGAGATATGGTTGAACCAGAAGAGGTATATTGAAACAATATTGAAATGTTTCAACATGCAGGATTACAAACCTATGAAGGTGTTAATTCTTGTGGGAGAAAGGATAACTACTCAACAGTGCCCAAGGACACATGAGGAAATAGAGGACATGGCACATGCTCCCTATGCAAGTGTTGTTGGTAGTCTAATGTATGCGATGGTTTGAACTTGACCATACATTGCCCATGTAGTGGGAGTGTTGAATAGATACATGTTGACACCTGGGAAGGAGAACTGGACAATTTTCAAGAGAGTATTTAGGTAGTTGTGTGGCACAAAATACTATGCTATATACTACCAAGTAAAATATGGAGGTGACAGTGAATTAAATGTACATGGATTTGTCAGCGTTGACTGGGTTGGAGATTTGGATCGATGAAGGTCTACCAGGGGATGTGTATTCAATATGTTCGGTGGAGCAATCAACTATATGAGTAAGAGACAGGTGGTCATAGACTTGTCAACAATAAAATATGAGTACATGGTATCCACTCATGGAAGTAAAGAAGCAGTATGGCTACAAAGGTTGTGTTTAGAAATCGAGTTTGAGGAAAGAGATATAAAGATAAGTTGCAGTAGTCAAAGAACAATATTTCTATCAAAGAACCCTCCTTATCATTCTAAGACTAACCACATTGATGTACAATACCATTTCGTGAGAGACATGGTGGAAAGTCACAAGGTGTTGCTAGAGAAAGTAGACACATTGGTAAACATAAGAGACTCTTTGACCAAGTTTGTGAATGTTGTGAAGTTCTCTTGGTGCGGAGAGGAAATGGGAATTGTTTCCCTGGGTTAGTGAATGAGAGTTCATATATTTCTTGGTTTCATCAAACAAAATAACAAGTGGTATAATGTTGGGTTGTTATATTCTTTGCAGGGAAAGTCTAGTTGAGTTGGATCAACAGACATTCGAAGTCGAAGGAATCGACAACAAGTCAAACGTTGAGGTGGCTCGACTAGGTAAAGATGAATTCGAAGATAGAAACATCAAGTCGAAGCTCAATATGGTTTGATAAAGTAAAGTCAAAGTCGAATACATTGACAACAGGTCAAATAGGTCAACTGAAAAGAGGTCAATAGTTGGGAGTGTGGAAACCAACTGAAGACCGAATGAAGGATGATTGGTAATCCGACTTGGTAGTTGACTGTAAAAAAATCCTGATATCTGCGGGATTTGTAACCAATGATCCTTGTGGATATGTAATTGTCTTTGGTCAAATTTTCTTTAGGGTTTTTCCTATTGTAAAGCCTTTAAAGAAGGTGTGTTGTAATACTGTAAAGGGTGATAAATGGATAATCATCGATCAATAATCGTAGAGGTTTTTGGTCATGCAAATGTAAGATGAATTATCTATAGGGTTGTTCTTGTGTAAATAAAGAAGGTATGATGTTGATTGTGTATTAGGTGTGGACCAAGGTTAGGTATGTAACCTTTTATTTTGAATGAATAAGAGAACAAAAGAGGAGAATGCTCAAGGAATGTTGGTTTTCCTAGTTTGGGTTTCCATGGTAAAATATCTGGGTAATGTGTGCTTACTTTGTCATTTACTTTCTTGTTTAAATATTTCCTCCTCTCTTATTCTAGGTTTAGTGTGGAAGTGTTTCTCATTTCCTAACACCAATATATTCATTCTTATGATATTTCTCTTCTAATATTTATATTTCTCCCCCTTTGAAATCATAGGAAAAAGGGTAACTCCCCCTATCGATATGTCTCCCCCTGTCTTCATGCTTATAATCTGGTCTCTCTCTTTAACGATTTATTTCCCCTTGAATTCTCTGCAAGATGTCGTGTAGATCAATTTGGGGCTTCCTGCACTTTATTTCTTTCTTCTCTTTTGGTGATTCTTGTCCATTGGTGCTTCCTCTTGTAATTCACTAACATATATATAAAGAATTAAAAAATTAATTGACTTCAAATCTTTATGGCTTGTCAGTTCACATCAATGACCTTACTTTTCAACAAATTCCCTTTGACAGTATGGATTTTGATGATGATTTATTTTTCCATGTTCTTTTGTTCCTTTCACTTCTTTCCTTCCTATGACTAATTAATTCCACTTTTCAATATGCTTTCATCCATTGTCATGTATCTATATAGACATACTAATGATCTCATAAATCCATCTTTGTCCATATGTCATAAATTGTCCATGATTCTACTACTCAACTGCACATATTGATGACCCATCTGTCTCTTTACTCTTCTGAAGACTTCTTCAACTTTGTTGTAATTTATCATTGCATATTCTTGCTTCTCAAACTGTCTTCTCAATCTGTAAATGAAAATTTACATGTTTGGAAAAATATATACTGAATATATCCCTACTTGAATACATACGTGGAATCCTCTATACAATCACGAACCTATACCTGAGAAGTGTGTCAATGATATACTTCATAATTGTCAGTTGATACTTACACGAGAATGTGTTTCAAAATTTGTTTCTCAAAAAATTTAATTGTCACAAGACATTTTTCACTTCTATCATTAAACACTTCATACTGCTCGAAAGATAGTTCTATGATCTGTAGAGATGTTTCTTAGACTCCCCCTCTTAAATATTCATATTTATTGGGAGTCTCCAATATGAATGGATCAGAAAGGTGGAGGAATCCACCCTAATGCAGAGTAATATTCCTCTTCATAATCTTTCTAAATTTTGACATCTTCCTCTTTATCATATTCCTGAATTCTGACATTGTTTTCATCTTCTTTCTGGAATTTGATATTAAAGATTGATATTAAAGATCAACATAAAAGGTTGATATTAAAAATAAAATCAATGAATAGGAATAATATAAGAATGTGCAAGTGATGGACATGTATAGTGTATACATGTATGTATACTAAAGGGCATGCTATGACTATCCGAGTAAGAGGCTAGTAAGGCAAGGAGTGTATTTGCATGGAATGAATAAGTGGATTGCAAGGAAAGATATATACTTTCTAGGTCTAAAAAATGTCATGGATGCATGGATGACCCTATATTAAAGGGTATGAAATATACTGATAGAGTAAATGTACATGCTTAAATTTAAAATATGAATACATAATAGGAATGCAAGCTTATATTCCTTATGGAATATTGAGTAAATCATTGAAATGATAAGGTTGAAGCTTACTCTATATTGAGATTATTTTAGAAGTTACTAGATATGCAACAAGAGGGTTACATGTTGAAGAAGTTCCTATGGAGGAATTGTATAATGACTCTATCAAGAGAAAAAAATCATAACCTTAATGACTACTGAGAACTAAGAAATGGGTTGCAAGGACTATTTGTATAAGAATCCTAGATTACATTTTAAAATGTAATGCATGAGTGATAGATATAAAATCGAACATTGACCAATCTAATTTGGTAAAGGTTCATGATTAATTTGTGAACCAAAATCTTGTTGTCGTAGAATACTAATTCACTCAGGGAAAGGTTAAGATGAACATGACTGAGGTTGCTCAAGGAAGAGAGTAGGCAAATCCCAAGAGGGATAAATTATAGAAGCAAAGAATGAGAAATGGATTAATATCTTTCTCACTATAGAACTTTGAATAAAGAGACATAGTTGTATTGTTTAAAAATAACAATTGTGGGAAGTCAAGGGATGTGTAGAAGGAGTTGGACAAGGAAAGAGCCCCCTCACTCCTTGTTATTTATTATATTTCTCTGGTATGAGAAACTGATATGTTGATGTATGTAATTGTTTTTCATGATAATGTTGATGGTTTCACTCATAAAGTTAGTGATGGATAATGTTGTAGAGTGAAGGTAGACATGATAGGACATATCTGAAAATTTGTATACTATGGTACTTGCATTTTTGTTTGACATGAAAACAGATGTAACTGTGAATGTGATGATGCATGGTATGTGTAAGGAATGATTAAAGATGTTGGGAAATAAAACTTCCCACAATGGACAACCTCAAGTAGACGATAAATACAATAAGGATGTTGTTGAAATATTGATGAAGGGACTTTGGAAGTTCCCTAAAGCACCACTAAGGAGGTAAACTCAAAAGGATGTTGTCAACCAGGAAGGTATAAAATGTCCATTCTTGTGTGGCATAAATTGTGAAGGAAATGGGTGAGAATTTGTTCCAAGATGATTTATTATTTTAATGATAGGTAATGTAATCTGAGTGGTTGTTGGATGCCATTGATAACCAAGAAGGGTATGATGTAGGAAAGGGGCCTAAAGGATAGATAAATGAACCTATGGAAGCCAAGGATGATTGAGATCCTTGCAAGAAATTTATGAACAAATATGCCATGAATACATTTACCAATCAAGGAGTGATTTGGAAAAAAAGTGCTCATAATCCACACATTCATTAAATGCATTGAGGATATGCATGTGGTAAGGGATTAGGCATGTGTGGGACTTCCGCCTTATGGAAGAAGTATCTTGCAGTGCTCTAGAGAATTAAATAATGGTAAAGAGAGAAATTGGGTGGCCATAAATGTTGACACCTTGGCTACCAGAGGAGAAATAATGCTTGAGTGCATTCTATTGATACTGAGAGGGGGGTTGTTGAGTCAATATCAAGTTTCATTTAGTACTTTTTAGAAGTTTACTTTTCAATCAAATAATGTATCCAATATACATTAGGAGCAGAAAAAGAAACACACGGTGCACAATAGATTTACGCGGAAATACACTGAATGTTTTTCTTATATAATAAAAATATTACATTCAAAGGAAGGTACAACTTCCAATATATTCCAGCACCAACTGGAAGGAGGCATCAACTCCCTAGTTTATATCCTCCAACTTGAAGGAAGCTACAACTCCCTATATTTTCCAGCTCCAACCGAAAGGAGGCTCCAACCCCCTTTCCTTTCCCCTTCCTTCCACCCTTAAATATGCATATAAAATAATCAACCTATCATAGTCAAGTTCCAAGACTCCCTTGGTATACTATAGATTCACCTGAAAAGCTTGTTGATGTCACTTGTCATCTTTTACCTCCCCAAAACATAGATCCGTGATTTTATTTACCATCAACCTACAGACATATGTGCTTTACTCCACTACGACCCACATGTATTCGCACCTTGCTCCGCTACAACCTACTAATATCCATGTCTTACTCCACTATGACTCCCAGATGACCTACATGTTAGTTTGTATATTTCCAAAACATAGATATGTGCTTTTCTTTACTGTCATTGTGAGGACATCCATGCTTTGCGCCACTGTGACCCACAGATGACCTAAAAAAACAACTTTCTCTCCTCGAACTCCTTTCTCCTAGTCCATATTTTCTTTGTTGAGATCATAAACCCTCCTAGCACAAGTGTAGACCCACTTATGCTAGATCTATACACAAACACACACTTTCTTGGATGAACAAATGAGAGGTTCTTGATGTGTATTTATACTTTTCCAAGTGCCTCCTTTATTTGAATTTAGTTTTGACCTATAACTTTTTGTTGCAACAAGTTTTTATCCATTCATTAAATTTGGGGCTGACCTGTAGCTTCTCATCTATATTTTGGGGCTTCATGACCACACCTCTGGGGATTCTTGTAGAATTCTTCAAAGCATCTTCCCATGAGGGACATGCTTAAAGGTTCACCATAAGGGGACCACTTTGGAGAATTTTTCAAATACACCCATCACTTCTAGGGGCTTATAAACTTATTCTAGAGTTGACATCAATGAAAACCAATTTTCCAACAATCTCCCCCTTTTGCATTGATGGAAACACTCATACTCTTCATGTGAACATTTCTCCCTTTGTCATCATGATCCTAATTTTTATCTCCCCCTTTGACATCAATGGAAAAGGGCGACTCTTCTCTTTGGGGTTTCTCCCATTGACATCATGGTGATCAATAGTAATTCTCCTTCCTTTAATATCTTCTTATCCTTTCCTTCCATGGAGACATTTTGTGTGACTTCAATTTTCTTGCTTTCCTCTTTTTTCTAGGATGTATATGTTATTTGGTCTTCTTATTGTTGTTGCAACTAGTCTACCTAAGTCTTCTTCTCTGATTTCACATCTTCGTGAGTCAAACTTAATATTTTATCCTTGATCACATATTTTACTGACAGTAAGGAGATTATGCTTCAATTCTTCAACCAGTAAGAAATTTTTTGCTATTACATTTTCACTTCCAAGAATCACTACACCTTTTACAAGTATTTTTATAGAGGATTCATTTCCAAATGCCACTCTACCACTCTTTCCTTTCTTTAGGATGATGAATTTTTTTTTTCCCCAGTCATGTATGTTGAGCACCCACTATCTATGTACCATCTGTCTTATTTATATTCAACAATCGGTGCTAATCGACAATTTTCCTTGTTTGGATTCTCTTTCCTTTTTCATACCATGGTTGGAATAGGAGAATCTAATTTCTTATCTATGAAATCTCATGCTTTGTGACCAAGATTATTTCATTTGTAGCATACAATATTTTGATCCATCAATGGATCAAAGGGATTGTAATATTTGTTGATAGATCAATCATAATTTCCATATCTACTGTTTACATGATTGTCCCTTGGATATCCACAATCATTTATGTTTCTCATATAGTTGTTTCTTGCATTGTTTTTACAATGAATTGTTTTGTGTCCAAA
>JASDQU010100479.1:81196-96789 GCA_032191745.1 Picea mariana | reverse complement strand
TCTCTTCATTTCCCTTCACTACTTCAGACTTCACTACCTCGGACTTCACTACCTTAGATATGATACGAAGATATTTACCAAAAGATCACTTGAAATATAGATAATCATTGAACTTGTGTGTATTAGAATGAGAGGATTATTGAAGTGTATTTATACTTTTTCATGTGGCTTATTTCCTTAACTTTAGGGTCGACCTAAACTTTCTTGTTAAAAACACTTTACCCTTTAATTAATGACATGTAACTATTTAGAGGCTTCTTAACCATTTTTTTGGGCTTCTAACTTCAAGAGGGAATAACTCCTCAATCGTGAAGAACTACATGACGTACCACCTACCGTTGGAAACATCACGAAAAGTACTATACATTTTTGAGTGTGTTACCTACATTTTCATTGTCCTTCATATCCTTATTCCTTAAACAACTTTAGGATTCATGACCACACTTTTGGGTTTCTTGTAGACTTCTTCAAATTGTCTTCCCCTGAGGGCAATGCTTAAAGATACGCCATAAGGGGACCACTTTGGAGACTTCTCCAAATACACCCATCACATTTGCTGAAATCAATGACAACAAATGTTGTTGACATCAATGAAAAATAACTATCCAACAACATCAGTGACAACCAACTATCCAACAATCTCCCCCTTTGGAATTGAAGGAAACATTCATACTCCAACACTCATGATCCACATGTAACCAATTATCCTTATCTGTATCTCCTCATGTTTCTCTTCCCCTTTGACATCAATGGAAAAGGGTATCTCCATTTGGGGTTTCTCCCCCTTGTTGGGTTGTTATTTTCTTTGTAGTGAAATTCTAGTTGAGGTGGATCAAATGACAGTTGAATTCGAAGGAATTGACAACAAGTTGAAGGTTGAGGTGGTTTGACCAGGTAAAGACGAAGTCAAAGACATTGACAACAAGTCAAAGTTAGAGGTGGTTCGACTGGGTAAATTCAAAGTTGAAGACATCGACATCAAGTTGAAGAGGTCTACATGAGGGAGTGTGGCAACCAAATGAAGACCAAAGGAAGTCTGATTGGTATTTAATTGTTAATATGACTTGGTATTCAATTGTAACAGAATCATTAGATTCATGGGATTTGTATCCAATGATCTGTGTGCATCTGTAACGATATTTGGACACCTTTTATTTAGGGTTTTTCCTACTATAAAGCCTATAAAGAAGTTTTTTTGTAATAATGTAAAGGGTAATGAATGAATAATAGCTAATCAATAATCTTAGAGGTTGTTGGTCTTGCAATTGTAAGCCGAATTGGCTACAGGGTTTTTCTTGTGTAAAGAAAGAAGGTATGATGTCGATTGTGTCTTAGGTGTGGAACAAGGTTAGGCATGTAACCTTTTATTCTGAATTAATAAGACAACAAAAGAGCATAATGCTCAAGGAATAATGGTTTTCCCGGTTTTGGTTTCCAGGGTCAAATATCTGTGTACTGTGTGTTTTCTTTGTCATTTACCTTCTTGTTTAAATATTTCTTCCCCTCTTTTGCTAGGTTTAGTGTGGAATTGTTTCTCATTTCATAACATGTGGTATGGAATCTTGGTTTAATAACATGTAGTATTAGATCTTGATTTAATAACCTTGGATTTGAGCTAAATCCTAGGTTCAGTAAGAGTCGTAAATCAAAACTATTTAAATATTGTGTTAAAGAATGGAGAGAAGCTCGAGAATAGAGATCGACAAATTTAATGGCAAGAATTTTGGGCTTTGGAAGCTTAAAATTGAAGATCTCCTTGTAGATCAAGAATAATGGATAACAGTATGTCGAGGTACCATGTTGATAGGTATGTCGACAAAATAATGGGAGAAAATCAATAGAAGCGCAAGGAATATGATTCGAATTTGTCTTGTAGATTCAATACTTATGAATGTATCATGTGAATATTCGGCCAAGAAACTGTGGGATAAGTTGAGAAGCTTGTATCGGTCAAAATCCTTGGTAAATAAGTTGTTTCTCAGAAAGAAATTGTATATTCTTAGGATGAGTGAGGTAATTTCGGTGACTAAGCGTTTAAATTTGTTTATTACCATTTTAAGCCAATAATCTTTTGCAGATATTAAAATCACCGAGGAGGCAAAATGTGTTATCCTATTATGTTCTTTTCCAGACTCCTAGGATAGATTAGTCGTGGCTATAAGGATCATTTCAACCACATTAGAGTTAGAATACATGATTGCATCTCTACTATCAGAAGAAATGAGAAGGAAGAACATGGAAGTATTGACCAAAAATTAATTAGTGGTGAGGGGTCGAGTGGTTGACAAAGATAAAGGAAAATTCTATGGTAGAAAGTCTAAGTTGAAGGGTATATCTAAATCCCATATTAACTCGATGAGAATATGTTGGAAATGTGTTAAAGTTGGGAATTACAAAAGGGACTGCAAGTCAAAGGAAATGGAAGTCATTACAGGATCCGACGAGAAGTATTTGACTAAGAGAAAGACGACTCCATATAAGGGAGGCGATGTGTATCTAGAGTGGACTAGTACACAGTCGGATCAAGATGTTTCATTTATCGACTCATGAGAATCCTATCAAATGACACCAAATAAAGAATGGTTCTGTGAATATGAACAATATGAAGGAGTAGATGTGTTCTTTGGGAACGAATCAACAACCAAAATTGGCGGATGAGAAGGAGTTTGAATGATACTTTAGGATGGGAGGAGTAGAGCCCTTCAAAGTGTTCTACACATTCTAGGTTTTGCAAGAAACTTGATATTTTTCAACAAGATGAGTCATGCAAAAGTGCACACACTATTTTAGAAGGATTCATGCAAGATGTTCATAGGTGCGATGGTATTAATGAAAGGAGTTCATATTGGAACCATATACAAGTTATTAAATAGTTTTGACTCAACTGGATGCAAAAACATCACTATTACTGAAGTTGATTCGACTCAAGTTGACTCGACTAAGGCTGAGTCAATTCAAACCGACTCGACAAATCATCATAAATTCAATCCGACCATGCTATGGTACAAGAGGATGGTACACATTGGAGAAAAAGGACTTTGAGCTATGCATAAAAAAGGTATGGTCGAATATTTTCATAAATTTAATTTAGAAGTCGACTTTTGTGAACATTTTATATATGGAAAACAAAGTCGGGTGAGGTTCCCATCTGGAGCGACAAGGGAAAATGGGATTATAGAGTTGGTTCATAATGTTTTGTTTGGCCCTATTTCAGTGCCTTCACTTGGTGGATCCTTGTATTATGTCTCCTTCGTATATTATTTTTCCAGGAAAAAATGGATATATTTCTTGAGGAATAAATCATAGGTTTTTGAGAAATTCAAAGAGTTTAAATCTCTTGTAGAAAACTAGATAGATAAGAAGATTAAGGTACTGAGAAATAACAACAGTGGTGAATTTTGTGAAAAGGCATTTGATCATCTCTGCAATAAGTGTGGCATAGAACACAAAAATACCACACCATATACTCCAGAACAAAATGGAGTTGCTAAGAGAATGAATAGAACATTGATGGACAAGGAAAAGAGCATGCTCAATGGTGTTGGGATCACACAAGAATTATGGGTGGAGGTAATCAACACTGCAAAATATTTGTTGAATATGTCTCCTTCGTTGGTGCTAGTTGACATGAATCCACATGAGGTATGGTATGGTAAGAATCCTTCAATTTAAAATCTCAAAGTATTTGGCTATGATGCATTTGTGCATGTTCCCAAGGAAAAGAGGAGCAAGTTGGACAAGAAGGTAGTCAAGTGTATTTTCATTGTATACAAAGAAGGAATGAAAGGATATAATATTTGGGACCATGCATCAACGAAAATAGTGTACAATTGAGATGGTAGTCTTTAGATAAGTTAGAAGTAAGTTCGAGCCTAAAGAAATTGTTTAGATCCAAAATAATCCATAGAAGGTGTGGTTTGAACTAAGGAATGAAGAAGATGATCCATATGAGTCAACTAAATCAAAAGGAGAGGTGGAACAACTGACCCTGGTTGTAAGGAGGCTATAATGAGTAAGAAAACTATTCAAAAGGTATGGTCCACCTGATTTCCATTCCACATTTTTTTAAATACCACCGATGATGAGCCCAAGTTGGTCGAAGGGGCAGTTGACTCAGTGGAGGTAAAGCTATGGAAGGATTCCATGGTTGAAGAGATGGAATCCTTGCACAATAATGAGACATGGGACTTAGTTGATTTACCTAATGGAAGAAATCGTTTTGGTAGTAAATGGGTATTCAAGAAGAAGATGAATGGATCAGGTCAAGTCGAAAAATTTAAAGCTTGACTGGTAGTGAAAGGATATTCCCAATTTGAAGGAGTCAACTTCAGTGAGATTTTTTCTCCTGTTGCAAAATTAACTTCCATTAGAGTACTAATGTCTCTGGCTACAACATTTTATCTAGAAATAGAAAATATGGATGTAAATACAATGTTCCTACATGGGGACCTCGAAGAATAATTCTAGATGAAACAACCCGAAGGATTTGTAGTAAAGGGAAAGAAAGGTTTGATGTGAAAGCTGAAAATATCCTTTATGGTATAAATAAATCACCAAGGATGAGGTACCCAAATTTCAACACATGCATCCTTAGTTTTGGGTTTGTGAGAATCAAATCTTATCACTGCATATATTCCAAAGAAGAAGGTGGGCATTTCATCTATGTAGCATTGTATGTCAATGACATGTTGCTAATTGGAAACAACATGAACACAATAAAGGAGGTGAAGAAGTAGTTATCCTCCAAGTTTGAGATGAAGGATATCGGTGCAATGAACTTCATTTTTGGAATGGATATCAAGAGAGATAGAGCAACTAGAGAGATATGGTTGAACCATAAGAGGTATATTGAAACAATATTGAAATGTTTCAACATGCAGGATTACAAACCTATGAAGGTGTTAATTCTTGTGGGAGAAAGGATAACTACTCAACAGTGTCCAAGGACACATGAGTAAATAGAGGACATGGCACATGTTCCCTATGCAAGTGTTGTTGGTATTCTAATGTATGTGATGGTTTGAACTCGACCATACATTGCCCATGTAGTGGGAGTGTTGAATAGATACATGTTGACACCTGGGAATGAGCACTGGACAATTTTCAAGAGAGTATTTAGGTAGTTGTATGGCACAAAAGACTATGCTATATACTACCAAGTAAAATATGGAGGTGACAGTGAATTAAATGTACATGGATTTGTCAGCGTTGACTGGGTTGGAGATTTGGATCGATGAAGGTCTACCAGGGGATGTGTATTCAATATGTTTGGTGGAGCAATCAACTATATGAGTAAGAGACAGGTGGTCATAGACTTTTCAACAATAAAATATGAGTACATGGTATCCACTCATGGAAGTAAAGAAGCAGTATGGCTGCAGAGGTTGTGTTTTAGGAATCGAGTTTAAGCAAAGAGATATGAAGATAAGTTGCAGTAGTCAAAGAACAATATTTCTATTAAAGAACCCTCCTTATCATTCTAAGACTAAGCAAATTGATGTACAATACCATTTCGTGAGAGACATGGTGGAAAGTCACAAGGTGTTGCTAGAGAAAGTAGACACATTGGTAAACATAAGAGACTCTTTGACCAAGTTTGTGAATGTTGTGAAGTTCTCTTGGTGCGGAGAGGAAATGGGAATTGTTTCCCTGGGTTAGTGAATGAGAGTTCATATATTTCTTGGTTTCATCAAACAAAATAACAAGTGGTATAATGTTGGGTTGTTATATTCTTTGCAGGGAAAGTCTAGTTGAGATATAAAGATAAGTTGCAGTAGTCAAAGAACAATATTTCTATCAAAGAACCCTCCTTATCATTCTAAGACTAACCACATTGATGTACAATACCATTTCGTGAGAGACATGGTGGAAAGTCACAAGGTGTTGCTAGAGAAAGTAGACACATTGGTAAACATAAGAGACTCTTTGACCAAGTTTGTGAATGTTGTGAAGTTCTCTTGGTGCGGAGAGGAAATGGGAATTGTTTCCCTGGGTTAGTGAATGAGAGTTCATATATTTCTTGGTTTCATCAAACAAAATAACAAGTGGTATAATGTTGGGTTGTTATATTCTTTGCAGGGAAAGTCTAGTCGAGTTGGATCAACAGACATTCAAAGTCGAAGGAATGGACAACAAGTCAAAGGTTGAGGTGGCTCGACTAGGTAAAGATGAATTCGAAGATAGAAACATCAAGTCAAAGCTCAATATGGTTTGATAAAGTAAATTCAAAGTCGAATACATCGACAACAGGTCAAATAGGTCAACTGAAAATAGGTCGACAGTTGGGCGTGTGGAAACCAACTGAAGACCAAATGAAGGATGATTGGTAATCCAACTTGGTAGTCGACTGTAAAAAAATCCTGATATCTGCGGAATTTGTAACCAATGATCCTTGTGGATATGTAATTGTCTTTGGTAAAATTTTCTTTAGGGTTTTTCCTATTTTAAAGCCTTTAAAGAAGGTGTGTTGTAATACTGTAAAGGGTGGTAAATGGATAATCATCGATCAATAATCGTAGAGGTTTTTGGTCATGCAAATGTAAGATGAATTGTCTATAGGGTTGTTCTTGTGTAAATAAAGAAGGTATTATGTTGATTGTGTATTAGGTGTGGACCAAGGTTAGGTATGTAACCTTTTATTTTGAATGAATAAGAGAACAAAAGAGGAGAATGCTCAAGGAATGTTGGTTTTCCTAGTTTGGGTTTCCATGGTAAAATACCTGGGTAATGTGTGCTTACTTTGTCATTTACTTTCTTGTTTAAATATTTCCTCCTCTCTTATGCTATGTTTAGTGTGGAAGTGTTTCTCATTTCCTAACACCAATATATTCATGCTTATGATATTTCTCTTCTAATCTTTATATTTCTCCCCCTTTGACATCATAGGAAAAAGGGTAACTCCCCCTATCGATATGTCTCCCTCTGTCTTCATGCTTATAATCCGGTCTCTCTCTTTAACGATTTATTTCCTCTTGAATTCTCTGCAAGATGTCGTGTAGATCAATTTGGGGCTTCTTGCACTTTATTTCTTTCTTCTCTTTTGGTGCTTCTTGTCCATTGGTGCTTCCTCTTGTAATTCACTAACATATATAAAAAGAATTAAAAAATTAATTGACTTCAATTCTTTATGGCTTGCCAGTTCACATCAATGACCTTACTTTTCAACAATTTCCCTTTGACAGTATGGATTCTGCGGACGATTTATTTTTCCATGTTCTTTTGTTCCTTTCACTTCCTTCCTTCCTATGACTAATTAATTCCACTTTTCAATATTCTTTCATCCATTGTCATGTATCTATATAGACATACTAATGATCTCATAAATCCATCTTTGTCCATATGTCATAAATTTTCCATGATTCTACTACTCAACTGCACATATTGATGACCCATCTGTCTCTTTACTCTTCTGAAGACTTCTTCGACTTTGTTGTAATTTATCATTGCATATTCCTGCTTCTCAAACTGTCTTCTCAATCTATAAATGAAAATTTACATGTTTGGAAAAATATATACTGAATATATCCCTACTTGAATACATACGTGGAATCCTCTATACAATCACGAACCTATACCTGAGAACTGTGTCAATGATATACTTCATAATTGTCAGTTGATACTTACACGGGAATGTGTTTCGAAATTTGTTTCTCAAAAAATTGAATTGTCACAAGACATTTTGCACTTCTATCATTAAACACTTCATACTACTCGAAAGATAGTTCTATGATATGTAGAGATGTTTCTTAGACTCCCCCTCTTCAATATTCATATTTACTGGGAGTCTCCAAGAGGAATGGATCAGAAAGGTGGAGGAATCCACCCTAATGCGGAGTAATATTCATCTTCATAATCTTTCTAAATTTTGACATCTTCCTCTTTATCATATTCCTGAATTCTGGCATTCTTTTCATCTTCTTTCTGGAATTTGATATTAAAGATTGATATTAAAGATCAACATAAAAGGTTGATATTAAAAATAAAATAAATGAATAGGAATAATATAAGAATGTGCAAGTGATGGACATGTATAGTGTATACATGTATGTATACTAAAGGGCATGCTATGACTATCCGAGTAAGAGGCTAGTAAGGCAAGGAGTATATTTGCATGGAATGAATAAGTGGATTGCAAGGAAAGATATATACTTTTCAGGTCTAAAAAATGTCATGGATGCATGGATGACCCTATATTAAAGGGTCTGAAATATATTGATGGAGTAAATGTACATGCTTAAATTTAAAATATGAATACATAATAGGAATGCACGGTTATATTCCTTATGGAATATTGAGTAAATCATTGAAATGATAAGGTTGAAGCTTACTCTATATTGAGATTATTTTAGAAGTTACTAGATATGCAACAAGAGGGTTACATGTTGAAGAAGTTCCTATGGAGGAACTGTGTAATGACACTATCAAGAGAAAAAAATCATAACCTTAATGACTACTGAGAACTAAGAAATGGGTTGCAAGGACTATTTGTATAAGAATCCTAGACTACATTTTAAAATGTAATACATGAGTGATAGATATAAAATCGAACATTGACCAATCTAATTTGGTAAAGGTTCATGATTAATTTGTGAACCAAAATCTTGTTGTCATAGAATACTAATTCACCCAGGGAAAGGTTAAGATGAACATGACTGAGGCTGCTCAAGGAAGAGAGTAGGCAAATCCCAAGAGGGATAAATTATAGAAGCAAAGAATGAGAAATGGATTAATATCTTTCTCACTATAGAACTCTGAATAAAGAGACATAGTTGTATTGTTTAAAAATAAAAATTGTGGGAAGTCAAGGGATGTGTAGAAGGAGTTGGACAAGGAAAGAGCCCCCTCACTCCTTGTTATTTATTATATTTCTCTGGTATGAGAAACTGATATGTTGATGTATGTAATTGTTTTTCATGATAATTTTGATGGTTTCACTCATAAAGTTAGTGATGAATAATGTTGTAGAGTGCAGGTAGATATGATAGGACATATCTGAAAATTTGTATACTATGGTACTTGCATTTTTGTTTGACATGAAAACTGATGTAACTGTGAATGTGATGATGCATGGTATGTGTAAGGAATGATTAAAGATGTTGGGAAATAAAACTTCCCACAATGGACAACCTCAAGTAGACGATATATACAATAAGGATGTTGTTGAAATATTGATGAAGGGACTTTGGAAGTTCCCTAAAGCACCACTAAGGAGGTAAACTCAAAAGGATGTTGTCAACCAGGAAGGTATAAAATGTTCATTTTTGTGTGGCATAAATTGTGAAGGAAATGGGTGATAATTTGTTCCAAGATGATTTATTATTTTAATGATAGGTAATGTAATCTGAGTGGTTGTTGGATGCCATTGATAACCAAGAAGGGTATGATGTAGGAAAGGAGCCTAAAGGATAGATAAATGAACCTATGGTAGCCAAGGATGATTGAGATCCTTGCAAGAAATTTATGAACAAATATGCCATGAATACATTTACCAATCAAGGAGTGATTTGGAAAAAAAGTGCTCATAATCCACAAATTCATTAAATGCATTGAGGATATGCATGTGGTAAGGGATTAGGCATGTGTGGGACTTCCCCCTTATGGAAGAAGTATCTTGCAGTGCTCTAGAGAATTAAATAATGGTAAAGAGAGAAATTGGGTGGCCATAAATGTTGACACCTTGGCTACCAGAGGAGAAATAATGCTTGAGTGCATTCTATTGATACTGAGAGGGGGTTTGTTGAGTCAATATCAAGTTCCATTTAGCACTTTTTAGAAGTTTACTTTTCAATCAAATAATGTATCCAATATACATTAGGAGCAGAAAAAGAAACACACGGCGCACAATAGATTTATGTGGAAATACACTGAATGTTTTTCTTATATAATAAAAATATTACATTCAAAGGAAGGTACAACTTCCAATATATTCTAGCACCAACCGGAAGGAGGCATAAACTCCCTAGTTTATATCCTCCAACTTGAAGGAAGCTACAACTCCCTATATTTTGCAGCTCCAACCGAAAGGAGGCTCCAACCCCCTTTCCTTTCCCCTTCCTTCCACCCTTAAATATGTATATAAAATAATCAACCTGTCATAGTCAAGTTCCAAGACTCCCTTGATATACTATAGATTCACTTGAAAAGCTTGTTGATGTCACTTGTCATCTTTTACCTCCCCAAAACATAGATCTATGATTTTATTTACCATCAACCTGCAGACATATGTGCTTTGCTCCACTACGACCCACATATATTCGCACCTTGCTCCGCTACAACCTACTAATATCCACATCTTACTCCACTACGACTCCCAGATGACCTACATGTTAGTTTGTATATTTCCAAAACATAGATCTGTGCTTTTCTTTACTGTCATTATGAGGACATCCACGCTTTGCGCCACTGCGACCCACAGATGACCTAAAAAAACAACTTTCTCTCCTCGAACTCGTTTCTCCTAGTCCATATTTGTTGAGATCATAAGCCCTCCTAGCACAAGTGTAGACCCACTTATGCTAGATCTATACACAAACACACACTTTCTTGGATGAACAAATGAGAGGTTCTTGATGTGTATTTATACTTTTCCAAGTGCCTCCTTTATTTGAATTTAGTTTTGACCTATAAATTTTTGTTGCAACAAGTTTTTATCCATTCATTAAATTTGGGGCCGACCTGTAGCTTCTCATCTATATTTTGGGGCTTCATGACCACACCTCTGGGGATTCTTGTAGAATTCTTCAAAGCATCTTCCCATGAGGGACATGCTTAAAGGTGCACCATAAGGGGACCACTTTGGAGAATTTTTCAAATACACCCATCACTTCTAGGGGATTATAAACTTATTCTAGAGTTGACATCAATGAAAACCAATTTTCCAACAATCTCCCCCTTTGGCATTGATGGAAACACTCATACTCTTCATGTGAACATTTCTCCCTTTGTCATCATGATCCTAATTTTTCTCTCCCCCTTTGACATCAATGGAAAAGGGCGACTCTTCTCTTTGGGGTTTCTCCCATTGACATCATGGTGATCAATAGTAATTCTCCTTCCTTTAATATCTTCTTATCCTTTCCTTCCTTGGAGACATTTTGTGTGACTTCAATTTTCTTGCTTTTCTCTTTTTCTAGGATGTATATGTTATTTTCTATTCTTATTTCTGTTGCAACTAGCGTACCTAAGTCTTTTTCTCTGATTTCACATCTTCGTGAGTCAAACTTAAGATTTTATCCTTGATCACATATTTTACTGACAGTAAGGAGATTATGCTTCAATTCTTCAACCAGTAAGAAATTTTCTGCTATTACATTTTCACTTCCAAGAATCACTACACCTTTTCCAAGTATTTTTACAGAGGAGTCATTTCCAAATGCCACTCTACCACTCTTTCCTTTCTTTAGGATGATGAATTTGTTTTTTTCCCCAGTCATGTATGTTGAGCACCCACTATCTATGTACCATCTGTCTTATTTATATTCAATAATCAGTGCTAATAGACAATTTTTCTTGTTTGGATTCTCTTTCCTTTTTCATACCGTGGTTGGAATAGGAGAACCTAATTTCTTATCTATGAAATCTCGTGCTTTGTGACCAAGATTATTTCATTTGTAGCATACAATATTTTGATCCATCAATGGATGAAAGGGATTGTAATATTTGTTGATAGATCAATCATAATTTCCATATCTACTGTTTGCATGATTGTCCCTTGGATATCCACAATCATTTATGTTTCTCATATAGTTGTTTCTTGCATTGTTTTTACAATGAATTGTTTTGTGTCCAAATTTTATGAAAGAATAACAATGACCAAGAAAAATATTCTCATACCTGGTAGGAAAGGACCTTCTTGGTGTCTCACCCATTATGAATTTTGATCTTTTGTTCCAGCTGGAAGTGTCATGTTCCTGTTGTTCTTCAACTCCCCTTTGATTGATGATTCCACTTCTTCAGGTATTTGCATGGTTTCTAGAATTTCCTTCATATTTATTGTCCTTTTTATCTRTGTCTATTGTATTCAAACTATTATTATATCCAAGTCATGTCTTGTTGGTAGGTAATATCTGATTTCTAAGTATTTCATCTAACTTTTTAGTACTTCTTTCAAAATTCTCCAATTTTTCCATTTTCAATGTTAGCTCTTTTCTTGTGTGATCCAATTCTACTTTTAATTTCTCATAATATTTAGTATTCTTATATAAATACTCCTTCAAGTTGTTAATTGTATTTTCAAGTTCATGATTCTTTTATTCATAGCTACTCAATTCATTTGTTAATTCTCTATTTTTTTTTCTGAGCTTCTTATTTTATTTTTCAGCATGGTTCATTTTTTCTAGATTCTCATCATCTTCCTGTTCACTTTCTATGAAGTCTTTGCCTCCCCAAAAATAATCTGTGTTTGTTTCTTTGGTATCTTCATCATACTCTTCTCCAAAATTGATTTCATCTGTTTCATAATTTTTTTGGTCATCATTATTATTTTCTTGAGTTGTGAAGAGAAATCCCCTTACATCCCTTTCTTCTCCATCACTTTCATCTGAAGAACTGATGGCTTTCTTGGAGTAAAGTCTCTTTTTATTTTGGAATATTTTCTTTTCTTCAAAAGGAAATTTCTTATCATAGTGTCTTAATCTACCACAATTGAAGAATTTAAAAGGTAACTTACCTTTCTATTTTTCAATTCCCCTTTTGATCTTCCTTACAAAATGTGCTTCTTCTTCATCTGACTCACCGCCTGGCTTTTCTTCTACCTTGTGTAATTTGTTCCTTATTTTCTTCATGGATTTAAAATATGATTCTTTGTTTGGCTATCTATTTTATGTATATTTTCTCATTTCATATGCTGTGAGGATCCCATGTAGCTCATCCATTGTCATTTTGGTCAAATCCCTAGTATCTTCAATGGCTGAGACCTTAACATCATATCTCAAAGGAAGTGATCTCAACACTTTTGTACAATCAAGGATTCTTCGAATTCTTCTTCTAATCCTATGATGTCATTGACAACTTCATCTACTTTGAGTAAATAGGTGGAAATATCTTATTTTTCATCCATTTTCATATTCTCAAACTATTCTCTATGTCGTTGGAACTTGACCTGCTTGAATTTTGAATCACCTTCATAAATGTTTTTAAGTTTATCCCAAACCTCTTTAGATGTGTTGCAACCCATAACCTTGCTAGAAACAATTAGTGTCAATCCACTCATGATAACATGGCTATCCTTTGAATTATATCTCATTAATTTCTTCTCATCTTGATCAGTTGGAATGTTTTTCAGAATTTTATATCCATTGACAACTGATATCTAGATATATAGTCCTAAATATGTCAAGTAAGTTTGCATTTTGTTGCTCCAATATGCATGGCTTTTTCCATCAAATGGTGGAATACCATTTGGAATGTGGCCTTCCTTTTTTTCTCATGGTATTTATTCCAGTGATTAGACTGTTATGAAGGTAACCTTGATCCAGATGGATATCGGTGGCCACCCACCTATTCCAACTGGCTCACATGCAGTTTTCATCATTGGCAGTTATTTCCTATATTTTCGAGTCCTAAACTTCTGGGGTTGTTTTGAGGCCCTAAACAATGTTTTTGGAGCTCTCCATAATTAAACTGTAGATGAAGTTAGAGTTTGACATAATAATGTGTATTCCTCGGATAGACCTTTCTAATGGGCTATCGTGCGCCTAAAACATAGATTGTATGCTATATTTACGACCCTGGGAAGTTGTTCTACCAACTTACCCCATCGGGACCCACATGACTTTTGGCACTTCATCTCCACATTGGGGCCACAAACCTTTTGTATTTTCATCTTCCATGGGATAGGTTTTTGGATGTATAGGGGTTTTCCATTTAGGTTAAAAAAGGCCTTTCGAGCCTCATTGTACTCATCTTCTCGCGAATGAGCGTATCCATCACATCTCTTCTCAGAGATAAGATGCCATCATTCTAGTGAGCCTTTCAGTTTGCAATTTTACAGTTCTATATATTTCACTCATTAATATAAATTGTGTATTATTGTATATCTATGCCTCTTTTTATATATATCTGATATGTCTCTATTACATTATAGGATCTCTTGCAATATCTCGATATATTTCTTTATTATATCTCCGCTGTCATTTCATGCTCAAAATAATGTGGATCGGTGGTATCAGAGGAGGCTTCTCTTGGTCATTTTTCAGTGCATTTCCCTGATGAGGTATGAGTATAAAAAGATGGGACTCGATATTTTCTCTCGTAATGGAAATCCCTCTCACATGCCCAAGAAACCCTCCATGGCGGAAGAAGAGAAAAATGACAGAGCAAAAGATTCTATTAATCTGTTGCTGGAGCAAGCTTTCACATGACAGAGGGATGAAATGATGGAGAATTTTACCAAAATCCTTTGACACATATCAGTAATAGCATATTTGTATTCATAAACAAGCCAATTTGGAGGCACCTCTCCTCTTAAGGTACAAGTTAATTTTGATATTCCCATATTTGAAGGTCACATAGACGCAGATGCTCTGGAAAAATGGTTAAGACTACTAGAAGGTTATTTCTCTATGCACAATTTGTTCGATAGGGAAAATAGCACCTTCGCGCTCCTTAAGTCTCTCCCCCATGTCAAACATTGGTGGGAAACTTATTATGAGCGAATTTCCACACAGAATTTTGGAGTGTTCGAGGCCAAACCCACTTGCGAATATTTCGTAGACGTCGTCAAGGAACAATATTATCTTATTGGCAACTATGAAGACCAATACATGAGATGGACCATGCTGTGTCAAGAGAGGGGCCAAGCAGTGATAGAGTTCGCCAATACCTTCCATACCTTGCACACCAAGTTGGGTATCAAATATTCCAAGCGACATTTGGTTCTAAAATACCATGGGGCTCTACACAGGTACATCCAAACTGAAATGGACTTTCTGGACATCTCATCACTGGGTTTTTCTTATTGATATGTTGTCAAAATTGAGTAGAAGTTTAAGCACCAAAAAAAATTAGAGTTCGGGTATGCAAATCTGCAACAACCAAAGTATGATAAATAAGGCCCTAACAAACAGCCTCCTGAAAACAAATTGAAGACATGGTAAAATAAGGGTAAGGGGAAGACAAAGAATGACTAGAAAGTGGTTCAATTTCCACAAAATCCCTTGGCACAACACCAATTAATGTCGTTCAAAATAGTCATTGGTGTCCAAGTAATCCATATCTTAGGGGTTGAGATCTAGATGGCTTGAATGTCGAGAGAGCAGGAGCTTAAATGTGCCAATATTTCATGAATATAAGCATGGACAAAAAAAATATGTAAATGAAGTACTTGGGAGGTGAGGCTCAAAGAGGAGCCTCACCTATAAAACTAATTACTAGTAAATCACTCAGAGCTAATTAATCTCACAATGAACAATAAAAAAATATGAGAGAAGTCAAAATGAGTAACTTGATATTATGAGAAGGATTACTAGGCATTTATATAGCATTACAAAATGGTTCATTGGACAAAGTCAAAAAGATATCATTAAATGAGTCTTTATTATTAGTATAATAGATCTAACTACCCAACTAACTAAGTAGTGGAAAATAAAACCCAA
>JASDQU010100479.1:66464-76494 GCA_032191745.1 Picea mariana | reverse complement strand
AACTACCCAACTAACTAAGTAGTGGAAAATAAAACTCAATACAATAATGCAGAGGTGGGACTCTCTTTGACCCACAAGGGCAACATGTTATCCCAATTAATTAATGAGGAGGTGGGAATCTCCTTGATCCACATTGGCAATCTATTATCTTTATAGATTTATGAATTTTGCATCTGATTTTAGACCATATATCCCCTTAAAATTTGGATCATTCCTTCCCCCTTAGAAAATGATGGTCCCCATCATTTCACCCATGCTAAAAAGAAAAACCCCATTATCATACCATTATGATTACAATGTGAAAATACCCAATGAAGAGAAGGGTTTTGTGTGGTTGACCCATAACCATGGTTTTGTGGCTAACCCATAACCTAGTTGACAATGACAATGTACATGGGTAGAAAAATAAATAAATTTTAACAAAATCCCAAATTAAAAAAAAATAATATGGAAAAATTGTGACTTTGGGGGCTATGAACATCCTTCCGCAAATATATTCATAACTTCTTCTACAGGTGATGAAATCCAATTCCGTCGAAGACCCATTTGAGCTAATAAATATATATTTCCATCGGTATACGAAACTTGTTCTGAGGTGGCTCATGGAGTGAGAAAAACTAGGCCTAATTTGAAGGGTGCACGACCACGATGGTTACAGACATGTGCATCTTCAAACAAAGATATCTCATAAGCTAGACAACGAAATGAAATTACGAAAAATAACCATTTGAGATATTGAAGATATATTTCCATCTATATGTGGAACTCCTTTTGTAGTTTCCTGAGAAAGGATAAAAATACCTTTGAAGATGGTGGTACGTGCAACCTCTTTGGGTCAAATACATGTTGTGATTCAAGCGATAATATCTCTCAAAGGTGTAGAGGTTTCAACACCTCTTTGAAGTTGGATGAGTGTAGAAGGCCAAAAAGGATGCTAAGGGTTTGTAGAGTAGCATCAGTTGTTGTAGAGGTTGTGTAACCTCCATGGGCAACATGGACACCCTGAAAATTTGTTGAAAATTTCTCATACCAATGGATGTAGTGGATCCATGTTTAGATGTAGTGAATCCATGTATGGTTCTCCTTTTAATGGTGAAGGAAGATCTGAGGGTAAAAAAAAATCCCTACAGTGCCTGTGGACCAACTGTGATGATTACAGTGTATGACCTGGAAAATGGATTTTGATAGTACCAAAAGGCGGTTGGTGATTTATGCAAATGTTTGAACCCACAACATGCTTCAAACCCTTGTTATGATGGAGAGTGTACCCACTTTGATACCTTTGATCCGGATCTCGAGGCATGATATCTAGATGACTTGAATGCCGAGAGAAAAGGAGCTTAGATGTGCCAATAATGCATGAAAAGAAGCATGGAAAAAAATAAAAAACATTTAAATGAAGTACTTGGGAGGTGAGGCTCAAAGAGGAGCCTCACCTCTAAAACTAATTATTAGTAAATCACTCAGAGATAATTAATCTCACAATGAACAATAAGAAAAATATGAGAGAAGCCAAAATGAGTAATTTTATATTATGAGAAGGATTTCTAAGCCTTTATATAACATTACAAAATGGTCCATTGGACAAAGTCAAAAGGATCTCACTAAATGAGTCTCTATTATTATTATAATAGATCTATGTACTCAACTAAATAAGTAGTGTAAAATAAAACTCAATCCAATAATGGAAAGATCTCATTAAATGAGTCTCTATTATTATAATAATATATCGAACTAACCATCTAATCAAGTAGTGGAAAATAAAACCCAATACAATAATGGAGAGGTGGGACTCTCTTTGACCCATATGGGCAACATGTTAGCCCAATTAATTAATGAGGAGGTGGGAATATCCTTGATCCACATTGGCAATATATTATCTTTATAGCTTTATGACTTTTGCATCTGAATTTAGACCATATACCCCCTTAAAAATTGGATCACCGAAATCAAGGAAAAAGCTATGAACACAGATTCAAAATCTGATTTAGAAAATAATGGAAGGTGATAGATCATCGATATAGATGCCACTTCCAGTATCACAGCCACAACAATCCAACCAGAAGCACCAACAGATCCTGAAGAGGGGGAGTGCCTCTTCCATTCACAAATGTGGGTGAAGGGGATCCCATTGCATTCGATTATTGATATCGAAAGAAAAAATAACCTCATTTAAGCAAAGGTTATCAAACAATTGGATTTTTAAAAAACACCACACCTGCAACCATATAAAATCGGGTGGATTCACCAGGGATGTGAGCTCCATGTCATCCAACAGTGCCTCTTGTCCTATAGAATCAAGCCCTTCAACGATGAGGTATTGTGTGATGTTTCCCCGATGGATGTTTGTGATGTTCTTTTGGGCCAGCCATATATGTGGAAGTGCCATGTTGTTTATGAGTGTCGACCCCGTAGTGTCATTGTTACTCTGGGGGATCATCTCTAGAGGATACTAGAGGTAGTTCCCACAATGTTTTCAACACAAGAGTGCAACAAAGTTGTCTCTCATATGACGAATTTTAGCTTCTTCACGATTCATGCAGGAATTGAACAAAAGGACACTATGACCACTACGGCCTCAGTTCAAGCCCCCTCTATCCAATAGAAGAAGGTTGGAAAAATTGAAGAAAATCACAAATATTCATTTTTCATATAGTCATCTCTTGTATTAATATTGGTTAAAAAGGTCCAACCCCTCCAACATCAAGTTCACGACAACCTTCCACAATCCAAGCAATGTAATGTCTCCAGCAAGGCAAGCAGCTCACCAAGGTTGAAATTTAGAAAACGCTTTCCCATCTTCCATGACAACTCAACACAATGGAGACCATTGCTTTGTAAATGGGAAGGATTGATCCAAATGGATATTCCTGGCTACTCACTTATTCCAACTGGCTCACATGCAATTTTCTTCATTGGCATTTGTTTCCTAGATTTTTGAGTCTTAAACTGTTGGGGTCTTTTTAAGGCCCTAAATAGTGTTTTTGGAGATCACGAAAGTCAAATTATAGATGGAGTGAAATTTTTATGGCATAATGTGTAGTCCTCGGATAGACCTTTCCAATGGTCTATCATGCACCTAAAACAAAGATCATTTGCAAAATTTACGACCCTAGGAAGTTGTTGTACCAACTTACCCCATCAAGGCCCACATGACTTTTGGCGCTTCATCTCCACATTAGGGTCGCAAACCTTTTGTATTTTCATATTATGGGGGCTAGGTTTTTGGATGTTTAGGGTTTTCCATTTAGATTAAAAAAGGCCTTTCGAGCCTTATTGTACTCATCTTCTTGTGAATGAGTGTAGCTGTCAGATCTCTTCTCAGAGATAAGCTTCCACCATTCTAGAGAATATTTCACTCTGTAATTTTATAGTTTTGTACATTTCACTCATTAATAAAAATTGCGTATTACTATATATCTATGCCTCTTGTTATATATATATATATATATATATATATATATCAGTTACATTATTTGATCTCTTGCAATATCTCAGTATATTTCGTTATTATATCTCCGCTCTCATTTCATGCTCAAAATAATCCGGATCAAACTTGCTTTGATACCAATTGTTGATACTCGTGGGGGTGTGGGGGGTGAATCAGTTTCAATTACAATTTATCACCTTTTAGAACTATACTTTTCAATCAAATAGTGTATCCAATATATAGTAGGAGAAGAAAAAGAAATACATAGTGCACAATATATTTACGTGGAAATCCACAAAAAAAAATCTTATATAATAAAAAAATTACATTCAAAGGAAGCTACAACTTACAAAAATTTATAGGACCAACTAGAAGGATGAACCAACCCCCTAGTTTACAGGATCCAACCTGAAGGAAGCTACAACTCTCTAGGTTTTCTAGCTCCAACTGGAAGGAGGCTCTAACCCCCTTTCCTTTCCCCTTTATTCCACCCTTAAATATGTATATAAAAGAATTAATTTGTCATATCCAAATTCCAAGACTCCCCTTATCTACTGTATATTCACCTAAAAAAATTTATAATGTCACTTATCAACTTGTACCTACCCAAAAAACAGATATGTGCTTTGCTCTACTGTCAACCCATGGACATATGTGCTTTTATCCACTACGTCCTGCAGATATCCATGTATTAATCCACTATAACCCACAAATATCCACATCTTGCTCCACTACAACCCACTAATGACCTACTTGTCATCTTGTACCTACCCAAAACATAGATCCACACTTTCCTCTATTGTTAACCTGTGGGCATCCATGCCTTTTCTCCATTGTGACCCATGGATGACCTCAAAAAACTCCTTTCTCAACTCGACCCCCTTTCTCTTCTATGATATTTTATTTTTTGAGCTCATCAATCCTCCTAGCACAAGTGGAAAACCACTTATGTTATCTCCATACAAAACACACACTTTATTGGATGAACAAATGAGAGGTTCTTGATGTGTATTTATACTTTTCCAAGTGCCTCATTTATTTGAATTTAGGGAGGAACTATAATGTTTTGTTGCAACAATTTTTTCTCCTTTAATTAATTTTGGGGTTGACCTGTAACTTCATGTCCATATTTCAAGTCAGCTTCATGACCACATCTTTAGGGATTCTTGTGGACTTCTTCAAAGTGTCTTCCCGTGAGGACCATGCTTAAAGATATGCCATAAGGGAACCACTTTGGAGACTTCCTCAAATACACCCATCATTTCTAGGGGATTTTAAACTTCTTGTAGAGTTGACATCAATGACAACCAATTTTCCAACACACTCATATGAAATTTTAATTTCATAAAATGTATTTTTATTTGAGGTCATGATCAACATAAAGTAGAAACAAAAATAGTTATGTTGTAATAATGAATGTGGATAGAAAATCCATATGGATATAGGTTGGTTGAAAACCCAATAAACCATGGAAAAGTTCCTAACAGAAAATGTAATAATATGAAAACAATGAAAGGGTGCAATGTGTGTGAATGTGGCCATGGACATGGGAAAATTGATTAATTTCGTTTAATGTTTGATTGCATTTTGAAAATTTGGGTATGCTGAAATGATGCGTGTGCAAGGAATTGAAATTTCCTTTTTTTTAATACCATTGAATAGATGAAAGTGATATGATTGTTAGTATCATGGCATGGAATGAGGGTGGCCAGAGTGCTAAGACTAAATGCATATGGGATTACGGTTGGCTAGAAAGTCAAACACCCACAGTCAGTTGTCTAGCTACAATCTTGTAGCAGATAAATATTCCTTATCCCCTATGTAACTAAGTTAAAATAAATAGTCGGTACCTGCAAACGTGTTGTATATGTGCATGCCTAATTGATTAGTAATGATGCTTGATGTATTGTCCAACCTTTACATTCAAATGTTTGAGGAATGGAAAATTGTGGTGGTGTTGTGTATGAGAGGTTAGGGAAGGCAAAAAATCCCTGTATTTTCCCAATCTGTGAAATGAGAGACAAGCAAAAATCTTAGTTCTTTATGGGAAATGGTTCGAGAGAGGCCAAGAATACCATGATAACAAATCAAATGAGAAAGTGTTATGGAGGGTTACAAGATTTATAAGTACAAAATAACCTCCTAGTTCCTTTGACTCCTTTAATAAATTGGTGAGTTACAATAGTCTTCGAACCCAGAATGGGAGGAAATCTCAACCATACAAGTAATAACTTTCCCCAATGAAAATCCTATGTAAATCGAAAATTTATAGTATCCATTGGATCTGAAGGTGGAGATAGCCTCCACCGTTGATAGCTATCATGTGGATCTCAAATATCAACATTTTTTCTTATAGGGTTACATTTGGAAGTCTCGCTATCCAATATCTGCGGACCAGGGTTCTAGCCCTTGGTTCCATGCCTTGTTACCTAGGCCCTAGGGAGGGAGAGAGAGAGAGTGATGTATTCATGATGTGTAGTTCCAACGTGGCAGCAAGGGTGTCACTACGGTGATACTTGTCAACTCCTGGTTTGTGGATGATTTGAGTGTGGGCCTTGTTAGAATCAAGCCTTTGTATCGTCACCTTGGTTTTTCAACTATTAGATATATCAACCAAGAGATATCATTCGTAGATCTTCGTAAAATATTAGGAGGGAGGGTAGCATCCTAGGATACCGAAACATCGAACCCCAGTAGAATTTTAAGTCCAAATTCTTGGTAATTCCCAATACACTGCTATCCAGGGATACCAGAACATCGAACCCCAGTAGAATTTTAACTCCAAATTCTTGGGAATTCCCAATACATTCATATCCAAGGACTAGGGTTGCATCCCATAATTTCAAACCTTTAATTATAAGCGTAATACTAAGAGAGAGAGGGTGATGTGTCATGCGATCATGGAAAACATGAGGTCAATATATTGACACTTGTCAACATTTGATTCACTGACAAGTCAAGTGTATACCCTAGTTAGGCACAAGCCTTTGAAAGAGCACCTTAAACCTGAGTCTTTAGATCTGGTAGACAACATATCTAATTCATATATCTCGTGGTGAATATCGGGGGTCATAACGATGGGATTAATGATCCTTAATCACCTCTTAATCCAAAGACAAAGGGCCTCAAGGATTTTTAGGTTATAGGAGATATGGAAAGTGTCACAGTTTAAAATCTGTCAAGATGAGAACCATCAATCTATGGATTGATGTTATAATCTTCGTCCTCCAATGGTTGGATCCATGACCACACTAGAATCATGAAAGGAAACCTTGAAATTCATCGGATCTAAACAAAAATGATCTCAATTGTAGATCTCGTAGACCCATTACACTACACTACAACATAACAAACAATTAACACCTAAAATAGCGCTAGAATGTAATGTATTTTACTCCATGATTCGAACACATTTTTTGGCGCAAAACGGAGCGCAATATGGAATTTTTATAGATGTGCCAGATTTAGCGTCAGAATTAGCTTCAGAACATAACGCCAGGAATAACGTCAGGTTTAGCACAGGATTAGCACCAGGATTAGCACCAGGAATAGCACCAGGTTTAGCACCATCAATAGCGTTAGGGATAGTGTTATAATTAGCACCAGTTTTAGTGCCAAGTGTTGCTTCCAGTTTTTCTTCCGATATGCCTTCCAATTTTCATTCCATTTTTGCATTTGTTTTGGCTTCCCATTTTATGTCTAGTTTTGCTTCTGATATGGATTCAATTTTTTCTTCAATTTTGGTGCCAGGAATAGCACTAGGTGTTGCTTCCATTTTTTCTTCTGATATGCCTTCCAATTTTCGTTCAATTTTGGCTTCTGGTTTGGCTTCAGTTTTTCTTCTGATATGGCTTCCAATTTTTCTTCTAATTTGGATTATGGTTTGGCTTCTAGTTTTACATCTAGTTTTGCTTCCCATATTGCTTCCCTTTTTTCTTATAATTTAGGTTCCAGTTTTTCTTCTAGTGTGGCTTCCAATTTGGCTTCAATTGTTGCTTCCTTTCTTGCTTCGAAAAATGCTTCTTGTTTTTCTTACAATTATTAATTTAATATGTTTTATTTCAATTTAATTAGTTAAACATATCATGTCTCTTAAATAACTTATATGATTATACATTAAGTCATATAAATGTATTTGAAGTATTTTATAGGATAACATTTATAAAGAATTTTTTAGGAAAACATATATCCATAAAAATTAACAACATCATTATACTTATCAAATCTCCATCAAAATAGAATCTACATCCAGTATATATAAAATAATAAGATAATTATTATAACATTATCATCATATATAATTAAAACAAGTGAGTCAAATATCTATAATTTAAGTGAATTTGACAACATCCATCATGAGCAGTAAATCAAAACCATCATACATAATAAATATGCATTCAAAAATCATCAACCACTTTCAATATATAAAAATTGATGAGTCAATATTGATAATATCATCATCATATATAACTAAAGCAAGTGAAATTAAAATATATATGCCAGTAGATCAATATCATCTGAAAATGATACATGTCCAACAGTCGACATAAGTCAAAATGATACATCATGTACAAATGATATAAATAAAAATGATAAATTATGTAACATGAAATGATACAGGTCAATATGATATGTCATGTCCAAATGATATAAGTCAACATGAAACATGTCAAAATAATACAACTCAATAATATGGTACTGGAGGCCATGAAAATGATACATATGATAGTAACCATGAAAAGAGGCATTATAAAAATATATCAAAAATTATCCACGATGTAGTCTATATGATCATGAATGTCACAAGATGCTACGAGAAACTGCCTCAACATCATCATCACCATCGTGATCATGATCATCATGACCATCATCATTGTCATATGCATCGACAATGGCATCATTGTCATCTGTATTTGTTTCATCATGAGCATCATCTGCCATCTTAGCATGGGACCCAACATTATGATCTGGATCTATTTGTTGAGGATGATATGAATCTTCTGGAAGATCCTTGTTCTGCAAAGAAAAACATTTAGAATGAAAAGTTATTATTTATTTCATGCAATAATTGATTTCTCTATTATATATCTAATATTAAAACATATGAAATGAAACGATAATCATATTAAATCATACCAAAGTGCACATACGATAATAAAATATCAAATAAATTACATCTAATGTCATTCCAATGATGTAAAACATTCAATAATTCTAATAAACATTAGTAAAGATCATAAAAAAATTATATGCCTAGCCTTGCCTTGCCTTGCCTTGACATGCCATACCTTGCATTGACATTCCTTTCTTTAACATTCCATGCCTTTCCTTTCCTTGGTATTCCATGCCTTGACTTGACATTCCATGCCTAACCATGCCATGCCTTTCCTTGACAAGCGATGCCTTGACTTGACATGTATTTCCTTTCCTTTGCATGTCATGCCTTGCCTTGCCTTGGCATGCCTTGACTTGACATGCCATGCCTTTCCTTGACATTCTTTTACTTTCCTTGCCTTGTCATGCCTTTCCCTGACATTCATTTCCTTGACAAGACATGCCTTTCCTTGCCTTTCCATGCCTTTCCTTGCCACACCTTGCCTTGACAAGCCATGCCTTTCCTTGACATGTCTTTCCTTGCCTTGACATGCCTTGCATTGACAAGCCATGTCTTTCTTTGACAATCCATGCCTTGCCTTGATATTCCATGCATTGCCTTGACAAGCCTTTCCTTGCTTTGACATGCTTTTCCTTGACATTCCATACCTTTCCTTGACATTCCTTGCCTTTCCTTGCCTTGCCTTGCCTTGCCATGCCTTTCCCTGACATGCCTTGCCTTGAATTAACATAGACCTTGCTTTTACTTGGCATGCCATGCCTTGAAATGCCATGCCTTACATTGACATGCCTTTCCTTGGCATGTCATGCCTTGACATGCCATGCCTTGTATTGACATGACTTTCCTTGACATGTCATGCCTTGTCTTTCCTTGACATGTCATGCCTAGCCTGGCCATGCCTTGCCTTAACAAGCCATGACTTGCCTTGACATGTCTTTCGTTGCCTTTCCATGCCTTTATTTGAGAAGCCATGCCTTGCCTTGACATGTCTTTCCTTTCCATGCCATGCTTTTCCATGCATTTTCATGCCTTACTATGACATGACTTGCAATGCCTTGCCTTTCCATGAATTCTATTTCCTTGCCTTTCCATGCCTTCCATTGACATGCCTTACCTTGACATGCCTTGCATTGGCATACCTTGCCTTTCCCTATCATTCCTTTCCAGTCCTTGCCTTGACATGTCTTTTCTTGCCTTGACATGTCATTATATTCCTTTCCTTGACATGCCATGCCTAGCTTGGCCATGCCTTACCTTGACAATCCATGCCTTTCCTTGACATGTCTTGCCTTACCTTTCTATGCTTTGACTTGAAAATCCATGCCTTGTCTTGACATGTCTTACCTTTCCTTGGCATGCCAAGATTTGCTATGCATTTCCATGCCTTACCATGACTTTCCTTGCAATGCCTTGCCTTTCCATGCATTCCCTTGCCTTTCCTTCCCATACATTTCCTTGGCATGCCATGCCTTTCCTTTCCATGC
>JASDQU010100478.1:424929-443320 GCA_032191745.1 Picea mariana | reverse complement strand
CATTCAGCCTTTGGAGGCATCTTTTGTATTAGCGGGAGCATTTTGTAGCAGATCTTATCTATTGTCTATCTTCTTGGCCATCTGTTGAGCATTCCAGATCGACATCTTCATTGTAGTAGGTTTCTCTATTTTATGAATAAGGAAGAATTGAGATGTTTTGGCTTGTCTATCTTATTGCATATGGTTGAGGTATGTTCCATGGTTATCTCTTTTTGTTATTTGTTGCATACACACATATAAACACATCTAAAAGGTAGATCAACAAATTGTTTGATGAAATACCTCACTTAGAAAAAGTTTTTAAAAGACACCAAAATAGTGATGATCCTTGCATAATGGCTTGGGATCATTACATAAATGGGAAATAAAGGAAATAAAGGGACAACTAGGATTAATTTTAGGAGTGAATTTAGGATGGGTGAGGGAATTTGACATTTGATTAAATTAAATTGTGGATTTATTAGTGCAAATAAGTTAATGGGTGACAAGTGTATGGGGGTGATAATTCCTAATTAAAAATTTTAAAAATGGATTAGTTGTGAAAATGGCATGTTGTCACTAAGCAAATTCTATAAAACAAATGGTTGAGAGGAGGAATGTATGACATGGGTTATGATTAAGGTTATGCTGCAGAAATTATGAATGGTTTTACTTGTGAGAGTTGGGATACCCAGCTCGAGAGAGAGAGAGTGGTGGCTCTACCTTGTGAGGTGAGCTGGGAGCTGTAGGATTCTAGTTGTGTGTGCATGGCTCCTTTTTGGATCAGGGGGCTCAGGGGGAAGAAGAGTACCCCTAGTGTTGGCTAGGAGGTACTGGTGAAGTCTCACCGATTAGAAAACATGCAAATGAGGATTGGTGAGGTGAAAGCTTGGAAAGGACACACGTTGGTTTCCAGATAGATGCACAACTCCATTACCACTATTTTATGGTCACAATACTGTATATTTAATTATTTATGTGTTGCAAAAATCAATGTACTCTTCTATATTTGAATATTGACATTAATGGATTCTGGGTATGAATGTTTATAAAACGCATGCATTCTTGGTGATATAATGATCGTATATTGTAATCTTAATATCTACAGTTTCTTATTAAAGTATAAATTGATGTATAGATCATTGGGAGCGATCTCAGTTTTATTTGTGCCTATTATCTATTGAGTCTTAGTTCGTATGAGACTCTTTTTTCTTTTGATTTTGTTTTACTTTAAAAAATCCGCCCCTTTTTTATGAAAAACATAGTCATGCCCCTAGTGTTCATTTACCTTCGATCTTCTCTACGTTTTTTTTAACATATCTAAGACTTTCACTTCTTCTTTTTTGTCTGGAATGGTCAACCCAGCTATTGTCTCCTTATTGGGCGAACTCATTTTTCCCCTTTGCGTTCCCTTTACATTTGCTTCCTCGACGAATTTGGATGGGTTTTATAACCTCAGTGTTTCCTTTACAGACCTTTGTGTTTCCCTTACAAATGTAACTTATGCGAGTTGAAGGAGTTATAACATCTATGAATTTCCTTTAAGGATCTATGTGTTAGGAATGCATCTTATGCATATTATGATGGGTTTTAACCTCTGTGATTTTCCTTCTTACCCAGTGAACTTCATTTCACCTCTGCATTTTTCCAGTTTTTAAGTATTTGCGTTTTTTTTTCCAAATTATCCTAAATTTTCTATCCTCTGTGTTTTTGTTCCTTGTCTCTATGAGCTCTAGAAGAGGATAACAATGTGTTTATTTGTTTTAAACAATTGTCTAGTTTTGTTGTGGGTATTTTCTTTACGTAGTAAATCCCAGCATGGGTGTGAGCTCGTCTTTTTATTTTCAGTAACTTTTGTAACTCGAGTGGAGTTTCTCGGCATTTTCTACCCTTACCCAACACCTCAACCCCCCAAGCTATGTAGTTTTCCTCTATGCATTTTTGCCCGGCAATTTTGGTGTTATTTCTTCTCTACGTTTTTCTCTTCTATGCCCTCAATGATTTTGCCAGGATTTTACCCATCGAACTGTGCCCACACTCATCTTTAGCAATTTTTCTCCTCTGCATGTCTTTTTATCTACACCCAGCATGGAAACCTTCATTATCCCTCTGCGTTTTTGCTCACTTTTTCCCCAGAAATTTCTCATTTATCTCTGTGCTTTGATGGGAAATTACCCACTCTTGGTATTCAATTAGGGTTCTCTCTCGGTGGTTCAGTTGATCCAGGACCCTTTCTTAATTACTGACAATGTATTCATGATATTTAATGACAATGCAAATTCAGTGTCTAAGCTTGCGTTGTGAATTTTTTCTTTTGTTAATTCCATGCTATCAAAGTCGACACTCTAAATTTGTGTATCCTGGACTTGTTAATCCACCCAAACTTCACTATTAAAGGAAGGAACCCATACCTTAACTAAATTTCCCTTATAATATTATGGTATCTTATATTTATCTTTTGTAGGACATCATGGAATTCTTACATTTGTCAACATAAAGGACTCATTTCATATTGGAAATCAAGCTAACATTTAAATCATTGTGCACATGTTTATGTAAGTTAGTATGGAAGTTATCTCCATTTTTTCTCAAGTGCAACGATCCTTTAATTATTTCCTTAAATGAAATTTTAAAGCATCCTTGTATTCTAGTGTTAAGGTATAGTGAGATGGTGTGGTACCTTGTGTACAGATGTCAGATATAGCCTTGAAACCTTCATGTATTACTTAATTAAGTTAAGTCTTTAATAATGTATTTTAGTTGTGCTACAAAGCAGTGAATGATTCAGTAGCTTGAAGTAGTTGAGACCTGATGTTGCTCTAGATTTGAATATAATATAACCTTGGTAGAATTACTTACATCTTGAAATCATGAAATAACCATAATACTAGTGATGAATGAAAATTTAATGGGTGAAATCATGAAGTTGGGTAACACTTTTGTGAGAATCAGGTCTCCAAAATTCCTACTGACATTTTTTTGGATGAACTAATAATTATTTTAGCTGAAAGACACATCTTTCCGGCCCCTTTAGACGTCAAATAAAATGGTATCATGACAATGGCATCGTCTTTTGTGTACCATATTAGCCGGATGGATTTTTTTTTCGGTAACATTTTTCGGTCGAACGGTTTTTCGGCTGAACAATTTTTTGGCCAAAAGAATCTTTCTTCCGAAAAGAGGTTTCATCCAAAAAACTCTTTCGACCGAATTTTTTTGATATATCCCCCGCACATCACTCCTTTCACACTTTTCCAAACTTTTGGTTGGTGGTTTATGTTGATTAGTTCTATTTGTTGGTTGGTGTTGGCGAATGTTTTCGTTGGCAGTTGGTGTTGGCGGTCGTTTCTATATAAGGTTGATGTTGGCGATTAGTGGTAGAGGTCATTATTGATGGTTGATGTAGCTTGATGTTGTTCAGTGTCGCTGGTTTAGATAAATATTAACCCTTTCCCAGTTAACTAATTTTTTAATTATTCACATTTTGTGTTTTAGGAAGTGGATAGGGCCAAATTCATCCCTGTCCATGTACGTGGACAAGCCTGAATTCGACCATGTCTATGTACAGGGACATGCCCTATTTTAGTCCTTTCCATGTACATGGACATGGCTGATTTTGGGCATGTCCCTGTACATGGACAGGGTTGAATTTGGGCCCATCCATATACAGGGAAAGGCATGAACATTAAGATGTTATAGTGTGCTTTAATATTCATTGTGAATTAATGTTAACAATTTAATATTTTATGCATATTGAATACATCTTAATGTTTAAATATGTTATAATGTTCTCTAATATTCATTATGAATTGAAAAGACAGTGAAATTTTGTAATGAAATTGTATTAATATATGCAATGTAAAGAAGGGGAGAGATTTGTTGATGGGCAGAATTGACTGCTCGTCAACTAGAGGGGTGGATCTGGTCTGGGGTTGTCTAAATAACCCAAGCCGTTTGGATTAATACACTCCAACGGGTTTAGCGGCTCCGTTAAATGATCTAAGTCCTAGGAAAACAAAAGAAAAACTAAGCTAAAGAAACTAATCTAAGTGAAAAACAACTTCTGCAAACTATATACAGGTATGATATATATTCACAGTTCGCTAATTGATATTCATGAGATAATAATCCTACTTATTAAATGTACAATGTATTAAATCTGTGTTGCCTATACAGTATTTATAGAATACAAATTTTAATCGAAATCTGAAAAATCATATGTGGATTATCTATGACAGCAAAGCTAATGTTTTTGGACTTATATAACTTTTATGAAAAAGAAATGAAACAGCAACTATCTAACTAGGAAATAAAAGTAAAATTCTGTACTATATATCTATCTAAACTACAGAGAATTCTCAAATTAATTGACTATTAAAATGCAGATAACAAACTGACCTGAAGTAGTGTTTCCTATTTGTCCTTTGCACAATACTCGATTTAGTTTTTTGATGGGAAACCCGCACCAGATTTTCCAATACTTCGCGTAAACACGAAGCAACAATGCTCTTGAATGCTAGCAATAGAACAGATAAAGGATGCAGCAACAACAATTTTATATTTTACAAATAATCACATTAAGATAAATCCCTCTGCAAATATTTGTACATAACTGCTCATTTAACACAGAAGATTAACCTTCTGTTCATTAAATCAAAACAGGGTAATTGTTGTAAGTAAAATGAGATACATCAAATATGGACAATACTTAAATCATATCGCATCAACCTGTAACAAATCTTGATATCTAAAGTAGTCAATAATTTGATTACAAATTGAAATGCACAAAAACTTGAACAAAAGTAAGATAAATTGAAGCTAAAGCCATACAAAAAATCCACTTTCATTCGAGTCTGTATAATCATCAGTCCCTAGTTTCTGTTCTCCCAACAGTGATGGGTTGTTTACAAAAAATAATAAGTATATAAAGGCCACAGGATGAAACATTCCTTGTGGAAATCATCAAAAATGTTTGAAAAAAATATGGGAACAATCTCCCAGATTCCTGTCCCTATCTAAAACCAACAACCTAATCCAAAACTGTGAAACAAAAAGCACGTTCACAAATGCCATTATCGATCCAATTCCCATTGAAATTCGTGTGTACCTATAGATGCACAAAAATACATGTTGTTTAGATTGTATTTAGTTGTAAAATCAACAAATTTGAATTTTGATAACTAGCTAACAAAATCTCACGATTCTGTAGCTAGTTATTATTATCAACAGAATCATGTTTTATTCATTCAATCAAAATAGAAATGGATGTGATTTGAGCCAACAAATCATTTATTCTAATTTAAGAAAGACAGAATCATGCTAAAATTAAACAAAATCATACCAGCCATTGTGAAATCAAATCGAATCATGATGGATGTAGCTGCTTACACGTTTTCTTCTTTCAAAAATCACATGTCCTGTAGATTTAAAACTTGATGGAAGACTGGTTGAATATCTTTTGAATTGATCAAGGGTTCACAGTGGGAGGTTGAGACACATGGCTGGACGAGTGAGAGGGGTATTGTGGGATGCTAATGCATAGGCCTGGAGAAGTCACAGATGTTTCAACACTTGCAAATAGACCAAAACGATCCCTTCACCCACAGAGAAAAACTGAGATTTGACCTCTAAAGTACGAGATATATCTCTGTAATAACCCAATTTCTGAGGAAACCCCCCACAGTGAAGCTAAAGGGGCTAATTTTGGTTCTAGGTTTTCAAGGGTTTGATCTGATTCAAAATCGTTTGCCCAAAATCGCTCATGCAAAAACGTGTCTCTGGGAGGTAATTACGGGGTTAGCCTAAGCAGTCTTCTCTATCACTATCAAACAATAACAGAGTCTGGACACCATGGGGTTCAATTTGCACTGCAGGGGCCATGACTAGCAACACAAAATAAATGGGGTAATCGGTGAGAGGGTTTGACAAGGTAGACACAGCACCATTTTTCCAAAGCTTCCCCAAAACAAGAAAAGGCAACCCGAAATGCAAGGAAGAGCGTTAATGCTTATGCATGTGGGTACAGTGGTGGAGTAAATTGAAACCATGCAAAACTATCATGTTGGCATGTACAATCGACGGTGCCTTGGTAATAGTTTCATTCAAATCACAATCCAAATCATTGTAAACCAAATGTCAAATAGATTATCACATAATCATTGAAAGCCATAAAATGCATAACCAAAAAGATTTTAACCAAATGAAATAATAAATAACCATTTGAAAACCATGGTGTTCATAACCAAAAATTGGTCTGAATGTTAAATCAACAATAGTATTTGTATGATTTGAAAGAAACCACTATATCGAACATTGCACCAAGGATTTAATCACAAAATTAATGCGTTCTATGAAACCATTGCACCAAGGGTTTAATCAAAGACACCAAAAATCATTGCGTCATGAACTTATAAATTGAAACCATATTAACAAAAATGAAAAGTGAATAAAGGTTTGGTGTTTTGATAAATGTATGACCATTAGTGAGTTGGAGGTAAAAGAAATTATGACCATATGAACAAAAGGATTCATAACAATTCAAAAGATCATTCTAACGCAATCAACATGACTTCCAACTGTAGGTTTTCACGCTTGCAGTCATGAAAATGAAAACGAGAAGCATATATGTGAAAGCAAAGATGATAGTGTCGTTTTATTTTAAAAAATTGTGATGAGTATTGAGGGTTCAAAACCCTTGTGTAGGCAGCTTGTAAGGAAAAGATAAAATTGCAAAATGGTAGCCAACAATGGCGACACACTGGTATAAGCAGTTATCTCTGCCAAACGAACAATTCCAGATTAAGACAATGAGAATAATTCTAACTCAAAAACAACTAGAAAATTGTTTAAACATCATCATCAGTCATAAAGATTCTAGCTGTTTATTTCAAAAGATGAAAACTGATAACATTCTTAATAAAAGCGAGTCACGATATTAAGGATAAAATATTCAATACTGTTGATAGAGCCACTGTTGTCAGCAGGTGTCCATAGCCTCGACAGGGTTTCCATTTAACCCCCTCTGATATCCGTATCCTGCCAGGAAGTTCCAAATCAAAATAAAGGACATTTTAAGGTCAAGAGATTCCATATTTGTGAATTTTCATATACCCGACATTGCTTCGCTGCCAACGGGCCTATTCAGTACCCTGGCAAAGTTATCTTGGTGTCATGCATGCATTTACCCGCTGCCAGCAGACCTGTTCAGCATCCCAGCGGGTTTACAAGCACTTCCCACAACTCTTTTAATGATTTATTTGGTTTTTTAAAGATACATAATTGAGCATGGTGAAGCTGAAAATTATGATATTTTGGACATATTTTTACAGATCTTGAGAAAGATTTTTAAGCTGTCCCCTTTTTTAAGATCTAGAGATAGTTTATCAATAAACAGACCTTCGGAGGCAGGGAGACATCTTCTGAGTTATTCCCTTAAGGAACAGGGACAATGTAATAAGAAAATGGATGATCATGGTAGGCTTCAATTACAGATTGGAATCAATAAACTTCTTTCAAACAACAGGCTTTCTTTAACATGGCTGTAAATATCAGAAGCATATCATAATTGATGTATAGACAAACTTTCAGCATTCATTTTAGAGAAAAAAAATTGCGTTTTCTTTGTCTGAACAGTTGATGGTGAAGGCATGTGTATTTCAAAAGAAAGACTGATAAGCATAAAAGGAAACAAAACACACCAGTGAAGAAAGATTTGAAAGAAAAGAAATCCAAACAAAAAAAATATGTACAAAACGTGCATCTGAAAACCTCATGCAACAAATCCCTTGGGAGACTGAAAGAAAGTAGGAAAATCCTATTTGATGGGAAAGCATTATTACTCGTGGTACCTTGGGTCAGGGTTGATTCAGATTTATTTATCTCTTTACTTTCCATTTAAGATTTTCATGACGATAGGGCGTTTTTGAAAATAAATGTTCAACTAAAAGTAAAGAGAAAAGGATCAAGGGGACTTCCCTGACAACAACCGTATTATGGTTCTCGTGGTGTGCCCACTTGTGTTCATGACTGAATTATTACAAAGAGAAATAGTGAGAAATAAAACTGAAATAAAACCTATTCCTAAACCTACCCTAATTATTAAACAAATCAGAATACTACATGAAGTCATGTTTCCAATGTAGCCATTGAAGTAACTCTAATCCTGCAATGGAAACAAAATCAAACATTATTAATAAGAATGGTAATATATCAAAAAATGACAGAAACATATCACACTTACCTTCATAATCATCATCTAAAAACAAAGTAAGCATGATCTTACCATTCCCTTGAATATTCTTGATGTATGAATCCTCTAGCCATTGCACAATCTTGTCGTGATAAGGGTCATAATGGCATGGGCGAGTGTAAGTAAGTTTGAAAAACTTGTCAAGATTACAAGGAAATGAAATAACCATTAGCCAAGGCTGAAATGCCCCATCCTCCTGACAATTCTCTAAGTGTTTATTAATTTCTTCACATGGAGGATCTAAAAGAAACATGTCACACCTACTTCCAAGATACTTAGGTAAAGAGAAAGCAAGCACAACCTTGTCTTTATTATGAAATTTTTTTTATATATGAATATTCAAGCCATCCTAAGATCCTGTCACAAAAATGGGTAGGGATGATTTTAAGGATAGATTTTTTTTTTAAGTGTAGAAACCTTGGCGAATGTTACTAATTCTTCATATGCCAACTATAAACGATTGGCAATATGTTTGTAAAAATATTCAAATTTATAAGGATTTTATATAGTTTTTATAAAATTTTGGCGATTTTTAAGGTAAAATAATTTTATCCTATAGAATTTGGGCAAATCATTTTTAAAATAGTGAATCTCATTTTTGGAAAAACCATGGAAAATTAGCCCACGAGCAAAATTTAGCCCCTAAAATCATGCCTGAAAATGGGGATGCAAACCATGACTTTGATGAAATGAATATATCAATGGGAAACTCATCATAGGAGGATTCGTGCAATCAATTGGATCATTGGTTTGAATGTTTCCTTTGATGAGATTGATCATTTCAAAATGTGAAGTATAAACATTCAAATTCAAGCTAAGCAAAGAACGAATATGAAATGTAGAACATTTGATCTCCATAAAATATAATGCATTGTCTTTTTTAACAATAAACTGTGTAAAATCATCTCGCAACATGTCCTTTTCCCATGTGAGTGATGAAAGTGAAAAAGCGTCAAATCCAGTTTTATCAATGTTATGCTAGGAATTAATTTCTCCAAAATTTAGCATATCGAAAGGATATGATTGTGGCGGAAAAGAGTAGGATGTTGTAGGTAAGGTGTCAAGTCCAACAGAGTCTAGGAAGAGATTAGGATATAAAGAATAAAAGGAATCAGACATAAGAACATGAAAATAATCTCTTGAATTAACAATGGTATTCTCAAGAGATTCCTCTTCACCTTCTTTAAAACCCTTACTCTGTTTTGGTGACAAATACCTCAACATGATATGATCATCTGGATTTTCCTTTTGTGTGATAGATAATTCAAAATTTATGTGACAAGCATCTAGTCTTTCCTGTGAACAAAGTGCATTTTGAGGATGAAGGTTTAAGGTTTCTTCTTCTAGTTTCATATCTTCTTCTATAATCAGTTTCATAGGAGTACTAGAACATTCAAGATGATTTTCGTCGCTTAAGTGTTCTTCAATGACTGATTTCAAATGTTGATTAGAGCATGAGTTACAAGAATGTGGATATTCACCTTGAGCCAGAAATGAATCTTCTTCCATACTGTTCGAAGACTGAAAATACAATGATTCAAAGGGAAAACCAATTTGGTTGTCAATAAGAACCTGGTCAATAGATTCTATCTCCATAGCTTGTGCAACATTGTCGGAAGGATCCTTCTCTTCTTGCGAAGAGAATTGTTCTTGCAGTTGAGTGATAGGATTTGCAATTAGTTCTTCGTTTGTGTTTGAATATGACTGGATGGAAGGGATACAAGCATCACAGAAGAGAATTAATGAAAATGACATGTCATCGAGATTAAATTTACAGAGGATATGATAGACTCTTGTCAAAAAGTCTTCTAAAGATGAATCGTCGTTGATCAGTGAAGTATGAAATTCTTCACATAATTGATCGAAATCATAAATTTCAAAAGCATCTAGAAACTCATTGTTGGTAGCCAATTCACATTTTTCCACTGTGCTATAAGCTGCCTACACCAATGTTTTGCAAACATCAATTTTCTTCGCAATTTTTAAATAAACGACACTTTTATTTTTGCGACATTTGCACATCTACCTTCGTTTTTTTTTCACGACTGTAAGCGTGAAAACTTGGTCTTTCGTAGTCACATTAAAATCATTATTTGAATTGTCGTTATCCTCCTTGTCGATATGCCTATTGCGATTACCTTTTAATTATCATTATACAGTTGGCAAGACCTTTTGATCTGCACTCATTTGACATTCTTTGATTGATCATGCAGTTTCGTTTCATGAGTGATTAAGTTTGTGACTCATTGGCAATTGGATTCATTTGTTCTTTGATTTGATTGACCATTGGTTTCATGAAAATATATAGGTGTTATGGTTAAACCCTCGATATATTTCATTTGATATGATACCTATTTCCAAAACGCATTGGTACCTCGCTTAAACTCTTGATATGAATTGATACATTGCATGTCACATAGTCATAACATTGGTATTGGTTTCGATTTGCAAGTTTGGTTTTAAAACTATGGCATAACTTTGATTGTGCGCATTGTTTTATACACTTACCATTGATATCATTGGTCGACCAAGTGACACAATTGTTGAACTATACTATAGTGGGTTGAATAGCTATAAGCGCCAGCAGTTGTACCTTAGCAATGACTATTCTGCATGGCAGAAATAGCTCCACCACCTTCGCACGCTGCCATTAATGCCTATCCCTTATCCCTGTTTCACCTCTATTAGCTCGAGTAACCCTTCGTGCACTCTACTCCTATGTGTGCTATGATCCAAACCCTAGACTTACCGTGTGCTCGGCTCCATGGCACCGGTGATGCGAATTGAGTCGAACGGTAGCCAAGCCTTGCTATTGTTCGACAATGCCCGAAAAGAATTGGAGGATAACGGTTGGCTCACCTTCGTGCAGAGGTTTGAGGGTTTTAATCTATGTGTTGCACAACAATTCTCCCTGACTTTTGATGGCTGTAGAGCCAAGGTGGGAGACATTCAGTTGGAAATCAATGATGAATTTATTAGTTCTGCTACAAGGTTACCTGCCACGGGTCAGCGTTGGTTCAAAAATTTGAAAGTGGAAGAGGTTCCATGGCCACTTCTGTTCGTCTCGCGAAAGGTCACATCCTGTGACAGAGGTATGCCCATATCCATGCTTAAACCACGATGGCAAGACCTTTTGATAATAGTTAAACAATTTGTGACCTGTGAGGGTCGATATGGACTCGTTTTTCTCTACCACTTGCATTTGTTAATGAATTTTATGGGATACCAGTTGAATATGCCCTTTTACTTCCAGCGTAGCCTATATAAAATGTCGAAAAGGTTTAAAAGGGAGAAGGCTGACAGTAGCTTGTTCCACCATGGACTAATTATACTTATCATTGTTCATTACTTAAGTCTCCACGGTGATAGCTGGCGAGCTTTTATCGCTCGAAATGGTTTTGATGATACAGACCCTGTCCAAATTGACAAGCCTGTGGTTAATGAAACCAAGGTTGAGCCACCCGTGCCCTTCCATGTCCTACTGCCCTCTCCTAAGCCTTCAGTCAACCCTGATATTGACTTACCAGATTTTATAACTGAGAAGTTTGAGGCTATTAAAAATTCTGTAAGAAAAAAGGCCAAGGAAAACCCTACTATTGATGCCAAGGGTAAAAAGAACGCTCGGCTTATTTCGAGAATGGCTAGGAATAAACCTAAATCCACTGCTGAGCAGAAACCCATAGTCCTTAGTGAGGATTTGGACTCTGACATAGAACGCTTCCTATGCAGTGAGTACCCTTACTCACAAAGTCTGTTCTCTGAGCCACATTATGATTTCGTTTCTAATCTGCCCCCTTTCTTAAAGAGTAATCCTAGCTACCCTGGGATCAAATTACCTAACGAAACCCTCGACAATGTGTCCAAACCCTCACCTACACTTTCGAAGCCAACACAGTCGTCCTGTGACCAATGTGATTTGTGGTTGGAATGATACTATATAGACATTCCCCTACTTCAATCGAAAATCCAATCGTTGGAAAATCAAGTTGTAGTGTTGACCAGCCAAAGAGACAAACTTCAAGCAACTGATAGGAAGCAGAGAACCACTGGTTCCATCGTTTTCAAGAATGTTGAATCGGCTATAGCCGTTTTCAACTCAAAAATGTCATGATCAAGCTGTATGCTCGTCATACAGGTATGAATTTTGATATCGTTTTAGTTTTGTGAATGACCGGGATTAATATAATGATTTGAATTTGGTTTTCGAATAGCTCTGTTTATCTTTCAAAATGGCTCTGTCATAATGTGTTCATCCTGTACATTGTTTTCGCTTTGCTAAAAATAAATGAAATTTCGATTTGGATACATGATTTGCTCATACCCAGTTTAGCCACTGATAGATTTTTATCGGATTTGATTGGTTTTCGATTGGATTTGATTTTTTCGTTTGTCTGATTGAGTTAATGAAATTTATGGTTTGCTTTCAATTGGATTTGTTTTGTATCTACTCTGAACAAGAATTTTTTGTTCTAGATTTAGAATACGATCATGTTTTGATTTGATTTCGTTTTAGTTTGTATGCCTTGATTTTCGAATGATTTCGTGAGTTTGGTTGTTACGATATTTTAATATGTTGTGTCATATAATTTTCTAAATCGGGAATACAACTCTGATAATTTCCAATTTGGAAAGAACAAATTTGTTTTTATGGAAACAATACTCTCATTTAAGCCTGTGCGAATGATATTCATGCCCAAATCATGGAACGGTTTTGATCCACGACGACTGTGTTAAACCCCAGCTGTTCGATTCGCTTGATGGGATTTGTTGTGTATCTTCAGTTAGTTCAATCATTTTCATGAGTTGGATTCGTATCATAAATGCTGCTCTGTTTCATTTTAATTTGCAAAACGAATTGGTCAACATATGTTATCTCTATCAAATCCGGTTATAATTCATTTGAAAGGGACGATTTCAATCAAGGTCAATCGATTTTGTTTTCCCCAAATAGCAATAACAAACGATTGAACTAATCCTACAGATCCTGTTATCAATTGAGTGATCTCATTACGATTTCGTTTGTGGTAATTTACGCACCAGTTTTTGATTTGATTCATTATCAGCATGATCGTTTATATTCAATACAGTTATATCAGTTGAGAAAATGATCTTGTCTGGATTCGATTGTGTTTCCTGTTGATGAGGAAGCATAACAATTGGCTATGATTTGTTTTAATTATATCGATTTCAATTGGATATGAAACGATTTCATTATTGTTCGATATTATACTGCTCACCCAATTTTGTGGTAACAAACGAAATAGAGTATATGCATCTCTGTAGTCATTTGATTTGTTTTGGTCTCGAATTAGTATAACAATTTCAATTTGAATGATTCGTTTTCAAATAGCTATTAGATGTTAGTTGGATTTAATCCTTTAAAGGATTTGAATTGATTTTTATGTTGATTCTGTGTCTAATTTAGACTAGCTACAGATTCGCAAGATTCTGTAGCTAGTCTATAGAATTAATTTTTTTTATCATTTTATTAATAAAATACCCTTCTAACTTGTCCATTTTTTACCCTTTTAAGGTAAATTCGAATTGCATGGGACATGCTGGACAGTCTAAGAGATATTTGTGTGTTTTAGTTTTATTTTAGGTTCCTAGTTTAGTCAGACTTGGGATATCTTCCCAGATTTTATGTAAACAGTTTTGATAACTTCTACAGGGATGGTTTACCCTGTAGAAGGTCTTTAAATACTCATTATTTTTTGTAATAAGGAGCATCCTCACTTGTGGGAGAACTACGCTATGGATTTCTAATACAAACTGAGACAAGAGTTGATGTTTTACTACAGCTTTCGCTTTCATAATATCAATCTTTTGTTTCAAGTTTATGCATGTCGCTTTGCAGTTGATTATAGACTACTTTAGCTATCATAGTCTACTGCAGAATGATATGATTTGATTAATGTCCTATCCATATCTGATTTCTTCCATTACTTAAAAAAATACAGCAATTATTTTGTTTCAGTTAATGAATGATAGATTTCTCTTCTTCGTTAATTGAATCATTTCGTATAGATCTTGGCATACAGGTTTACCTACTGTGAAGATTTATAAATCATAATATTGTTGTAAGTTTTTATGTCTTGTTTGTCCTGTAATCATAATTGAAGAGCACTGCAGCTATCGTTTACGAGAAGCTCCTGGATAATTCGGTGTGGGTTTCCTCCCTCCGATCAGCTAAGACAATCACCATACACAGGAAAAATCTGGAATGTTTTTCCAGGTCAGTTTGTTATTTATTTAATAGTTTATTTGTTAATATAATATTAGTAGTTTAGTTATATATATGTTTAGTTAGATTTGTAGTTAGAATTAGTATATTAGTTGTTTAGTTTAGTTAGTTTTTGTTTTATTTCTTGTTCATAAATTATAAAATCAACAAAAAATATCTCTCTCTGCCTTGGGACAGAATGCAAATGAATTTTTCAGGTTTTATTCAAATCTGTAAATTGTAGATATTGTACATTTTGTGAATAAGTTATATTTCCGTTAGTAATTAGATAGTTAATTAGTTAGAGTTAGTATAGTATTAGTTAGTAGATTGTATATATAGAATAGTTAGATTAGTTTAGTTTGTTTAATAGTTAGTTTTAGTTAGATTAGTTTATTAGTTTGTTTTATCTCTTTTTAGTTAGATTATTTTAGTTTGTTTTAATTGTTATTTTTAGTTAGATTAGTTATTGTAGATTAGTTTTATTTTGTTTTATTAGGACCTTAGATCGGCTAACGGAGCCGTTAAACCCGTTAGGGTGGTTCATCCCAAACGGCTTGGGTTATTAGACAACCCCGGACCGGTTCCACTCTTCCAGTTGACGGATGGTCAATTTTGCCCATCAACAAATGGCGCTAGAAGGAGGGCCTGAATTTAATTAATGGCACGAGGTGGTCGCAAGACTCCTCCACCACCTAATCGCTCACCTATAGTGACTAGAAGCCATTCAAATGATAATATTCCCCTTCAAACAACAACTACTTCAACCGATGATCCACAGATCATAGTTGAGCCAGCAACCCCTAATCCTACAGGTGGTGACATACAAGAGATTGTCCGCCAATCTCTTATAAAAAACACATAGTGCCTTAGCCCGTTTGAGGCAGCCAAACCATCCGTGGGACCAACCTTTGGATTTCTTTGATATCAAAGAACAATTAGGAGGCATTGATCTCACTGTGACTCCTTCAGATCCAATCTTAAATCCTGTTGCAGGAGGATCTGGGATACCCCCTTCACCACCTCCATCATCTCCTTCCTCTTCTGGAGGAGATTCCTCTGACAAAGGCAATTCCCCTTCTCAGCCTTCCACACCCACTACCCCAATGGAAAATCAGAACAACCCTGATAGACCTTGGCTTGACCAGGATGTCGTAGCTGTACCCAAAGCTTAGCACCCTTTACCTAAGCATCCGTAGAAATGGCTTCCCAAGTTTGACCCCGACTCAAAACAGATCGCTGAAGATCACATTAAAAAATTTATGTTAGCCATAAGACTCCGCAATGTCGAACATGAAGACGTTGTCTGTAGGTTGTTCCCTTATACTTTCGAGGGTAATGCATCCACATGGTACTTTTCCCAGCAACCCCATACCATCGTGTCTTGGGAAAAGTTTGAGTCACGCTTTTTGGAAAAGTTCAGAGACGGTAAACCTCTGGAGGTCCTAGTCATGGATCTTTCTAGCTTAAGAATGAACCCAAAAGAAAAATTTAAAGACTTTAATCAAAGATTCTTAACACTTAAAAATTGAATCCCTACCGATTCCATGCCTTCTGAGAGTCTTATAATAGCATACTACACTAAAGCTTTGCATCAAAGTATAGCTATTTGGGTTAAACGATCTAAGAAAGCCACGTTGTTAGAAGCCTTCGAGGAGGCTAGCCATATTGAAAAAGACATACTTAGTCTTAAAGACTCTACTAGCAACGAAACTGAGACTATTTCTTCTTCCAAAAAGATGATCGAAATCCTCCCCAGACCCACTCAAAGTAAAACACAACCTGAAAGCTCTGATTTAGAAAACTTAACTAAAGTTGTTCAAAAACTATCAAATCAAGTTATAGACTTAAAAAGGATGACCGAAGAAGCTTCCTCGAGCAAAGGGCCCTACAAACCCCTGTTTCAGAGGCCTTTTCCTACCAACTGACCTAATCCTACCACCGAAGGCCTAAATCTAGAAAGTCTACAATGTGCCCTTCAAACAATTCTAGAAGCCCAAGATAACGTGATGCCTCCTGAGATTCATGAGGAGGTAGTTGAACAAGAGACAGTTCAAGAAGAAGAGTCTTCTCCAAACATTTTTGGACACTTCTCGGATAGAATCTTTCAAGCTAACTTCGAGACAGTACACCCCTACAATACCAGGAGTAAGAAAACAAACAAACCTTCTTCCGAAAACACTACAGCTTCGCCTCCAAAGCAATCTAAATCAGCTGAGACTAAACAGAGTAATGTGAACCCCAACTTAGATTATGATGTAGTTGAAGATCTTAAAAAGTTAAGGGCTAACATTTCTATTTATGAGTTATTGAATTTTCCATTTCTGCTACAAAAAATGTTACAGAATATCTCGGAGAATGGCAAAAATGGTAATTCTAATGGTAACAAGGTTGTGCAGAACAAAGTTCCCCAGAAGACTTCCACTAAAAATAATCCTGATCCTCAAGGTACAGGAAGTCTTCCTGTAAGTAATGTAAATAATGTAAATAATGTAGATAAAGTAGCTTTAGAAACTGCGAGTAAAAATCCCCAAGCTACTACTCTTAGTACTCACAAAAATGTACCTCTATTCCTGTCAACTTTCGAAATCTTTAATAGAAATGTGCACAATTGTATGGTAGACTCAGGAGCGACATCCAATGTGATACCTTGGTCTGTTTGCCAGAAAATTAACACTGAAGTTGAACCCTCAACCTTAAAAATCATACAACTTGATTGGAAAAATGTTAAAGTTATAGGTGAACTAAAGAATGTGCTTATTAGATTATCGTCTAACCCCAAGGTTCATCAAGTTATTGATATAATTGTTGTGGATATTCCAAAAGTGTATGGTCTGTTTTTAAGCAAGGACTGGTCAGAACAGCTACATGGTTATTTCGTGATAGATTGGTCCCATCTATGGCTTCCAGAGAATGGAAAGCCTAACAATATCAAAGTGAATCATGAGCGCTACCTTAAGTTCACGGTCACAGATTTGAACGATCCTAACGAACCATTTACACCTTCTGTTGATTCACCCAAAGTACAAGGGATGGATACCTTCTTCGGCAATTTCATGGCCGAGGCTTCACCTATCACCAATCTAGAACAACAGTCTGAGATTGTAGCATACATGCAACCAACAGCTTTACGCAATGGTCTCATGTGCCCAATGGAAATCAAATTTGGTCTTTGTATTTCGATAGGTCAAAGTCCAAAGAAAGAGCTGGAGCAGGCTGCGTTATTATCGATCTGGCAGGTAACAAAACATTGATTGCATGTAGGTTGGAATTTGAATGTACTAACAATACTACAGAATATGAGGCTTTACTGCAAGGTCTCACAAAAGCTTCAGATATGAACATTCAAAATTTAACCGTCTTTGGCGACTCTAAAATAGTGGTTAGACAGGTAAGAGACTCTATCCACTGTCTGTCTCCGCATCTCAAAAGCTACGAGTCTGAGGTATGGAATTTAATGAATACATTTTCCACTTTCAATATAAATTCTATTCCTAGATTGAATAACTCTGAAGTAGATTTATTAGCTAATGTAGCTTCTAAACTTCGTCCTGCAGAAGGCTTGTCCCCAGATGCATTCTCCGTCGAGCTGTTATTCTGGCCATCCGTCCCCGACAACATCACGAACTAGAGAGTATTTTACGATGATCAACAAATTATTAACTTTCTTCACATGGAAGAAACTTTTCAAGGCGTGGTGATAGACGAACACATGCACAAGGACAATTTGCGCGATTTCACGGTAATACCAGATCCAAGAACTCTTGAATCTTCATCAGATATGGTAAACTCGATCCCTAAATATGTAGTTAGATTAGAGAAGTTTTATGATCTTCAAGATAAATTTAAAAAGATGGTCAACTGTAAAACCAATAGTTCCTCGTTATCTTATGAAAAGGTGAACTTAGGAACTAATGAAAATCCTCAGTGCATTAATCTAT
>JASDQU010100478.1:374185-395052 GCA_032191745.1 Picea mariana | reverse complement strand
ATAGGTTCATCCCTTGTGGGTTGGTTCATGTCCATAAAAGTCTTACTCATTGACTCTGGAGAACTAGTGGTATTAAAACCCACACCTTCTAGGAGGTGGCTCCACACTTTCAAGAGAAAGACCATGGGTCCTTCTTGACCAAAAGAGAAGTTGGTCAACCACTATGAATCAATGATCCAAAAGTTGTGACACCAAAAAAACCTAAGGCCAACTACACAAAGAAGCACTCCAATAAAAATCCCTAATATAAACATCACAAATAAACAACTTTTCCAAATATTTATCCCAGGTTGATGAGGTATTGAGTCTAAAGGAATGAAAAAGTGGAAAGGGACCTTCTGGACGAAGGCAAGGGTTGATTAAGTCATGTGGACCAACAGACGAAGGAGTGAGAAGTAGTTATCCTAACCTCCAATAACCAACCTTATTCGGTGCAAGCACCCATGCTTCGCGGGGCACCCTCCAACAATACTGAAAAGTGTGATACGAAATCTACCCCAGGTACCACGACAAGCCCCGTAGTCACCACTGAGATCCCTAGGAAAATACACCAAGGTTATTAACTCACAATCAACATCCAGGGGGTACAGTCGACAATTAGGATCAAACACATGGGTAGGGTAAAAAATATCAAAGCTTCGAAAGCATCACCTCTCATAGGGGTAAAGGCACTAGCGAAAAACTCAGTATACGATCTCTCCACTACGCTTAGTCAAGCTTTGGAGGGGAAATCTCCTCGACTCTCCTTGACACGACCTCATATTTAGCTCCTGTGTTAGTGGAGGCTCTTGTCTATAATTATACGAAAATTGGATTTGAGATTCTCCCTAGCTTAGAATCCTACATTTTTTTGTGGCCTTGGAGAGTTATCTCTCCAATCCTAATCAAAGGCCCTAACCCTAAACTTGTTTGTGAATCCTAGAAACGAAGTCTAGTACATTTTAAGCTTAATGTTTGTTTTAGTGGTTGTTTTTACTCAAAGTGTATGGAAGTGCAACTGATGTTGTTTGAGACTCTTACAAAAATGAAATGTATATGAACACTGCCAAATAAAAATTTACACTAATTCTTCAAATGAAAAAGAGTTTCAAAAATAAAATGCATGAAAAATTCTTCAAACCTTAAAATGAAAAAAAAAATAATTTTCTAATGCAAAATGAAAAAGAGGAAAACAAAATGATTTCCTTTTTTAATTTTCTTTTGAAATGATTTCCAGATGAGAAGAAAACAAAAACCTATGCTAATATCTTTTACTTTTTCAAATAAAAATGCAAAACAATACAAATAAAGAAAGAGACCCAACTAGCAGAAAAACTAGTTTTTTATTTTTATTTTCTTTCTATCAAAGCAAAACTAACAAAAGATTCTAAAAAAAACTACAAAATACACGATTCAAGCTTTAAAATGAAAGCTAAAAATAAGGCAAGAACACTGGGAAGTCAATAGCAAGATATTTTCTGATTTGAAGGTTTTCACAAGCTTAGACACAATAATACAAAGCAATCAGAAACTCAGGAAGCCCAAGATAACCTAGAGAAACCCATAAATCTCCCAGAAACTGAAGAAAGAAAAATATTTTTCAAAAATTGCACATAGGTCCATGACTGTGTGAATAGAGACTCATGGATGTCTGTGGGTCTTACATAGTGAAAGCACAGATATCCACGACTGATATTGCAATAAATCTCATATAACTTTGTAAAATTGGAAAAATAAAAAGGACTTTCAACAAGGAGATTCCTAGAAACTTATGGAAAAGTTTCTAGATAATAAAAAATTTGCAACAAAGCTTGGAAAATAGGAAAACTTGCATAAATAAAAAAAATGACATACACGCCACCCTACAACCGACCCAAACTAGGAGAATCCTCAGTGTGGTCGTCAATTCTATTGACGAGATATTTCCCCTGTGACTTGTGGTCAAGTCATAACAGATCGAGACCAGATTGAGAAGACTGAAGTCTTCCCTCAAAACAAATATGAAAACTGAAAGATAACTACTTTTCTCTAGGAGAGAGTAGGGAAAGAGAGGATAAAGTGTGCACCTTAATCCCTTCATTCGATGTCGATCCCCGATCCTTCTTTTCGAAGCGCTCTTGATCTCTGCCGAAACATGCCTACAAAATAAAATGAAGACAAATGTTACAACAAAGTAGTTACGTAATCAAGTAGCATATGTATCAAGTATTATATCCAAAGGAAATATGAAGAATGATAACATACAATATTGCAATGAATACAAAATTGGAGGGAAATATAACTCTTCTATTAACACCAAATATCAAAGTTAGTTACAACCTTACTCGCTTTTGGCACTGTTTCGGAGCCAACCACCCGGGTTCCTCCACAGATCCTTCAAGCATCTACTCAGCTATGGGACTCTTCCTTGTATATCCCAATAAGGATAAGGAGAGACCTTAGGACTATATTAGAAGGAATAAACATTGGAAAATAAGTTTCTAGGTTGGGGGATGACACTCAGAGGATAAAAAGGAATATGGAAGCTTGCTAGATTTGGACATTATAACCTTGCACCAAAAAAGACTTCCTCCCATTCTAGCCCTCAATGGTGCTTTTTTATATTCCCCAAGGGGTTAGGGAAGTTGGAATCCGTTTTCTACGAGCATAGGGACATTGGGAAATGATCCCAACCAAAAAACCTGCCCAAAAACTCAGAATTATTTTATTTTTCATTATTTTTGAGGGCATCTGCGGGCTGCAAGCTTGCAAGGTGCGGATGTTTGCGTGTTTCATAAGGGAAACCCACAAATATTAACAAATGTCAATTTTTTTAGATGACTTGATGAGAAAAGATTGGGATTTTACTTAGAAAGGTAGGAAAAGGGTTAGATCATGGCACAAATGCATAGGTGTGACATTTTGTGCTATAACATATGTCAACGTTGATGGGGTGTTTTTTGGCAATGTCTTTCCAACCTTGGGTCTGAAACCCTAAGCCAAACATTGGTTCCATTGCCAGGACTTGAAGAGTTTGTGTTGCATGTTGGAGTAAGGACATGACATAGAAGCCTTCAAGAAAAGAGATAAAAGACTCAATATTTGAAAAAGAGGATGAATTCGCATGGCGGGAGATGAGAAATCTGCAAATCAACCTCAAACAATGGAAACATAGGTACACATATTCAAATATACATGAAATTTTGTTTTCCAAGTTTCCTTGTTTGTTGCATGAATTTGTTGAATGAAAATCTCGTCATCTATTAATAAAAACTTGAAAATGATTGCAAGACCTATCTCTATATTTATGACATAATATTAATAGGTGGGGTACACTAGAAGAAAACACATAAATAGTTATTTTCAAGCATTTTCCTCAACAAACTTACATATTTGCATATCAATGGTATTATGATGAAGCTTCAAAAGTTATGGTGTGTGAGATTATTGGCATGATTAGATGATGATGTGGGTTGTTGCACTTTAGTTTGGTGCATGACAGTGATAATGGCTTCTCTTCATTCTTCAATTTTTTTTGTGTGACATGGCACTTCTGAAATATGAAAAATATATGATCTGCCTTATTCCTATGATTGCATATGCAATACAAGTTATTATTATTTTCAGTACTCATGAATTCAAGACATATAAACCATATATATGGAAGGTTTTCATACATATGCAAAAATCTTGTTATAAAGTCATAGTATGCACCAAAACTATGTCATATCAATGGATTCACTTTACAAGTTCATATTGGTTCCATGTTGCAAGAAAGGGTTATGTTTAAGTTAAAATGTCGTAGGTATTAAACCTATGGGCAACATGTTTGAAGCTTTTGGTTTGATATACAATGTGGTGAAGTGACACATATGTTTTGAATGGTATAAAACTTGGGTTTTTACATTGCATGTTATATATGACATATGCAAACAAAATATACTCTAGTCTATTTGCATGAGTATATGTGCCAAATTGATTAGTTATGATAGTGAAGTGACAAGGTTGATGGTAATAAGTAAAATACATTTTTGCACATGATTATGAGCTGACATGGCATATGGTATCAAACCTATGATTGGTTTATATGGTGTAAGATATATATTGTATATGCTAAAATCTCGTGCATATTATTTTTAAGTATTGGTTGGCATGCACATATGAGCTATCGTTTGAAGTCCGATGTGATGGGTTGGCCATGCATTGAATTCACATGTATGTGGGAAATTAATTTCATACCCTCGCAATTTACCACCACATTTTCTTTGGGTCTTGGTCATTTTGGTTATGTTGAGAATATGGAGAAGGAAGAGCTCGAGCTAGCTTGGAAACCTTGCTCCTGGAAGTTGCAATAACCATCTCAGCTCAACCTTGGTATAAAAAAGGATGTAAAGCAAGGCACATACTCACCAGTTTGTTAAGCGTCTTATGAATGTATTTTGTGAAGAAATGATTTAGTAATGGCTCTATGTATTTGACTGGTGTCAAGTGTGTGTATTTTCTCCCTATTTTTCTCTCTTATCAAATTTTTTTCTCAAGGGTTTGTGTTTGTGAAAGAAAAAGAATCAATACAACTCTCAGTTGAACATTGTCCTCTTCATTTATGTTGACTTTCCATTCCTTGGTGATTTTATCAATATTTTGTTCTTGAAATGGAATGAATAGAACCCATTTGATGAAACTTATAAGCTGCGACCTGAGTTCGAGTTGAAATTATTCTACTATATGTTTTACCAACCTTCGACAATCCTTTAGTTTTTCTAAGAAAAGTGCAGTTTGAGCCATACTGGTCATATTGGATGTGGGTCTTGCATTATTTAAAGTTTTGGTTTTAAAGTTTATATATGTATAAATATACACCCAACCTTGGTTTATTTTTGAAATGGATGAGTTTACGGTCGTGCTTGAGTTTGCAACTAGCATTAAACTTCTTTATCTTTGTTGAGTTAGAAATGGGTTTTGAACCCGCAACCTTAATAGTTGTTTGAAAGTGTATTATATAATTTGTACAGGCTATTGGATCTAGTTATACAACCATAAGAGGTTCTTGTTGACTTCAAATATTTTTCTAAGTGTGTTCTTTGAGTTTCAAACCCCTACCCATATTATTGATTGCAAGTTGTTTTGCTTACACAACCAATGTTATTATCAACCCATATTTTGTGTTGAGTGTAAGTTAAGTTTTGAACTCTTAATCATATGGAAGATAATTGGTTTTTGGATTGAGTTTAAGAGTCGACATGAGCTATTCATTCTCATATTGTTTTCACAACCAAGCATGGGGTTTCAAGTTTGAATATTGGTTGATAAACTTTGTTCTTAAAGGGATTATTTATTGGATGGTTGCCTAGTTATGTGGGTTTTGAACTGTGACTATGTTTAAACCTATCATGTTTAGTTTGAAATAAACAAGGAGGCTATACACATCCTTTGTTGACAATGTTTTAAAAGATTCAAATGGTCATGATGTGACTATAAATCGGTATGCTACAACAAGATGGCCATTTTTTTTGGATGCATTACTGCATTATTGTATGGACCATGTGCCTTTGTTGACCACAACATCCCTTTGAAATTATGGCCATTATAAATGATACAACCTAAAAGCTAAATTTCTCTTAAGCGAGCTTACTCTAGTTCATACTCTATTCATTTGATTATTTTGGTTCATGTTTTACAATAAACCTAGAACATTCATAAGCTTTGATAGCTGATAGAGATGTTGGCTAAATATGCTAAGTTCATATTGTTGAATAAAAATGTAATGCATGTTTGGAAAAGGGGTGGAAGGTTTGATATGCAGATTTAAAGTTTATTTGTCTTTTCTGTAAACATGGCATTTTCCTCTCATCTTATACCACTTTTGAGAAGTTATTCTCAAATGTCCCAAAACATTTTTCATTAAAAAATTCATGAAATAATTCCCCATGTTGATATAATTGATTATAATAAATTTTGAGAGAGCACCTATTAAAAAAATAGTTTTACGTAAGTATGTCTATTGTTTTAATTAGAGGGATGATGTATGAGAAATTTACTATTTTGGTGTAAATATTGTGTGGATAATTGAAATGTTCATGCATATTTAAACATTGGAAAATGGTTTATAAAGTATTTTGATATGAACCTTATGCAAATGCAAATGATATAAGTTATGAATATAATTGCTTGAAATGGATTTTGAACATGTATTTTATCATGCATTCTTGTCATCTATAATATTTTTCATAAGTTAAAAATCCCTTTTCATTACTCCTTGATCATTTATAATTTCATCCCATTCATTTCCCATGTTCAAAGAGATTAGTGACTGATCATATTGAGAAATTTGGTCAAGAATGTATAGTTTGAATATTTATAAGAACAAGCAAAGAAAAGGGCAACTTATGGTTTTCTTCCTTGTTTTCTTTATTCCCTTTCATATTCCCTTGGCATGCTTGATTGCTTGGTCAGTTCAGAGCCATTGTTAAATTATTTTGAAAGAAAAATAATATTTGATGTTTAATATATATATATATATATATATATATATATATATATATATATATATATATATATTAATTGAATGATGATGATATACATATGAGTTTCTTCAGTCATGGAGACAAATGCTCTAGTAATAAGAGAAACAAAGGACAAAGAGGTAGAATGCCTAATGCATTTGGGAAAAGAGGAAGAAATAAGAGGATGAGGTTTTTGATCCACTTTGATGCTAATTCAGAGGAATTCAATTAGTTGGTCCAAACTAACTATTTGAATATTGTTGGCCACCCTACTTTCCATCCACCTCCTCCCCCTTTACAACCTATACATCATTTTTATTTTGTAGCTTCTCATGCACATTCTATCCAGGTTCCTAGAAATTATAAAGCTTTAGCCATTGAACTTCAGCTTGATAAAGGAAAACAACCCACAATTTCTGTGAGTTTTGATTCATCTGAGACCTCATCCTACACCGTCAAGAGCATCCCTGCCAAGCTTGAAGATAATATAAGGAAAATAATGTTTGATGACATGCACCTTGAGATGTCAAAAGTTGAAGAAAATAAATTTGTTGATCCAAATTTACTTAAACACAAGGATGCACTCTTAGAAGGAAGTAGACAAAGAGAGGCCACTTCCAATAAAAAATATGATTTTTGATTTTATATTATGATGTGATGATACTTTCACTTTGACATTCATGGAATATATTTTTGGGACAATAGACATGATACTATTTTTTGAAAAACTTTTATATTGTGCCTTTATGATGTTTTGGGAGATAAAAGTGTCTTGATGATGTGCCATGATTACACGGTTGCTTTTTTATGTATATTATGATGATGATATGTGCATAATATTTGAGTAAAATGAGGAGAAACAAGGGGAATGTTGAAAATAAAATAAATAAAGACATATAGGGCCCCACCTATTAATTATTATTTACCCTTGTTAGAAATAAAATTGTCCTATCTTAACTAAAGTTATTTAACTTTATAGAAAAAGGTAGTTGACCCACTTGAACTACTTTTGAAGAATAAAAGGAAGAGAGCAAGGACAAAGAAAAACATAGGAAAATAGAGAGAGATACTTCTGATAAGGTTTACTCTTGCCTCAAGTGAAAACACTTTTTCATTTATTCATTTCTAAGTTTCTTCAGAGCTAAGTTATCTTGTTGAAAGTAGGGTTACTCTAAAGGTGGAAAAATAAATGACTGGGAAGCATAGAATTTTGACATGCTTCAAAAGGTCATTCATTCATCTTGATAGCCTGTTTAGTCTTAATTAGAAGATCCGAATTCAGTTTCAATGTTGATTAATGCTATTTTGCAGAATTAAAACTATGATGTGCTTGTAGCTTGGACTGATCCAGTTTATTTTCAGTCTTGATCTTTTTCTTTGAGACACCAGTTGTCTTGGTGCGAGTTAAAATTAAATCTTAGACTTCTAATTATAATTTTGGTCCAAACTCTCGCAGGGCTTTGTAAAAAGAAACTTGGTTGCTCATAAAAGATATCAATAAAATCATTTGATGATTTCTTGTCATTCTTGAGACTTGTTGTTTACTGTGTTTTTAGATTTATGTTATCTTGTATTTATTTATTCAATTCTTATAAATTTCATTTACAAACACTTTTTCTSTKTTTTTTTTTTTAATTTTATTTTACATCAAAGCATATAGATTACATAATAGCATTAGGCCCAAGAACTTATTTCTTGAGGGCTTATTGATATTTTTGGACAGGTTATAAGCCCAGGGTGATAATATCGCCTATCTCACTATCCTAGTGAGATTAAAAAATGTTTGAGTGAGGATATAGCCATTCCTCTCCTCAACAAAATGGGTATAGAGAGGGACATAAATTAACTTTGTGTGGTGAGCCCAAGAACATGGGTTTGGGACCAAGAAATGGTATCTCGGTTGAAATATTTGGACAATGTGTGGGCTAGAGCCATTGATTTACGGTTTGAATGAGTTAAAGAAGGATGCATTGTTGAATTTGTGGTTGAAAGCATCCAATCTTTTAGTAGTGCATAAAGAAAGTTTGCAACCGACCCTCAATAAATATTGTTAGACAATATCCCACTTTGAATCAAGATGTTTTTCATTAAGAAGGGGATGATGCACATGGAGCCTAATAGGATAGCAGTGTAAAACCTTCACGTGGAGGGGGGGAATGAAAATAAGGGAGAAGAAGATGAGATAAGGTGAAGAGAGATTGGATCTATAGGTGTATAGAAGAAGAAGAGTTGAGCAATACGTAAGAAGAGTTGACCTGAGGAAGAAAGTCAAGTAGGAAAGTAAATAAGAAAGAACAAGGGGTGAAAAATGAGTAGCAAGGAGATCTAATATGAAGGCAAGAAGAGGAGTCAAAGGGTGCATGGGAGAAATATATATGCTTGAAAGAAGTGTAGAAGAAGAGAGGTCGTTGAAGAGTCGCTACATTGAGAACGAGGTATCAAGAGAAGATACCAAAGGAAGTAGTAGTAGAGTTGTGGAGAAGGAGGTAAAATCCCATTGGATAATGATAGATGCAGTTGAATCATTGGAAGATGAAGTCTAGAGTAGTAGCAACGATGATGCAGAAGATAGTTATGAAGGTGCCCTCCCTAAGAGTGAATAAATTTTGGTTGTTATAAGGAGGCTTGTGCAACTCAATATAGGAATCTCTTTTGGATTCATCAATGAAGAAGACAAGGTAGCATGGAGTAACCTCCTCTTTAAACCACTTGCCTTGTTCATTTTAAATCAAGAATAAATAATAGAGGAAGATATTTCAGAAGAGATAGAAGTAGAAGACACAAATGTAGTAGAAATTGAAGTTAGAAAAACTTCACAAGAAAGAGTGTCAATGCCTGTAGTACCAAGTAGAAACTAGTAAGGAGGACACGTTCCAGGTCAAGTTCAATTTCAAGTATGTCCACTCTGACGATGGATGATTCAACCCTTAGGATCCTTGCATTTCATCAGACAAGAAGAGATGATGTAGAATAACATTGGTTCACATGTGAAATGATCTTGTTTGTGAAGCAGATCATAGATTATGCAGCTAAGACTGTGCAATTAGAGACTACCTTTAGAGACACAACTCTAAGATGGCATATGAAGTATAAGGTTACTGTGTAGACATGATGGAAAGGTCACTTATGAATATAAAGAGATATTTGCTTACAGTATTCCAGAAGCCAAAATTAGAGTCATAGTGCATAACAAAGATTAAGGAGATTAAACAACAAGTCAGAGAAACTGTGTGGCACTATGACCAACGATTCAAGATTCTACTAGACATATTAAACTTCTAGATCTAGGATGTCCAACACATAGAGTGGTTCATTGTTGGACTTATCCCACACATTCAAGTCTCACTCGTGCAACAGAAGGTGATGACTCAGATGGAAACCTTAGAGATTTTTAATGCACCTGGAGTCTACTCTTGGAGGCGGAGAGATGCCAACATGATTTGCGCAAGTGCAATATCAACTGGTGACCCTCACCATGTAGTTGTAACATATGGAAAAGGGGAAGGTGGTGCATGAGATTGTCTGGTGTACACTGTGTTGTGCCAAAATAAAAATTACATGGTGATTGGTGCACCAAACCCATTTCCTACTAGGCCACAAAATGAACGGTGTGAGATTTGTAGACAATGGGGCCATGCACCTCCCTATTTCTCAACACTAAAAAAATATAAAAAGACTATAGACACTCCATTTTATGAGTTTTTCAAATCCATGGGGCACGATGTAAATAATTTCCAGTTGTTGCAGTTGATGAAGGAGCATACTACATATGCATATAAGGTCCAAGAGGAGAATAAGCGTGGAGACCATGGAGGCTTCCATGAATGTTGGATAGGTGGATATGGAAAATGAATAGGTAGAGGATACGATGGGGGAGGAGGAAAAAACACCACCTAATTCAACTGTGGTGAGACGTGCCACTTAGAGTGGTTCTGTACCAAGCCCTGCACACTCTGTGGATATTCCCACAGTGCAAACCATGTCATGGAAGATTACCCAGAGTTGGTGGTGAAGTGGGAAGAGAAAAATGGGTGCCACAACATGGTCATTATCGAGTCATGCAAATAATAGAAGATGAAAGAAGAATTTGATGTACGGGTCATAACCCGAGGATGTGTCCGCACAAGAGCTGACTTGAATAGAGGGGAGTGCTCATAACAACATTTGGAGGGAAGCATCAATAAAGTAGCACAAAAACCTCCCAAGTTTGACACTACACAAAAAAATTGGTTCATGCATGATGCAAAAAAGGTGATTGAAGAGGTACCTGTGTGTGAATAGTCGCGACATGCGACACATGATGAATCATGGTGAAAAGATTACCCATAAACTAACTCAGATAACTAGGTAAGTGAATTCTTGTGTTGTTTTCTTAAAGTGTTGGGTGATCATCTAGCTACCAGGAAGTTGACACACCTGTTGATGAGATGGATCAAGGAAGGCAAGAATCAAGATTCTATTTTTGTTTCGCTACGGGAATGATATGTGTGCCATGTCAACAGGAGGAAGTGGATGGGAAGAGAATTCAAAATGACAATAGAGTTAGGTATCTATAAGATGGAAGGTGATATGTTGGACCTGTGGTATAATGTGAACAACTTGCCAAAGAATTTGTGGGTGTTTATGAGAATACCTAAGTTGGTGTGGTCTCCCATATTACTCAATATTGCAAATCATTATAGGATTTATCCCATTGGCAAGCTGGAGAAGGTTGAAGTTAACATTGATGGGGTCAAGAAAAAAGCAGATTTTGAATTGATAGATATTATGGATGATTCAGACCCATATCCATATTTTCTTGGAATTTACTTTGAAACAAAGGTAGACGTCTTTTGATATGGACACCCTATGAGTAATTGCTCCACTAGATCCAACTGAAGGTGACAAATATAACGAACCAGTGAATGAGGATGCACAAAGCTCGATTATTGAGACATTTACAACATCAAAATGCACAAGGAGAATTACGTGAACCCAAAAGATAATGGTAAGTTGAGCTAGAGGAGCATCCACATATATGACATTGATTCAAAGGATGTGATGATTCAATGGAAAAATAATATGTACGAAGTGTTGACTAGGAGATGCACACAAATAACTAAAGTAATGCACTAGATTGGATTAGAGTTGAGCATGACATAGGCACAAAGGAAGCACTTAAGAAGATTGATATTGGCAATTACCGGGACCAGGAAACAATGACACAAGTGGTGGACTTGCTAAAAAAATACAAAGACTAGTTTCCAATCAATTTTTTTGAGATGAAGGGTATCAAAAAGTCCCTAGGGGAGATGACGATTCAATAAAAACTAGATGCCAAACTAGTTCAGAAGTGACCATATCGGCTGAACCCAAAGTATAATGAAAAGGAGCACAAGGAATTAGTTTGAATGTTAGATGCATGTATCATCATCTTTGTGGAGGAATCATAATGGATCGACCTGATGGTAGTAAAACTAAAGAAGACGAGTGATTTAAGAATTTATGAAGCCTAAATGTAGCTCACATGCATGATACATTCCCTACCCCATTTATGAATCAAGTCTTGGATAATGTGGGTGGGCATAAATATTATTGATTCATGGATGGATTTTTAGGCTACCACCATGTGCACATCGCGAAGGAATATTGGGCCAAGACAAAATTTGCTATAGAGTGGGGCTCGTTTGCATACACAATGATGCCATTTGGTCCGAAGAATGTACCTACGATGTTCTCTAGGATTGCCATCGTAGATTTTAAAGAATTCATGCACACATTTTTGGAAGTCTATTTAGATTATTGGATGGTGTTCAACTTTCTCAAAGAGCATATATAGGTATTTTGGTTGATGGTGGATAGATGCAGGCAGTTACAAATCTCCTTAATTCTTAAAAGGTGTATGTTCTATACACCGTTTGGGACTCTATTAAGATATGTCATGCACAAGGAAGGCTTGTTAGTGGATCAAATAAATATTACAGGGATTGTTGATATGTTGGCCTCAACCTCATCAAATATCTATGAAAAACCTTGGGCCATACAAGGTATTACATAAGGTTCATCCAAATATGAAAAAATTGTTGCGCCATTGGAGAAACTACTATGCAAGGATACTAAGTATTTTTTAACATAGGAATGTCAGGAGGCGTTGGACATGCTTAAGGAGAAATTAGTTACTGTGTCGATCCTCATATTTCCAAATTGGACCAAGATCTTCCATGTACATGTGGATGCGTCATCCATTTCACTTGGTGTAGTTCTTGCGCAGCTGGGAGATGATAAAATTGATCATCCGATCTATTTTTCCAATAGAAAGTTTTTAGATTCTGAAAGGAACTATACAACCACATAGAGTAAAGGACATGCTATGGTCTATGCCTTGCAGAAGTTCAGACACTACTTACTCAACACTCCCTTTAATTTTTTAGTGATGGAGACCACGTGTTCTCATGCTAAAGACCCGATAGATCCGAATAAAGCTAAAGCTGTTTACTTAGTCCCGTGTGACTGTGGCAAAGTTTATATCGGTGAAACTGGTAGGAATTTTCAAATTAGGTTTAAATAACATAATGTTGACATATCGTATGGTCGCATAAAAAAATATGCTCTGGAAGAGCACTCTAATAAATCCAAACATCAAATCTTCCTTGAAAAAACCAACATCAATGCAAAAACTGATCATTACATCAAAATAAAAATTAGATAGGCTGTGGAAAGTGAAAAGCACCCTGCAAACTTCAACAAAGATAATGGTTGGAGATTAAGCAAGAGTTTGTGCCCCATCATAGATTGCATTAAAAGCAAAGGTATCCCTAATGAAAATAACACTTAAAAACCATATCAAATCGACGTGTTTAATATCTAAGTAGTAGTTTTATCACTATTTATAATTAGAGTGTTGTAGCATTTTAACCTTGAGAACTTGTCTCCTGAAGATGGATTGAGCTTCCAAGCCTGAAATGTTGAGAGAAAAAGAAATAGAAAACATGGTATCCATAACTAAAAAATGAATACATGTGAAAGTGTCAACAACACCATATTGTCCCTATATAGTGGGGAAAATCTTGGAAGCATCCGACTGTTTGAAAAATCATGGATTAAATTGTCTAAGGCTTCGTAAATTTGCATTTTTAATGCAGTGTAGAGATGGGCACAAAATTTCATTGTGTGTCTCCATCAAGCATTATCTAATCCATGAGGGAAACAATTTTTTTTTCAAGATGACCATCTTAGCATTGCTAAGAAAATAAATTAAGAAAGAAAGAAGAAACGTGGATAACCTTTGTGAATTTTCTTGTGCCTGCATATAGAACTAGTGAATGGTGTAAGATCAGATGTGTGGAATAGAATGAATGTGTGCCTACTAATGAGATTCGAGCTATCTCACAAAGATGAGATGGTTAAACTTACCAAAAAATACGAAACCCTATAATGAACCCAAGAACGTGACACACATGCAAGCATATCAAATGTAGTTAACCTTTCCAAGCATCCCATTGATAATGCATCCCTCAAAGTATTAGAACAAGGATGGGATCCCTCAAAGTATTGGAACAAGGATTGGAATTCACCATAACACCTAGAAAAATACCACATGAAGACGTTATATGTTGCGTTGATAATTGTATCAAATATCTATCTGATGTTGATGTTGAAGCTGAAGAGATTAGACAAGAATGCACGATGACTTTGAAGAAAGCTAAACCAAAAAATTCCAACATCAAAAAAGAGGAATCTAGGGAATTGGGTAACCTTTGCACAAACAAAGATATAATTATCATGAAGGTGGATAAGGGGAATGCCATAGTTATCATGATTTTGGATGAGTATAATAGAAAGATGATGGAGCACCTAAATTTATGTAGAAGTTACAAGAAGCTTGAGAAATATCAAAGAAAAAAGATATTAAGAGATATCACATGAGCTATTGTGAACCCCTCTTTGTATGAAGATGCAAACAAGAAAATAACTCCAAATATTTCTACCATCCCATGCGTCTATGGTTTGCCAAAAATTCACAAAGAAGGCTATACCCTTAGACCTATTGTTAACATGATAGTCTCTCCTTCTTACAACCTTGCAAAGCTATTGGTTGAAAGAATCAGACCTCTAGTTGGTCATACTAGATCTTTTATCAAGGATTCCTCTCATTTTGTGGAAGGAATAAAGTCCTTGAAGGTTAGTGAAAAGGATCTCATGGTAAGTTTTGACGTTGTCTCTTTATACACTAAAATTCCTATAGATGATGCTATTAATGTGATTAGGAGGTTCAATGATGATGAAAATACAAAGTTGGTTGAAGTATCCTTGAAGTCCACATATTTTTGTTTCCGTGGTGATATATATGAGGAAACCCATGGTGCTCCTATGGGTTCCCCTCTTTGCCTATCATTGCAAACATTTACATGGAGGACTTTGAAGAAAGAGATATCAACACTGCACCTCATAAACTAAATCATTGTCTGAGATATGTGGATGAAACCTATTTTATTTGGACCCATGGAAGAGAAAACTTGAACATTTTCTTAGAGTACATGAATAACCAATAAGAATTTATTAAGTTTACCATGGAAATAGAGAGCGACAATAAGCTTCCATTCTTGGACATTCTCATCTCTAAAAACACTGATGAATCCCTCTCTCATCAAGTTTACAGAAAAAAGACTCACACTGATAGGTACCTACAAGCTGATTCTCACCACCATCCTTCTCAAAAAATGGGTATTATAAACCCCCTAGTTAGTAGAGAAAAGTGACTCTCTAACAATGAGCACATTGATCATGATATTGAACACCTTTGTAAGGTTTTTAAAGATAATGGTTACACTGATAAACATGTTAAGAGGGTCATCAAGTAGAGGCAGAAAAATCAAACAGATAATGACATATCGAAACCATCACGTTTCCATAGATCCAAGGCAATACTGATAAAATGCCAAAAATATTTAATAAGAAGTGTTATCACACACTTTGTAGTTTAGGAAAATTCAAACCCAAGCAACAAGTGTGAGACACAAATGGGGAAACCTATCACTGTTACCTCAATATATATCCCCCTTGTTTTGGTGATGGACAAGCCCAACACAAGGGAGGATTCTTAGGCAAACCTAGGGGGATTGCAAGGGAGAATCCAAGGAGAAGACTGAAGCACCCCGATAGGCCACAAAAAAGAGTTCTAGGATCTTTATGGAGTTTTACTATCGATCAAGGTAAGGTTTCCAATGGAGAGGACCCGCAAAACCAATGTTAGACAACCAAAATTAATACCAAATATGATAAAATTATCCCTAGAACATGAGGGGAATCAAATGGAATCCTTGATGTCCCAACATTACATCATACAACAATAATATATCAACAATGAGATAGTTATAAAAACTACAATTATATCATCTAAATTCAACATATGAAATTGGATCAATGAGCATACAACTTAGAGATAATGTTCCAATGCTTAACACAATGAATTGGATGACAATAGAAGGTTGTAAAAGTAAGTTATCAATAATATTTATGAAATACTTATGGTTGTAGCTTACTTTTTCTACAACAACAAGATTCAACCATGGAAATCAACAAGTAAATGGCCCAAAATGAAGCTTAAGACAAACACTTTCAATTCCATTGATCAAACAATGACTTCCTTGGTTAAATTGTAAGTAAAATGAAAGATGGAAACAATTATATCATCCCTAATGGTTGTAAAAAATAGTTTATAACAAAAAATCAATCAATTGGCTAATTATGACACCCTTAGCATGGAAGATAGACAATAGCATGTAAAATCAAAATCTATTATTAGAAGTTCCAAACCGCTAAATTTCACGTTTATCAATACACGATTTCACAATATCCAATGAAACCAGTACCTTGTCTATTGGGTTATGGGGTCTCTTGATTGGTCAAAACCAAGTTAATCTATGGTTTTGTGATCTTCTAGGGGTGTAAACCATATTAATCCCTAGAGAAGATAAACCCTATCAAGGTTTTTCTACAAGGGTGTAAACCCTCTTATTCCTTGTAGCAATCCTTAAGCCCTTTCAATGAAAATAGCAAACAATTCATTGATGGAGGGTGTATTCCATTATACTCCTCCTAGGTCTTAACAAAATAACCTTGAATTAAAGAATTAAAGAAGAACCACACAAAATTGAAGAAATTAATTCCTTACCCAATCCAAGAATTAGCAAGCACAACCCTTACTTATCAAAGAAAATCCAACAATTTTCCAAGAAGAAACATTCAAGAGAGGTTGCTAGCCTTTATTTCACCATTAGACAAGTATTGCATCCATTTTTCACAAGAAAAGAAGAGGCCAAAATTTCATTCCAAGAGAGTTATCTCTCAAGTGATGAGTTATGATTTTGTGACAAGTGACTTGCCTCATATTTATATGAGGGAACCCAAGCCCTAGTTTGTCAACTTTACAATTAAAACCATAATTTTAAGCTAAAAAATAAGTTATAAAGCTAAATTAGAAAATTATTTTTCCTTTTTTTCCCACATAGGCTACAAAATGACCAAAAATAATCAAATGATGGGACATTAGCCCATGAAATTCCTCTCCAAGGTGGCACATGCGATGGAAAAGAATCCAAAGGTTAGGACATCAAGATATAAGAGTGCCACATCATCCCCAAGTCATGAAATAGAGTGGGGATTTAAGCCCACACCATCACCAAATGTGCTAAACATGCTAGAATTTCCAACTTTCCATGATTAATGTGATGTCATGCTTCTCAAGAGGGACATTTGGGCATAGGAGGGTAACACAATCCTTCCTTCATGGTTCCAAGACTCATTAATGTTCTAAACATGTCCTCTAATGTGAAACATTCGTCATCAAAGGACTCCACTTATTGGGGTGCGACATCCAACCAATGGGATTTCAAGCCCCTATGAAGGTCCAAGTGGCTTATTCCCTTCATGAATAGCTTTCACCGAGAAAGATCCTACAAATACAAACAAGTACACCCTCCAATGTGAAACACTCATCATCAAATGCCTCCAATTAGTGGGGTGCTACATCCAACCAATGGGCTTTCAGGCCCCTATGAAGGTCCAAGTGGCTTAGCCCATTCATGAATAACTTTCACTGGTCAAGGTCTTGCAAAGATAAACAAGTACTCCCTCCAAGGGTCCACAAGTCACATGTATGATTCCAAGTAAGCCACATTTAATAAAAGAATCACCCAAACATGTGCATTAAATCCCCCCTTTTCAAACTAAACAAATGCTCAAAGACCTTATAAAATTTACCAAATTTAGATATGGGAGGGTTGTCATGGTGCCCTACTAGGTCGGTGTTGACTAGCGAAATTGCACGCTCATCAACTGGAGGAGTGGATCCGGTCTGGGGTTGTCTAAATAACCCAAGCCGTTTGGGATGATCCACCCCGATGGGTTTAGCAGCTCCGTTGGCCGATCTAAGTCCTAAGAAAACGAAAGAAAAACTAAACTAAAGAAACTAATCTAAAATGAAAATAACAATTAAAGCAAACTATATACAAATCTGAAATAAATACACATTTTACTGTCTAATATTATACAATAATAATTCTATGAAATTAAAAGTTCAGTTATTAACAGAATTAGATCTCAATTATATATTTACAGTACTTACAGAATACAATTTTTGATCTAAATTTGCAAAAATCATTTGTAAAATAACATCGAAGCTATTGTTTTTTGATTTTTATAATTTTTATGTGAGAGAAATGAAATCAAAACTAACTAAGCTGAGCAATTAAAATAATAATCCTAACTGTAAATCTGAACTATACTACTATCCAAACTACTGAAAATTCTCGAATTTATTAACTATTAAATTGCAAATAACGAACTAACCTGCAGTAACGCTTCCTATTTGTCTTGTGCAAAGTAGTCGATTTAGCTATTTGATGGGAGGAAACCCGCACCAGATTCTCCACAAGCTTCTTGTAAACAGGAAGCAACAGTGCTCTTTGAATATGAATGACAGGAAAAACAAAACATAAAACGACAACAATCTTAAAGTTTACAAATCATCACATTTAGATAAATCCCTGTGCAAAGATTTGTACAAAATGATTCATTTAACGAAGAAGATAAACCTTTAATTCATAAAATTGAAACAAAGTAATTGCTGTACTTAAAATAAGAGACATCAGATATGGACAACACATAAACCAAATCACATCAATCTGCAATGAATTATGATAGCTAAAGTAGTCGATAATTGATTGCAAACTGATATGAAGAAAACCTGAAATAAAAGTTTGATATATTGAAAGCTAAAGCTGTTACAAAACATCCACTTTCATCCCAGTTTGTATCCTCATAAGTCCAAAGTCTTTCTTCTCCCAACAGTGATCAGTTCATTACAAAAATTAATGAGTATATAAAGGCCACAGGGTAAAACATCCCTGTGGGAAATATCAAAAACTGTTTGAAAAAATATGGGAACAATCTCCCAAATCTCTATTTCTGCCTAAGGCTAACAACTTATAACAAAACTATATAACCAAAACATGTTCTGAACTGCCACAGCATGTCCAATTTCCCTTTGAAATTCGTATATACCTGTAGGTGGACAAGAATAAGCAAGTTTAGATAATGTTTTATTCGTAAAATTAACAAAAATCTAAATTTTATGACTAGCTAATAGAATCAAACGATTCTGTAGCTAGTCATATTATCAAACAGAATCGTATAGAATTAATCCAATGATAACATAAATGTATGCTATATATCACACAAATCCTAATTACTAATTTCAAAACAAAGCCAATCATTCACACTAAAACCAACCAAATCTTTTATGCCAATTCAAAACTAACAGAATCATATTGAATTAATCGAATGGTAACAGGGATATATGCGATCTGTCAACCAACTTTTTTTTTTATTACCAATTCGAAACAGACAGAATCGTTTTGATAATCCAAAATCAACAAAAACGTTTTTGAATCAACAGATTATATTCTATTTATCAAACCAATCTTTAATCCAACGCATACACAAACGACTATGCTAATTCAAACATACAGAATCATTTTTGAATCAAACCAAACAGAACTGAATCAAACTAACTCAGAGCCGACACAATCATTAATCCAAGAACAATAAAATTGTATTAAATCGGTTCAACCAAAACATAGCTATATTCGATTTTAGCAAACAAATCTTTTGTACCGATTCAATGCAAACATAATTCAAAAATGAAATCATTCTTTGCTAATTCGAAAATAACAGAATCGTTTTTGAATCTATTCAAACAAAACAGAACTAATTCAGGGCAAACACAATATACTATGCTAATTCAAACCAAAAATCGAAATTGAAATAACATACCTGGGCTGTAGGAAAACGATTTGGTCAGGATAGCTTTGAGTTAACAAAGGCAGTAGCTGCCTCAACACTTTAAAGAGAACAGAGCCTGTTGTCTTTCAATTTGCTGACAGACTTCTTGATGAATCTTTGGATTGATCAAGGGTTCAATAGAGGGAAAGAGGCACAAGGCTGGACAAGGTAGATCGAGTGAGAGATTTTCTGAGGCACAGGCCAGGAGAAACAAACATTTCAGCAAAATCCACACAGACCCAAAACGTACCTTTCAACCATAGAGAAGATCTAAAATTTGACCTGTAAAGGACGATCTAGATCTCTGTAATAACTCAATTTCTGAGGAAACCGCCCACAATGAAGGTAAAGGGGCTAATTTTGGTTCTGGGTTTTCAAGGGTTTGATCTGATTCAAAACCGTTTGTCCAAAATCGCTCACACAAAAACGTGTCTCTGGGAGGCAATTACGGGGGCAGTCTTCTCTGGCACTATCAAATAGTAACAAACTCTGAACACCATGGGGTTAAATTCACCCTACAGGAGCCAGGAGAGAGCACACGATCTACAGGGTAAACGGTGAGGGGGTTTGACAGGGTAGGCACAGGATTGAATGCTCACTGGTTTTCCCAAACAGAGGTAGCCCGAGATGCAAGGCAGGTGTTAATGCCTATTCGTGTGAGGGTTTGATAGAGTAAGTTGAAACCATGCAAAACTATTGTGCTATCATGTACAATTTATGGCACCTTGGTAAATCAAATCACTCACATTACGATCCAAAGATTTTGACCCAATATCAAATAGATTATTCACATGAAAGCCATAACATTCATAACCAAAAAATTATGACCAAATATCCAATAACTATTTGTAAACCATAGTGTTCATAACTGTTGTTGGGTATTCTACCCTACGGAATAATAATCTAGGGCTCTAATCTTACACGCAGATCATGACCCTCAAGACTTAACTTTTAACCTTCTACCCAAATCTGAAACCCCGATTTTCACATACACACAAGAGAAGAATGAACCAACCTTTTTCTGGACGGCTGAAGTAGATCCTCCGTTGATCTTCTTATCCCCTTGTTGTTGCTGCTCCTTCC
>JASDQU010100478.1:361783-373081 GCA_032191745.1 Picea mariana | reverse complement strand
ACGCACAACTCCATTATCACTATTTTATGGTCACAATACTATATATTTAATTATTTATGTGTTGCAAAAATAAATGTACTCTTCTATATTTGAATATTGACATTAATGGATTCTGGGTATGAATGTTTATAAAACGCATGCATTCTTGGTGATATAATGATTTTATATTGTAATCTTAATATCTACAGTTTCTTATTAAAGTATAAATTGATGTATAGATCATTGGGAGAGATCTCGGTTTTATTTGTGCCTATTATCTATTGAGTCTTAGTTTGCATGAGACTCTTTTTTCTTTTGATTTTGTTTTACTATAAAAAATCCACCCCTTTTTTATGAAAAACATAGTCATGCCCCTAGTGTTCATTTACCTTCAATCTTCTCTATGTTTTTTTTAACATATCTAAGACTTTCACTTCTTTTTTTTTGTCTGGAATGGTCAACCCAGCTATTGTCTCCTTGTTGGGCAAACTCATTTTTCCCCTTTTCGTTCCCTTTACATTTGCTTCCTCAACGAATTTGGATGGGTTTTATAACCTCAGCGTTTCCTTTACAGACCTTTGTGTTTCCCTTACAAATGTAACTTATGCGAGTTGAAGGAGTTATAACATCTATGAATTTCCTTTAAGGATCTATGTGTTAGGAATGCATCTTATGCATATTATGATGGGTTTTAACCTCTGTGATTTTCCTTCTTACCCAGTGAACTTCATTTCACCTCTGTATTTTTCCAGTTTTTAAGCATTTGCATTTTTTTTTTCCAAATTATCCTAAATTTTCTATCCTCTGTGTTTTTGTTCCTTGTCTCTATGAGCTCTAGAAGAGAATAACAATGTGTTGATTTGTTTTAAACAATTGTCTAGTTTTGTTGTGGGTATTTTCTTTACGTAGTAAATCCCAGCATGGGTGTGAGATCGTCTTTTTATTTTCAATAACTTTTGTAACTCGAGTGGAGTTTCTCGGCATTTTCTACCCTTACCCAACACCTCAACCCCCCAAGCTATGCAGTTTTTGCTCTATGCATTTTTGCCCGGCAATTTTGGTGTTATTTCTTCTCTACATTTTTCTCTTCTATGCCCTCAATGATTTTGCCAGGATTTTACCCATTGAACTGTGCCCACACTCATCTTTAGCAATTTTTTTTCCTCTGCGTGTCTTTTTATCTACACCCAGCATGGAAACCTTCATTAGCCCTTTGTGTTTTTGCTCACTTTTTCCCCAGAAATTTCTCATTTATCTCTGTGCTTTGATGGTAAATTACCCACTCTTGGTATTCAATTAGGGTTCTCTCTCGGTGGTTTAGTTGATCCAGGACCCTTTCTTAATTACTGACAATGTATTCATGATATTTAATGACAATTCAAATTCAGTGTCTAAGCTTGTGTTGTGAATTTTTTCTTTTGTTAATGCCATGCTATCAAAGTCGACACTCTAAATTTGTGTATCCTGGACTTGTTAATCCACCCAAACTTCACTATTAAAGGAAGGAACCCATACCTTAACTAAATTTCCCTTATAATATCATGGTATCTTATATTTATCTTTTGTAGGACATCATGGAATTCTCACATTTTTCAACATGAAGGACTCGTTTCATACTGGAAATTAAGCTAACATTGAAATCATTGTGCACATGTTTATGTAAGTTAGTATGGAAGTTATCTCCATTTTTTCTCAAGTGCAACGATCCTTTAATTATTTCCTTAAATGAAATTTTAAAGCATCCTTGTATTCTAGTGTTAAGGTCTAGTGAGATGGTGTGGTACCTTGTGTACAGATGTCAGATATAGCCTTGAAACCTTCATGTATTACTTAATTAAGTTAAGTCTTTAATAATGTATTTTAGTTGTGCTACAAAGCAGTGAATGATTTAGTAGCTTGAAGTAGTTGAGACCTGATGTTGCTCTAGATTTGAATATAATATAACCTTGGTAGAATTACTTACATATTGAAATCATGAAATAACCATAATACTAGTGATGAATGAAAATTTAATGGGTGAAATCATGAAGTTGGGTAACACTTTTGTGAGAATCAGGTCTCCAAAATTCCTACTGACATTTTTTTGGCCGAACTAATAATTATTTTAGCTGAAAGACACATCTTTTCGGCCCCTTTAGACGTCAAATAAAATGGTATCACGACAATGGCATCGACTTTTGTGTACCATATTAGCCGGATGGATTTTTTTTTCGGTAACATTTTTCGGTCGAACGATTTTTCGGATGAACAATTTTTTGGCCGAAAGAATCTTTCGTCCGAAAAGAGGTTTCATCCAAAAAACTCTTTCGACTGATTTTTTTTTATATATCCCCTGCACATCACTCCTTTCACACTTTTCTGAACTTTTGGTTGGTGGTTGATGTTGATTAGTTCTATTTGTTGGTGGTTTATGTTGATTAGTTCTATTTTTTGGTTGGTGTTGGCGAATGTTGTCGTTGGGAGTTGGTGTTGGTGGTCGTTTCTATAGGAGGTTGATGTTGGCGATTGGTGGTAGAGGTCATTATTGATGGTTGATGTAGATTGATGTTGTTCGGTGTCGCTGGTTTAGATAAATATTAACCCTTTCCCAGTTAACTAATTTTTTAATTATTCACATTTTGTGTTTTAGGTAGTGGACAGGGCCAAATTCATCCCTGTCCATGTACGGGGACAGGCCTGAATTCGACCATGTCTATGTACAGGGACATGCCCTATTTTAGGCATGTCCATGTACATGGACATGGCTGATTTCGTGCATGTCCCTGTACATGAACAAGGTTGAATTTGGGTCCATCCCTATACAGGGAAAGGCCCGAACATTAAGATGTTATACTGTGCTTTAATATTCATTGTGAATTAATGTTAACAATTTAATATTTTTATGCATATTGTATACATCTTAATGTTTAAATATGTTATAATGTTCTCTAATATTCATTATGAATTGAAAAGACAGTGAAATTTTGTAATGAAATCGTATTAATATATGCAATGTAAAGAAGGGGAGAGATTTGTTGATGGGCGGAATTGACCGCTCGTCAACTAGAGGGGTGGATCCGATCCGGGGTTGTCTAAATAACCCAAGCCGTTTGGATTAATCCACTTTAACGAGTTTAGCGGCTCCGTTAGACGATCTAAGTCCTAGGAAAACGAAAGAAAAACTAAGCTAAAGAAACTAATCTAAGTGAAAAACAACTTCTGCAAACTATATACAGGTCTGATATATATTCACAGTTCGCTAATTGATATTCATGAGATAATAATCCTACTTATTAAATGTACAATGTATTAAATCTGTGTTGCCTATACAGTATTTACAGAATACAAATTTTAATCGAAATCTACAAAATCATATGTGGATTATCTTATGACAGCAAAGCTAATGTTTTTGGATTTTTATAACTTTTATGAAAAAGAAATGAAACAACAGCTATCTAACTAGGAAATAAAAGTAAAAATCTGTACTATATATCTATCTAAACTACAGAGAATTCTCAAATTAATTGACTATTAAAATGCAGATAACAAACTGACCTGAAGTAGTGTTTCCTATTTGTCCTTTGCACAGTACTCGATTTAGTTGTTTGATGGGAAACCCGCACCAAATTTTCCAATACTTCGCGTAAACACGAAGCAACAATGCTCTTGAATGCTAGCAATAGAACAGATAAAGGATGCAACAATAACAATTTTATATTTTACAAATAATCACATTAAGATAAATCCCTCTGCAAAGATTTGTACATAACTGCTCATTTAACACAGAAGATTAACCTTCTGTTCATTAAATTAAAACAAGGTAATTGCTGTAAGTAAAATGAGATACATCAAATATGGAAAATACTTAAATCATATCGCTTCAACCTGTAACAAATATTGATATCTAAAGTAGTCAATAATTTGATTACAAATTGAAATGCACAAAAACTTGAACAAAAGTAAGATAAATAGAAGCTAAAGCCATACAAAAAATCCACTTTCATTTGAGTCTGTATAGTCATCAGTCCATAGCTTCTGTTCTCCAAACAGTGATGGGTTGTTTACAAAAAATAATAAGTATATAAAGGCCACAGGATGAAACATTCCTTGTGGAAATCATCAAAAATGTTTGAAAAAAATATGGGAACAATCTCCCACATTCCTGTCCCTATCTAAAACCAACAACCTAATCCAAAACTGTGAAACAAAAAGCATGTTCACAAATGCCATTATCGATCCAATTCCCATTGAAATTCGTGTGTACCTATAGATGCACAAAAATACATGTTTTTCAGATTGTATTTAGTTGTAAAATCAACAAATTTGAATTTTGATAACTAGCTAACAAAATCTCACGATTTTGTAGCTAGTTATTATTATCAACAAAATCATGTTTTATTCATTCAATCAAAACAAAAATGGATGTGATTTGAGCCAACAAATAATTTATTCTAATTTAAGAAAGACAGAATCATGCTAAAATTAAACAAAATCATACCAGCCATTGTGAAAGCAAATCGAATCATGATGGATGTAGCTGCTTATAAGTTTTCTTCTTTTAAAAATCACATGTCCTGTAGATGTAAAACTTGCTAGCAGACTGGTTGAATATATTTTGAATTGATCAAGGGTTCACAGTGGGAGGTTGAGACACATGGCTGTATGAGTGAGAGGGGTATTGTGGGATGCTAATGCATAGGCCTAGAGAAGTCACAGATGTTTCAACACTTGCAAATAGACCAAAACGCCCCCTTTAGCCACAGAGAAAAACTGAGATTTGACCTCTAAAGTACGAGATATATCTCTGTAATAACCCAATTTCTGAGGAAATCCCTCACAATGAAGCTAAAGGGGCTAATTTCGGTTCTGGGTTTTCAAGGGTTTGATCTGATTCAAAATCGTTTGCCCAAAATCGCTCACACAAAAACATGTCTCTGGGAGGCAATTACGGGGTTAGCCTAAGCAGTCTTCTCTAGCACTATCAAACAATAACAGAGTCTGGACACCATGGGGTTCAATTTTCACTGCAGGGGCTATGACTAGCAACACAAAATAAATGGGGTAATCAGTGAGAGGGTTTGACAAGGTAGACACAACATCATTTTCCCAAAGCTTCCCCAAAACAAGCAAAGGCAGCCCGAAATGAAAGGAAGAGCGTTAATGCTTATGCATGCGGGTACAGTGGTGGAGTAAATTGAAACCATGCAAAACTATCATGTTGGCATGTACAATCGACGATGCCTTGGTAATAGTTTCATTCAAATCACAATCCAAAGCATTGTAAACCAAATGTCAAATAGATTATCACATAATCATTGAAAGCCATAAAATGAATAACCAAAAAGATTTTAACCAAATGAAATAATAAATAACCATTTGAAAACCATGGTGTTCATAACCAAAAATTGGTTTGAATGTTAAATCAACAATAGTATTTGTATGATTTGAAAGAAACCACTATATCGAACATTGCACCAAGGATTTAATCACAAAATTAATGCATTCTATGAAACCATTGCACCAAGGGTTTAATCAAAGACACCAAAAATCATTGCATCACGAAATTATAAATCGAAACCATATTAACAAAAATGAAAAGTGAATAAAGGTTTGGTGTTTTGATAAATGTATGACCATTAGTGAGTTGGAGGTAAAAGAAATTATGACCATATGAACAAAAGGATTCATAACAATTCAAAAGATCATTCTAATGTAATCAACATGACTTCCAACTGTAGGTTTTCACGCTTGTAGTCGTGAAAATGAAAAAGATAAGCATATATGTGAAAGCAAAGATGATAGTGTCGTTTTATTTTAAAAAATTGCGATGAGTATTGAGGGTTCAAAACCCTTGTGTAGGCATCTTGTAAGGAAAAGATAAAATTGAAAAATGGCAGCCAACAATGGAAACACACTGGTATAAGCAGGTATCTCTGCCAAATGAACAATTCCAGATTAAGACAATGAGAATAATTCTAACTCAAAAACAACCAGAAAATTGTTTAAACATCATCATCAATCATAAAGATTCCAGCTGGTTATTTTAAAAGATGAAAACTGATAACATTCTTAATAAAAGCGAGTCACGATATTAAGGATAAAATATTCAATACTGTTGATAGAGCCACTGTTTTCAGTAGGCGTCCATAGCCTCGACAGGGTTTCCATTTAACCCACTCTGATATCTGTATCCTGCCAGGAAGTTCAAAATCAGAATAAAGGACATTTTAAGGTCAAGAGATTCCATATTTGTGAATTTTCATATACCCAACATTGCTTCGCTACCAACGGGCCTGTTCAGTACCCCGACAAAGTTATCTTGGTGTCATGCATACATTTACCCATTGCCAGCAGACCTGTTCAGCATCCCGACGGTTTTACAAGCACTTCCCACAACTCTTTTAATGATTTATTTGGTTTTTTAAAGATACATAATTGAGCAGGGTGACGCTGAAAATTATGATATTTTGGACATATTTTTACAGACCTTGAGAAAGATTTTTAAACTGTCCCCTTTTTTAAGATCTAGAGATAGTTTATCAATAAACATAACTTCGGAGGTAGGGAGACATCTTCTGAGTTATTCCCTTAAGGAACAGGGACAACGTAAGAAGAAAATGGATGATCGTGGTAGGCTTCAATTACAGATTGGAATCAATAAACTTCTTTCAAACAACAACCTTTCTTTAACATGGTTGTAAATATCAGAAGCATATCATAATTGATGTTTAGACAAACTTTCAGCAGTCATTTTAGAGAAAAAAAATTACGTTTTCTTTGTCTGAACAGTTGATGGTGAAGGCATGTGTATTTCAAAAGAAAGACTGATAAGCATAAAAAGAAACAAAACACACCAGTGAAGAAAGATTTGAAAGAAAAGAAATCCAAACAAAAAAAATATGTACAAAACGTGCATCTGAAAACCTCATGCAACAAATCCCTTGGGAGACTGAAAGAAAGTAGGAAAATCCTGTTTGATGGGAAAGCAGTCTTACTCGTGGTACCTTGGGTCAGGGTTGATTCAGATTTATTTATCTCTTTACTTTCCATTTAAGATTTTCATGACGATAGGGCGTTTTTGAAAATAAATGTTCAACTAAAAGTAAAGAGAAAAGGATCAAGGGGACTTCCCTGACAACATCTGTATTATGGTTCTCGTGGTGCGCCCACTTGTGTTCATGATTGAATTATTACAAAGAGAAATAGTGAGAAATAAAACTGAAATAAAACCTATTCCTAAACCTACCCTAATTATTAAACAAATCAGAATACTACGTGAAGTCATGTTTCCAATGTAGCCATCGAAGTAACTCTAATCCTGCAATGGAAACAAAATCAAACATTATTAATAAGAATGGTAATATATCGAAAAATGACAGAAACATATCACACTTACCTTCATAATCATCATCTAAAAACAAAGTAAGCATGATCTTACCATTCCCTTGAATATTCTTGATGTATGAATCCTCCAGCCATTGCGCAATCTTGTCATGATAAGGGTCATAATGGCATGGGAGAGTGTAAGTAAGTTTGAAAAACTTGTCAAGATTACAAGGAAATGAAATAACCATTAGCCAAGGCTGAAATGCCCCATCCTCCTGACAATTCTCTAAGTGTTTATTAATTTCTTCACATGGAGGATCTAAAAGAAACATGTCACGCCTACTTCCAAGATACTTAGGTAAAGAGAAAGCAAGCACAACCTTGTCTTTATTATGAAATTTTTTTTATATATGAATATTCAAGCCATCCTAAGATCTTGTCACAAAAATGGGTAGGGATGATTTTAAGGATGGATTTTTTTTTTAAGTGTAGAAACCTTGGCGAATGTTACTAATCCTTCATATGCCAACTATAAACTATTGGCAATATTTTTGTAAAAATATTCAAATTTATAAGGATTTTATATAGTTTTTATAAAATTTTGGCGATTTTTAAGGTAAAATAATTTTATCCTATAGAATTTGGGAAAATCATTTTTAAAATAGCGAATCTCGTTTTTGGAAAAACCATGGAAAATTAGCCCACGAGCGAAATTTAGCCCCTAAAATCATCCCTGAAAATGGGGATGCAAACCATGACTTTGATGAAACGAATATATCAATGGGAAACTCATCATAGGAGGATTTGTGCAATCAATTGGATCATTGGTTTGAATGTTTCCTTTGATGAGATTGATCATTTCAAAATGTGAAGTATAAACATTAAAATTCAAGCTAAGCAAAGAACGAATATGAAATGTAGAACGTTTGATCTCCATAAAATATAATGCATTGTCTTTTTTAACAATAAACTGTGTAAAATCATCTCGCAACATGTCCTTTTCCCATGTGAGTGATGAAAGTGAACAAGCGTCAAATCCAGTTTTATCAATGTTATGCTCGGAATTAATTTCACCAAAATTTAGCATATCGAAAGGATATGATTGTGGCAGAAAAGAGTAGGATGTTGTAGGTAAGGTTTCAAGTCCAACAGAGTCTAGGAAGAGATTAGGATATAAAGAATAAAAGGAATCAGACATAAGCACATGAAAATAATCTCTTGAATTAACAATGGTATTCTCAAGAGATTCCTCTTCACCTTCTTTAAAACCCTTACTCTGTTTTGGTGACAAATACCTCAACATGATATGATCATCTGGATTTGCCTTTTGTGTGATAGATAATTCAAAATTTATGTGACAAGCATCTAGTCTTTCCTGTGAAAAAAGTGCATTTTGAGGATGAAGGTTTAAGGTTTCTTCTTCTAGTTTCATATCTTCTTCTATAATCAGTTTCATAGGAGTACTAGAACATTCAAGATGATTTTCGTCGCTTAAGTGTTCTTCAATGACTGATTTCAAATGTTGATTAGAGCATGAGTTACAAGAATGAGGATATTCACCTTGAGCCAGAAATGAATCTTCTTCCATATTGTTCGAAGACTGAAAATACAATGATTCAAAGGGAAAACCAATTTGGTTGTCAATAAGAACCTGGTCAATAGATTCTACCTCCATAGCTTGTTCAACATTGTCGGAAGGATTCTTCTCTTCTTGTGAAGAGAATTGTTCTTGCAGTTGAGTGATAGGATTTGCAATTAGTTCTTCATTTGTGTTTGAATATGACTAGATGGAAGGGATACAAGCATCACAGAAGAGACTTAATGAAAATGACATGTCATCGAGATTAAATTTACAAAGGATATGATAGACTCTTGTCAAAAAGTCTTATGAAGATGAATCGTCGTTGATTAGTAAAGTATGAAATTATTCACATAATTGATCGAAATCATAAATTTCAAAAGCATCTAGAAACTCATTGTTGGTAGCCAATTCACATTTTTCCACTGTCCTATAAGCTAACTACACCAATGTTTTGCAAACATCAATTTTCTTCGCAATTTTTAAATAAACGACACTTTTATTTTTGCGACATTTGCACATCTACCTTCGTTTTTTTTTCACGACTGTAAGCGTGAAAACTTGGTCTTTCGTAGTCGCATTAAAATCATTATTTGAACTGTCATTATCCTCCTTGTCGATATGCCTATTGCACTTACCTTTTAATTATCATTATACAGTTGGCAAGACCTTTTGATCTGCACTCATTTGAAATTCTTTGATTGATCATGCAGTTTCATTTCATGAGTGATTAAGTTTGTGACTCATTGGCAATTGGATTCATTTGTTATTTGATTTGATTGACCATTGGTTTCATGAAAATATATAGGTTTTATGGTTAAACCCTCGATATATTTCATTTGATATGACACCTAGTTCCAAAACGCATTGGTGCCTCACTTAAACTCTTCATATGAATTGATACATCGCATGTCACATAGTCATAACATTGGTATTGGTTTCGATTTGTAAGTTTGGTTTTAAAACTATGGCATAAATTTGATTGTGCACGTTGTTTTATACACTTACCATTGATATCATTGGTCGGCCAAGTGACATAATTGTTGAACTATACTATAGTGGGTTGAACAGCTATAAGCACCGGAAGTTGTACCTTAGCAATGACTATTCTGCATGGCAGAAATAGCTCCACCACCTTCGCACGCTTCCATTAATGCCTATCCCTTATCCCCATTTCACCTCTATTAGCTTGAGTAACCCTTCATGCACTCTACTCCTGTGTGTGCTATGATCCAAACCCTAGACTTATCGTGTGCTCGGCTCCATGGCACCGGTGGTGCGAATTGAGCCAAACGGTAGCCAAGCCTTGCTATTGTTCGACAATGCCCGGAAAGACTTGGAGGATAACGGTTGGCTCACCTTCGTGCAGAGGTTCGAGGGTTTTAATCTATGTGTTGCACAACAGTTCTCCCTGACTTTTTATGGTTGTAGAGCCAAGGTGGGCGACATTCAGTTGGAAATCAATGAGGAATTTATTAGTTCTTCTACAAGGTTACCTACCATAGGCCAGCGTTGGTTCAAAAATTTGAAAGTGGAAGAGGTTCCATGGCCACTTTTGTTCATCTCGCAAAAGGTCACATCCTGTGACAGAGCTATGCCGATATCCATGCTTAAACCACGATGGCATGACCTTTTGATAATAGTTAAACAATTTGTGACCTGTGAGGGTCGATATGGACTCATTTTTCTCTACCACTTGTGTTTGTTAATGAATTTTATGGGATACCCGTTGAATATGCCCTTTTACTTCCAGCGTAGCCTATATAAAATGTCGAAAAGGTTTAAAAGGGAGAAGGCTGACAGTAGCCTGTTCCACCATGGACTAATTAGACTTATCATTGTTCATTACTTAAGTCTCCATGGTGATAGCCGGCGAGATTTTATCGCTAGAAATGGTTTTGATGATACATACCCTATCCAAATTGGCAATCTTGTGGTTAATGAAACCAAGGTCGAGCCACCCGTGCCCTTCCATGTCCTACTGCCCTCTCCTAAGCCTTCAGTCGACCCTGATATTGACTTACCAGACATTATAACTGAGAAGGTTGAGGCTATTAAAAATCCTCTGAGAAAAAAGGCCAAGGAAAACCCTACTGTTGATGCCAAGGGTAAAAAGAACGCTCGACTTATCTTGAGAATGGCTAGGAATAAACCTAAATCCACTGCTGAGTAAAAACCCATAGTCCTTAGTGAGGATTTGGACTCTGACATAGAATGCTTCCTATGCAGTGAGTACCCTTACTCACAGGGTCTGTGCTCTGAGCCACCTTATGATTTCGTTTCTAATCTGCCCCCTTGCTTAAAGAGTAATCCTAGCTACCCTGGGATCAAATTACCTAATGAAACCCTCGACAATGTGTCCAAACCCTCACCTGCACTTTCGAAGCCCACACAGTTGTCCTGTGACCAATGTGATTTGTGGTTGGAACGATACT
>JASDQU010100478.1:342281-361530 GCA_032191745.1 Picea mariana | reverse complement strand
AGAGTTTCTTTGCAATAATTTTTCCTCCTTTGAATAGTACCCCTACCCCTCCTTTTATAGGCTAGAAGGAGCTAGGGTTCTTGGTGAACTCTCGGCCATGCATGGCTCGGAGTTCCAGTTAACTGACAAAAAGCCTCGTGTCCCGGCGGAAACTTTCCTAATTTTTTGCTTTGTTAGGTACCCGCGGGCTGTTTTGGGTTAGCTTGTGGATACCCGCGTGCAGTATGAGGACAGAAAGAGGATGCCCGCGCCCAGTGAGAAGTTAGGGTGCGGGTTACTTGTTTTAAGTGGTTTTTTGAGGATTTTCTCAGCATGGCTTTGGCTAGGAAGAGGCATGAGTTGGCCTGATGCCAGGTAAACCTGTATAGTGCACTTTAGGGTTATAACAGATGCCCCCTAATGTGTGAGGTCAGAAGAGCATCTGATGGCCGAAATACATTACCAATTCTTTACCNGTCCCGGCGGAAACTTTCCTAATTTTTTGCTTTGTTAGGTACCCGCGGGCTGTTTTGGGTTAGCCTGCGGATGCCCGCGTGCAGTATAAGGACAACAAGTGGATGCCCGCGCCCAGTGAGCAGTTAGGGCGCGAGTTGCTTGTTTTAAGTGGTTTTTTGAGGAATTACTCAGCATGGCTTTGGCTAGGAAGAGGCATGAGTAGGCCTGATGCCAGGTAAGCAGGGATAGTGCAATTTAGGGTTATAACAATAACCAACAATTGGTCCGCAATAATATGTGTATGATTTAAAACAAAATAACATTTTGAATATAGCACCAAAGCTTTGATCATAAAATTTATGCGTTGTATGAGACCATTGCGCCAAGAAATTTGATCAAAGACAATAGAATATCATACCACCATTGTATCAAGGATTCAATCACAATCACCAGAATATCATTGCATCAGAAACTTATAAAATGAAGTCATATTAAAAAAATGCAAAGTGAGTAAAGATTTGGTGTCTTGCCAACTGTGTGACCATTATTGAATTAGAAATGCAATGAACACATAGAAAAGAGTAACCATAATAATCCAGTGACGATTTTAATGCCATCAACATGACTTCGAACTCACGGTTTTCACGCTTGCAGTCGTGAAAACGAAAACAAAAGGCAGGTGTACGAATGTGCAAGATAATAGTGTTGTTTTATTCAAAAGATTGCGATGAGAATCAAGGGTTCCAAAACACTTGTGTAGGAAACTTATAAAGATAGGATAAAAATGCGAAATGGCTGCCAACAATGGCGACACACTGGTAGAAGCAGTTATCTCTGCCAAAAGAACAAATTCAGATTATGATAATCAGAATAATTCTAACTCAAAAACAAACAGAAAATTGTTTAAACATCATTATTAATCAAATATTCCAGCAGTGTTTAAAGGATGAAAAATGATAACAGTCTTAAGACAAGCGAGTCATGATATTAAAGATAAAATCTCCAATACTGTTGACAGAGCCACTGCTGCCAACAGGCGTTCATAGCCTCGACAGGGTTTCCATTTAACCCACTCTGATATCTATATCCTGCCAAGAAGTTCTAGATCAGAATAAAGGACGTTTTAAGGTCAAAAGATTTCATACTTACGAATTTTCATATACCCGACATTGCTTCGCTGCCAGCAGGCCTGTTCAGTACCCCAACGAAGTTGTCTTGGAATCATGCATGCATTTACCCGCTTCCAGCAGACCTGTTCAGCATCCCGACGGGTTTAGAAGCACTTCCCACAGCTCTTTTAATGATTTATTTAAAGATATATAATTGAGCGGGGTGACGCTGAAAATTATGATATTTTTGACATATTTTTACAGACCTTGAAAGAATTTTTAAAACTGTCCTTCATTAAGATTCAGAGATGGTTTGCCAACCTTCAAAAGCAGGGAGACATATTCTGAGTTATTCCCTTAAGGAACAGGGACAACGTAAGAAGAAAAAGATGATCGTGACATGCTTCCCTTACAAATTGAAATCAATAAACTTCTTTCAAACATCAATCTTTTCTCAACATGGCTGTAAATTTCAGAAGCATATCACAATAGATGTTTAGACAAATTTTCAACAGTTATTTTAGAGAAAGAATTTTCTGTTTTCTTTGTCTGAACAGTTCATAATGCAGGTATGTGTATTTCAAAAGAAAAAACTGATAAGCATAAAAGGAAAAAAACACACCAACGAAGAAAGATTTGAAAGCAAAGAAATCCAACAAACAAAAGAAAATATGTACAGAAGGTGCATCTGAAAACCTCATGCAACAAATCCCTTGGGAGACTGAAAGAAAGTAGGAAAATCCTGTTTGATGGGAAAGCAGTCTTACTCGTGGTACCTTGGGTCAGGGTTGATTCAGATTTATTTATCTCTTTACTTTCCATTTAAGATTTTCATGACGATACTGGGTTTTTGAAAATAAATGTTCAACTAGAAGTAAAGAGAAAAGGATCAAGGGAACTTCCCTGACAACAACCGTATTATGGTTCTCATGATGTGCCCACTTGTGTTCATGACTGCATTATTACAAAGAGAAATAGTGAGAAATACAACTGAAAGGAAAACCTATTCCTAAACCTACCCTAACTATTTAAACAAATCAGGATACTATGTGAAGTCATGTTTCCAATGTAGCCATCGGAGTAACTCTAATCCTGCAATGGAAACAATATCAAGCATTACTAATAAGAATGGTAATAGATAAACAAATGACAGAAACATATCACACTTACCTTCATAATCAGCATCTAAAAACAAAGTAAGCATGACCTTACCATTCCCTGTAATATTCTTGATGTATGAATCCTCCAGCCATTGTGCAATATCGTCCTGATAAGGGTCATATTGGCATGGGCGAGTGTAAGTAGTTTGGAAAAACTTGTCAGGATTACGAGGAAATGGAATAGCCATCAACCAAGGCTGAGATGTCCCATCCTCCTGACAATTCTCTAAGTGTTCATTAATTTCTTCACATGGAGGATCTAAAAGAAACATGTCACACCTACTTCCAAGATACTTGGGTAAAAAGAAAGCAAGCTCAACTTTGTTTTTATTATAATTTTTTTTTATATATGAATATTCAAGCCATCCTAAGATCCTGTCACAAAAATGGGGATGCAAACCATGACTTTGATGAAACGAATATATCAATGGGAAACTCATCATAGGAGGATTCGTGCAATCAATTAGATCGTTGGTTTGAATGTTTCCTTCGATGAGATTGATCATTTCAAAATGTGAAGCATAAACATTAAGATTCGAGCTAAGCAAAGAACAAATATGAAATGTAGAATGTTTGATCTCCATAAAATATAATGCATCGTCCTTTTCAACAACAAACTCTGTAAAATCATCTCGCAACATGTCCTCTTCCCATATGAGTGATGAAAGTGAACAAGAGTCAAATCCGGTTTTATCAATGTTATGCTCGGAATTGATTTCACCAAAATTTAGCATATCAAAAGGATATGATTGTGGTGGAAAATAGTAGTATGTTGTAGGTAAGATGTCAAGTCCACCAGAATCTAGGAATAGATCAGGATATAAAGAATAAAAGGAATCAGACATAATCACATGAAAAGAATCTCTTGAATTATGATATTCAACAATGGTATTCTCAAGATAATTCTCTTCACTTTCTTTAAAACTCTCACTCTGTTTTGGTGACGAATTCCTCAACATAATATGATCATTTGGATTTTCCTTTTGTGTGATAGGTAATTCAAAATTTATGTGACAAACATCTAGTCTTTCCTGTGAACAAAGTGCATTTGGAGGATGACGGTTTAAGGTTTCTTCTTCTCTAATCAGTTTCATAGGAGTACTAGAACATTCAAGACGATTTTCATCGCTTAAGTGTTCTTCAATGACTAATTTTAAATGTTGATTAGAGCATGAGTTACAAGAATGAGGATATTCACCTCGAGCCAGAAACGAATCATCTTCCATACTATTTGTTACAAAACATCCACTTTCATCCCAGTTTGTATCCTCATAAGTCCAAAGTCTCTCTTCTCCCAACAGTGATCGGTTCATTACAAAAATTAATGAGTATATAAAGGGCATAGGGTAACACATCCCTGTGGGAAATATAAAAAACTGTTTGAAAAAATCTGGGAACAATCTCCCAAATCTCTATTTTTGCCTAAGGCTAACAACTTATAACAAAACTATATAACCAAAACATGTTCTGAACTACCATAACATGTCCAATTTCCCTTTGAAATTCGTATATACCTGTAGGTGGACAAGAATAAGCAAGTTTAGATAATGTTTTATTTGTAAAATTAACAAAAATCTAAATTTTATGACTAGCTAACAGAATCAAACGATTCTGTAGCTAGTCATATTATCAAACAAAATCGTATAGAATTAATCCAATGATAACAGAAATGTATGCTATATATCACACAAATACTAATTACTAATTTCAAAACAAAGCCAATCATTCACACTAAAACTAACCAAATCTTTTATGCCAATTCAAAACTAACAGAATCGTATTGAATTAATCGAATGGTAACATGGATATATGCGATCTGTCAACCAACTTTTTTTTTTTTTATTACCAATTCGAAACAGATAGAATTGTTTTGACAATCCAAAATCAACGAAAACGTTTTTGAATCAATAGATTATATTCTATTTATCAAACCAATCTTTAATCCAACGCATACACAAACAACTATGCTAATTCAAACATACAAAATCATTTTTGAATCAAACCAAACAGAACTGAATCGAGCTAACTCAGAGCCGACACAATCGTTAATCCAAGAACAATAAAATCGTATTAAATCGGTTCAACCAAAACATAGCTATATTCGATTTTAGCAAACAAATCTTTTGTACCAATTCAATGCAAACATAATTCAAAAACGAAATCATTCTTTGCTAATTCGAAAATAACAGAATCGTTTTTGAATCTATTCAAACAAAACAGAACTAATTCAGGGAAAACACAATATACTATGCTAATTCAAACCAAAAATCGAAATTGAAATAACATACCTGGGCTGTAGGAAAACGATTTGGTCAGGATAGCTTTGAGTTAACAAAGGTAGTAGCTGCCTCAACACTTTAAAGAGAACAGAGCCTATTGTCTTTCAATTTGCTGACAGACTGCTTGATGAATCTTTGGATTGATCAAGGGTTCAATGGAGGGAAATAGGCACAAGGATGGAAAAGGTAGATCGAGTGAGAGAGTTTCTAAGGCACAGGCCAGGAGAAACAAACATTTCGGCAAATGCACACAGACCCAAAATGCACCTTTCATCCACAGAGAAGATCTGAAATTTGACCTGTAAAGGACAAGCTAGATCTCTGTAATAACTCAATTTCTGAGGAAACCGCCCACAATGAAGGTAAAGGGGCTAATTTCGGTTCTGGGTTTTCAAGGGTTTGATTCGATTCAAAACTGTTTGCCTAGAATCGCTCACCCAAAAACGTGTCTCTGGGAGGCAATTACGGGGGAAGTCTTCTCTGGCACTATCAAACAGTAACAGACTCTGAACACCATGGGGTCAAATTCACCCTACAGGACCCAGGAGAGAGCACATGGTCTACAGGGTAAACGGTGAGGGGGTTTGACAGGGTAGGCACAGGACTGAATGCTCGCTGGTTTTCCCAAACAGAGGTAGCCCGAGATGCAAGGCAGGTGTTAATGCCTATTCGTGTGAGGGTTTGACAGAGTAAGTTGAAACCATGCAAAACTATCGTGCTATCATGTACAATTGACGACGCCTTGGTAAATCAAATCACTCACATCAAAATCCAAAGATTTTGACCCAATATCAAATAGATTATTCACATGAAAGCCATAACATTCATAACCAAAAAATTATGACCAAATATCTAATAACTATTTGCAAACCATAGTGTTCATAACCAACAATTGGTCCGCAATAATATGTGTATGATTTAAAACAAAATAACATTTTGAATATAGAACCAAAGCTTTGATCATAAAATTTATGCATTGTATGAGACCATTGCGCCAATAAATTTGATCAAAGACAATAGAATATCATACCACCATTGTATCAAGAATTCAATCACAATCACCAGAATATCATTGCATCACAAACTTATAAAATGAAGTCATATTAAAAAAATGCAAAGTGAGTAAAGATTTGGTGTCTTGCCAATTGTGTGACCATTATTGAATTAGAAATGCAATGAACACATAGACAAGAGTAAACATAATAATCCAGTGATGATTTTATTTCCATCGACATGACTTCGAACTCATGGTTTTCACGCTTGTAGTCGTGAAAACGAAAACAAAAGGCAGGTGTGCGAATGCACAAGATAATAGTGTTGTTTTATTCAAAAGATTGCGTTGAGAATCAAGGGTTCCAAAACACTTGTGTAGGCAGCTTATAAAGATAGGATAAAAATGTGAAATGGCTGCCAACAGTTGGTCAATCCCCAAGTCGATGAGTGTTTCCCAAGAAGACCCTCTCTAGGCCATGCAGTGAATATGAGGTGGATTGGGGTAGTGCTTTTGGGAATGGTGTTCTTGACATATCAAGGGTTCATATTGTCTCATATATGGGTACCTTTGTGGAGGGTGTGATGCATCCTTCATTTGCAATGCAACATTTTTCCAAGCCCTTTTTTTTTCCTTTCATTTTTATGGTTCGAACATTGAGTGCTATGTGAAAGGAAAGAAAAGGAGCACGATAGTGCCACTTGAAGTTAGAATACATTGACTGCCATATGCACTAGAAATTAAAAGACAATGCAAATGCATTCCCACATCAAGCAATACATTTATTAATTATTTTCCCTTTTTATAAGGTCCTTCATTTTTTATGGAGAAGCGTTTCATTTCTCTCATGACCTTAGGGTGAGCATATAGAAGGATTAGTTATGGATTTTTACTCTTGCTAGCTCCAACACCTTTGGGTCTTTAGCCATTTCTTCCCATGAAATGAGGTACAATCCCTTCTTGGGGTCAATGAGCCCAAAAACCCAAAAAATGAGGAAACAAAGGGGAAGAAGAATGGAAAGTGGTAGGTATGAGTGGGAATGGTATGATGACCCTGAAGGACCAGATCTTGTCACTGAGAGGGGGGGGGGTGTGAATCAGTGACATAATAATTTTATTAATTTTTCTTTTGTTTAATGCAATCAATATTTTAACACAAAATTTATCTTGGAACCCAATTGGGAAAACCACAAACACATTTCTATTAACTGCAAAATTTTATTTTACAAGATACATAGAAGGAAGATGTTCTTCCTTTTAGATCAACACCCACTGATCAGGATGCACCCACACCCTTGTTCACCAACATAAACTGGTAGGAGGTTACAATCCCCTATTTAGTCATCTACAACTGACAAGGAAGCACCTACTCCCCTACAAGCTCCAACCTGCCCTTGCACCACCCAACCACTCTTAATTTCTGAATCTGGAAAACTTCTGTATCATGTCTTCACTGCTTCTCTCTCTGCTTCTGTGATTTTCAATATATCTTCTGATATGGACTGCAGAGACACCTCCTTCTCACCACTCTTTCTCATTTATATATTCTTCCAACTGGTGTGAGCTATGAAACATTGTGTCCCTTTGTTTGAATCATCGCACCTCTTCATTAACAATAATCTCATTTGTTTTCTTTATTCAATATTATCAAGAAGCCTTTTCAAGTTAATGAAAATTCTTTTCATTAATTGATCAAAGGATCGATTTCATTTAACTTAGTTTTATGTCTTTGCAAATATCGCAGAAATCAATTTTGTAGAGGCATTACCTTCAAACCATTTACATGTGACCACATGTGCAAAAATACAGGCTTATTAATTTAAGCATTGTCTCTTCTTTCACCCTTTTCTTTTTAGCCGGGGTATGTCCAGTGATAGGACCGTGTTCTTTGGTACTTTGTCCTTTGGGACGTCAGGCCTTTACAACCTTTCAAATCTCCCGAATCAGATTCCACCAGAACAGATCAGATGGTCAATATTCGCTCTCCGATTAGTCGGATGATCCTGGCTTGTCCAGAGGTTTCAAACAAATCGATGATCATGACTTAATCTAATGGTGAGTGAACAATTCACATTTATTTCAAGATTTCGGGGCTTTGTGGCTTCAGATAATCGCTGATTCAATTTCCTTCGGAGTGATCACCTACCGAATAAGTCATAAAATGGTGGAGACCACTTGTTGTCGGTTAACACTTCCACTTACACTATCCTTCCACTGTACTTGATCAATGGTCACGTTTTAATCTCCCGATGAGATGGATGGCTGTCATTACTTCAGGACTTTGTCGTTCGCGAATTCCATCCTTTTCACAAATCTCCCGATGTAAAAAATATCGAAGTGACATAACTTGCTGACGTCACTTGTTGACGTGGCACTTCCTAAGTGGATACCACGTGTCACCTAGATTCATGGCTTATGTATGCTTAAATTACTTATGGGACCTTGACACTTGTCATCATCTGATTACACCATGTTTCCTTGCTGACGTCACTGTTGATGACGTGGGCTCTCAATGTGAGTGCTATGTGTCTTAACCTTGTGACTTAGGCCTTCAGGATTTTGAGTAATTTGATTTCTCCACTTCACAGTTCTCCCGAAGTGAGATTCCCCGAAGTGTAAACCTCGAGTAACTTGACTTCATCCAATGGTCATTCTTTAACCTGAAAAGTCTTAACACGATCCAACGACTATTAGGAATTCAACTATTCGGGATTTCGGGCCTTTGGCCTTGCTTATCCTATCCTTCTACTTTCCTCGATCCGACGGTCAGGATATTTTCCGAAGTGTTTCCTTAGATCAGACGAATTACGTCTATTTCAGGACATTTGTGGCTTACTATGTCCTTCCATTAAACATGATCTGATGGTACTGATATCTCCCGAAGTGTTCTTCATATCAGACGGTTTTCATCTTTGCTTATTCTATCTTTCCACTTAACTTGATCCAATGGTCAATGTGGATTGCAGAACCATAAATTGCATGTGGTTTAATTCATCGCCCAAACTTTGCACTTGAAGTTGTGCGTTTGTTGGTCAGTTAACCACAGTCACCGATCTTTGAATCGATGAGATCTGACGATCTAGAATACTTGTGGGATTGGAAATAACGTATAGTTTAATTCTCCCTTCGCGCTTCACAATCAATCCATGCCCTTGATAAAACGCTTACGTATTCAATGGTCATGACTTAATATGATCGTTTGGTGGATCAACCATAATCGTCGATGAGATCTGATGATCTAGAATAATTACGGGATTGGAAATAACGTGTAGTTTAATTATCCCTTCGTGCTCCACAATCAATCCTTGCCCTTGATCTGTCTCCTGCATATCCAACGGTCCTGGTTTTTCTTGTGGGGATTTCGATCCTGATCATGTTTCTGCACTGTGCTTTCCCTTCTGAGCTTCAAGTGCATCATCTCTTCTGAGCTTATGATCTTCAGTCGCTAATCCTCCTAAGCTCTTAATTTGTTAGTCCTTCTGTACACAGATTTTCATCTCTTTGTTCATACCAAGTCATCATTATAATGTAAAGACATCAACTGTTGACATCAATGACAATACATCAATGACAATATGTCCAACAATCCTCCCCTTTATCATTAAAGGAAACACTTTAACTCCATACACAAACTCCCTCTGTGATGAAGATTTTCTCTATGAAGTTACTCTCCCCCTATGGTAAAGCTCTGTCTGCCTATATGTTACTGACCAAAATATGAACTCAGGTAACTTATCCTGCAATCATACTTTTCCTTGTCATAAATGAATGATTCCTCCTAACTTTGATCATTGTCTCCCCCTGAATTCATGCCAATTGATGCATTATTTTATTGAGAGATTAGATTGTAAGAGGGACTACTCCCAATCTTTGCCTGATATATTCAAATACATAGTTGCTTAAGCGTTTAGTAAAAATATCTACAACCTGTTCTTGTGTTGGGACATATTCCAATTTAATGTTCTTATTTTCAGCCTGATCTCTTAAATAGTGGTATTTTGTTGGAATGTGTTTTGATTTGGAGTGTTGGACATGGTTCTTGAAGAGACTTATAGTGCTTGTATTATCAAAGTAGATAGTAGTGGGTTCAACAAACACTATTTTTATGTCTTGTAAGGTTTGTTTCATCCATTCCACTTGTGTGCAACATTCTGCTGCTACAATATACTCAGCTTCAGTGGTAGACAAAGAAACTGAGGATTTTTTCTTGCTTATCCAAGCTACCAATGATTATCCCAAGAAGAATGCTCCTCCACTTGTACTTTTTATGTCATCTACACAACCTACCCAATCTACATCTAAATAGGCTTTTAAAGTGAATGAATCATTGCTAGGGTACCACAAACCAAGATCTATGGTTCCTTTCAAATACCCAAAGATTCTTTTCACAACTTGAACATGGCTCTCTTTTGGTGTTGTTTGGAATCTAGTCACCATCCCAACAACTTGCTTGACATCAGGTATGGAAGTTGTTACATAGAGTAAAATCCCAATCATTGATCTATAGTGTTTTGGGTCTACAACTTTGGACTCATCTGCCTTTCTTAGTTTGCATCCAACTGTTATAGGTGTACTAACAGGTTTGCAATACTCTAACTGGAATTTCTTAAGCATATATTTAACATACTTGGACTGATGGATAAAAAATCCCCTTTTGGACTATACTATTTGTAATCCAAGAAAGAAATTCAGTTCACCAAGCAAGGACATTTCAAATTCTTGTTGCATCCTCCTAGCAAAGTCCTTACTCATTTTTTCATCATCACTGCCAAATATAATATCATCAACATATGCTTCCACAATAATCATGTTATTACCAACAATTTTAAAATAAAGATTGTTGTCTGTTGATCCTCTCTTGAGGCCTTGTACTTGTAAATAAGAATCTAGCCTTGCATACCATGCTCTAGGTGCTTGTTTTAGTCCATAGAGTGCTTTATTTAGTTTACATACATAGTCTCCTTTGTTAGTTAATTGAAATCCTTTTGGTTGCTCAATATAGACTTCCTCTTCTAAGTTTCCATTGAGAAATGATGACTTGACATCCATCTGGTATACTTTAAATTTTTTGTAGCTGACAATAGCTAAGAACATCCTAATTGCCTCTAATATGGCCACAGGTGCAAAGGTTTCTTCATAGTCTACTCCTTCAACCCGAGCACACCCTTTACATACCAATCTGGCTTTGTTCCTGATTACTTGCCCATTCTCATCCATTTTGTTTTTATACATGACCCATTTAGTTCCAATGACATTTTTATTTTTTGGTCTTGGAACACGTTCCCAAGTTTGATTTTTTTCAATTTGGTCCAATTCTTCATTCATAGCATTGACCCAATTATCATCTTTGCATGCCTCTTTGATTGAGCTGGGCTCAATATGTGACAAAAGTGTTATTTCTGTTTGATACAACAATTGTCTTCTTGTCTGCACTCCATCGCTTTTATTTCCAATAATCAGTTCTCCATGATGATTCTTTTGAGTCATTATTGAGGGTGTCTTTGTGTCTCTTCTTGGGGATTCTTCTCTTATCTCTTCTTCTCGGATATCTTCCTCGTCTTCACTAGTATCCATATCATCCTCTTACTTTTCTTCTTTATTCTCTTCTACTTCTTCTGCTTGTGTACCAATTGGCTCATCATCATCTTCATCTTCATATTCATTGTCAAGTATATTATCTTGATGTTTGATCCTTATTGTTTTTAAATCATCCACCTTGACATCTTCACTCTCAACAATCTTATGTAATCTAAGATTGTAGCATCTGTATGCTTTCCTGGTAGAAGCATATCCAAGAAAGATACCTTCATCAGATCTAGTATCAAATTTTCCGAGATTCTCATCAAGCCTTTTGATGTAGCACTTACTTCCAAATACGTTGAAGTATTTTATCTAAGGAGCTCTCTCAAACCATAGTTCATAAGGAGTCTTATTACTATTAATCCTGATCTGACCTCTGTTTAATATGTATATTGTTGTGCTTACAACTTCCCTCCAATATCCATCAGATATGTTTTCTTCATTGAGCATAGTCCTTGCAATCTCTTGGAATGTTCTATTCCTTCTCTCAGTAATCCCATTTTTATAAGGTGTTCTGGCAGTAGAGAATTGTCTTTTTATTCCATGGGTTTCATAGAAGAGATCAAACTCTTTTGAGGTGAACTCACCACCATTTTTTGATCTAAGACATTTTATTTTTGTATTCTTTTCATTTTCAACAAGGGTCTTAAAAGCTTTGAATTTGTTAAGTGCTTATGATTTCTCCTTGAGAAAACATACCCAACCCATTCTAGTAAAATCATCAATGAACAACATAAAGTAGGACTCTCTTTGCAAACTCTTGGTCCTTGTAGGTCCACATAGGTCCATGTGAACAAGATCCAAAGGTTTTGAGGTTGAGTATTCTTTTGTTTTGAACCTTATTCTAGCTTTATTCCCTAGTTGACAGTGTCTACACATAGGATTTTAGGGATTTATGATCTTTGACAAGTTTCTTACTGCCCCAAGATTGTTGACTTTCACTAAATTGTCAAAGTTAATGCGCCCCAACCTTCTATGCCATAGCCATCTTTCATCTACTAAATTTATATGAAACTCATCATTCAATTTTGTATTTAGTATATATACATTCTCGGGAGTTCTAGGAGCAATACCAACCAATTTTCCTGAGTCCTCTCTCCTAATCTCACATTTTTGGGAATCAAAGATGCAGAAGTTCCCCTGATCATAGGTTTGGCTGACACTTAATAGGCTAGGTTTCAATTTTTCAAAAAGAAACACATCCTTGGCTTTGTCTTTTCCCAAACTCATAGTGCCTTTCCCAAGTATGTTACCTGAAGCATTGTCACCAAATGCAAATTTACCCTTTTGTTTCTTTAAGTTCAAAAATGTGTCCTTGTTTCCTGTCATATGTTTTGAGCACCCACTGTCAACATATCAGAGATATTTTTTATCTTGGGCTTTCAAGGCAATAAGACATTCCTCTTTTGATATTTTTTCTTTCCAAAGCTTTTTTTTCTCTCTAATGAACTTTGGTTTTTCTGAGACTTCCATTAATCTGCAATTACTGGCATTATGTCCATGATTATGACATTTGAAGCATTCTAGGTTCCCTTCTTGTAGAGGTGCAAAGGAGTTATAATTTCTTCTTTTAACTTGATTTACTGTTTGGTTATCCTTCCATATGCTCTACAATTCATAGCTTTGTGTCCGAAATTAGAGCATGCAAAGCAATAACCAAATAAAATGTGAGGATACATGTTTTGATAAACCTTCTTTGGTGTTGTCTTTGATTCCTTCTTGATGGGTGGAAGTAGTCCTCTGGAGTTTTGATCATTACTTGTCTTTTCTTCATCTTTCTTCTTGAATGTACTGAGGAGAGAAACTGCATAATATTTTGAGTTAACTTGGTTTTCTTCTTGAGAATAACCTACTCCATTTTTGTTACCTGAATCCCTTTGTGTGGTAATAATCTTATCTAAGATTTTAGAGCTATTTTCATATCTTGTTTGAATAAGTTTTGTATCAAGTTTTTTTCTTAGGTGAACTAATTCTGTCTCCATTCTTTCACAGGTTATTTGCTTCTCTTTAAGAGACTTTTCTAGACTTTCTTCCATCCTATTTTCTTCTAGGATTTGGTTTTTCAGGTTGCTCATGATTTTCTCCATCTCTTTTTCTTTCTCTTCATGTTTTTCCTTTTGTTTAACTACAAAACGTTTTAGCTTTCTATATCTAGTTTTGTATAATCTTAATTCATCCAAGGCACTGATTCTTCTTCCATATTAACCTCTGCTTCATCTTCAGACTCTTCCTCATGCTCAATTTATTCTATATCATTAGGCTCTTCAATACTTAGAAAACATACTTCATCATCATCACTGTCACTAGACTTTGATGAACTGATGTTTTCTTCTTTTGAGTAAAAATTCTTTTTCCTGTTGTAAAACTTTTTCTTGTAGTTGGGTTTTTCCTTCTTGTATTGTTTATTTTTTTCTTCTTCATCTTCAGGGTCCTCCTTGGGATAGGGACACTTGGATGCAAAGTGGCCAACCTTGCCATAATTGAAACATTTGAAAGGTAGCTTGCCTTTGTACCTCCCTAATAATTTTTGAAGTTTTTTAATAAAATTGGCTTCTTCTACATCAGATTCTTCATGATGGCTAGATTGAGATTTTTGCTTCTGATTTTTTTTTTGTTCTTGAGCACCTTGAAGGCTACCTCTCTTTGTGGGAGGTTCTCATGACCTAATATTAACTCATAGGCTATGAGGATTCCATACAATTCATCCATGGTGAGTTTATCTAGATTCTTCGATCTTCACGAGTGTACACTTTAGGATTTTATAGCATAGGTAGTGTTCTTAGTATTTTTTCAACTAGCTCATTGTATGACACTTCTACTCCCAAACCTATGATTGCATTAACAATATTGTCAACTATTTATAAGTACTCTGATATATTTTCTTCATCCTTCATTTTTAAACCTTCATATTGTACTTTGAGAGTATGAAGTTTGTCCCTCTTTACCTTGGAATCTCCTGCATATATAGTTTCCAATTTATCCCAGAGTTGTTTTTCATTTTGAAAGTTTAGTACTTTAGCAAGGATCTTCTTACTCAATCCAACTTGTAGTGTGTTTAAATCCTTTGCATGTTCCCAAAATTTATTCTTGTCTTCTTCTTCTGTGGGAGTGACTTTTGGAACATCATATCCTTTTTCAACTAATGTCCATACTTCTAGTCCAATGGACATCAAATAGATTTTCATTCTAACACTCCATAAAACATAGTATTCACCATCAAATAGGGGGATTTTTTATGACAACTTCAACTGCTAATCCATCCCAATGTACATTTCTCTTCAAGTGATTTAAACCCTTATCGAAGAGACCCTCTCTGATACCAATTGAAGGACCAGATCTTGTCACTGAGAGGGGGGGGGGGTGAATCAATGACAAAATAATTTAATCAATTTTTCTTTTGTTTAATGCAATCAATATTTTAACAAAATATTTATTGTGGAACCCAATTGGGAAAACCACAAACACATTTCTATTAAATGCAAAATTCTATTTTACAAGTTATATAGAAGGAAGATGTTCTTCCTTTTAGATCAACACCCACTGATCAGGATGCACCCACACCCTTGTTCACCAGCACCAATTGGTAGGAGGTTACAACCCCCTATTTAGTCAGATATAACTGACAAGTAAGCACCTACTCCCTTGCAAGCTCCAACCTGCCCTTGCACCACCCAACCACCCGTAATTTCTGAATATGGAAAACTTTTGTATCATGTCTTCACTGCTTCTGTGATTTTCAATATATCTTTTGATTTGGACTGCAGAGACACCTCCTTCTCACCACTATTTATTGTTTATATATTCTTCCAACTGGTGTGAGCTATGAAACATTGTGTCCCTTTGTTTGGACCATCACACCTCTTCATTAACAATAATCTTGTTTGTTTTCTTTATTCAATATTATCGAGAAGCGTTTTCAAGTTAATGAAAATGATTTTCATTAATCGATCACATGATCGATTTCATTCAACTTAGTTTCATGTCTTTGCAAATATTGCAGAAACCAATTCTATAGAGGCGCTTCCTTCAAACCATTTACATGTGACCACAGGCGTAGAAATACAAGCTTATTAATTTAAGCATTGTCTCTTCTTTCACCCTTTTCTTTTTGGCCCCCATATGTCCAATGCTGGGACCATGTTCTTTGGTACTTCATACTTTGGGACGTTAAGCATTTACAACCTTTCAAATCTCCTGAAAAAGATTCCACCAGAACAGATCAGACAATCAACATTCATTCTTCCATTAGTCATATGATCCTATCTTGTCTAGAGGTTTCAAAAAAATTGATGACCGTGACTTAATTTAATGGTGAGTGAACAATTCATGTTTATTTTGGGAGTTTAAGGCTTCGAGGATTCGGATAATCGTTTCTATAGTTTTCTCCAGAGTGATCACCTACCGAATAAGTCATAAAACAGTGGAGACCACTTGCCGTCAGTTAACACTTCCACTTACACTATTCTTCCACTTTATTTGATCAATGTATTAGACATATTTTCATTGATGTCAACATTCGATGTGATGATTTGTTGTTACATTGAATTATCATTTACCATAGATGAGATTGTCATTGATGTCAACAGTATATCAGTTAGTAGAAGAGGTGAACAGTATGAAGATGAAAGCTTAGAAGGGAAAATGCAGTACATAATCAAATGAATATGAAAGCTCAGAAGGAAGAGCGCATTGCAAAATATATCAGTGAGAAAAAGAAGAAAACAGTATGAAGCAATTCATGATTAATGTTGATCATGATAGGATCAACAATGTTCCTATGATAAAATCTCAGGAGGGTTAGCAAATGCAGAGATCAAAGCTCTCAAGGAAAAGCGTAATATCAGAGTGAGAATCCTTAGTAGCCATCTGATTAGAGTGAGAAGCCTCAGCAGTCATCCGATCAATAAATTGACCACGTTGACTGTCTCATATTACGGACGCCAGTCATATGAGTGACCATGGGCTTGAGGACCATTGGAGGATCGTGACCATAGGATCTGCAAGCCAGATCAATGACAGGGATAGATTGCGGAGATCGGAAGGAGAATTAAATGAATCGCTAGTTCCAATCCCGCAATGGGTCTAGACCACCAAATCTCATAAACCCAAATATCGATGAATGTGGCTGACCCAAAAAATGATTAGATTAAGTCGAATTAGATCGTGACCGTCAGATGCGTAATCGCCAGATCAACGACATGGATAGATTGTAGAGATCAGAAGGAGAATTAAATGACTCACTAGTTCCAATCTCGCAATTGGTCTATATCATCAGATATCATAGGCTTGAATATCAATGATTGTGGTTGATCCAACAAGTGATCATATTAATTCAGATTGAGTTGTAACCGTCAAATGCGCAATCACCAGATCAACGACAGGGATAGATTGCAAACATCTAAAGGAGAATTAAACATCGTGCTATGTCTAATCCCCCAATTAGTCAAGACTGTCAGATATTATAGATTCAAAGATCGACGATTGTGGTTGACTCACCAACAATGCACAACTTCAAATTGTGGAGTTTGGGTGTCAAGTTAAATCACTCGCAAGTTGTGGTTCTGCAATCATCGTCAACTGTTGATCTGATTTGAGTGTTTTCATAACCGTTGGATCACTTTAAAGTGGAAGGATGGGATAAGCGGGGCTAAAGGGTTGATAATTTTATTATCCGAATACCCATCAGTCGTCGAATCAAACCCAAATTCCCATCAACCATCGGATCATTCTCGAGTGGAAGGATAGAATAAACGAGGTAAGATCTGACATCTCATTTATGTGAATTTCCGTCATCCTTTGGATCACTCTAAGTGGAAGGACAAGATAATATAGAAGAGCTTCACCATAGATAGATCGAGCCATTGATCTAAGAACATGATCGACGAACAACGTTCGATTCGGGTCTAAAGTTGCGAGGAGGTTACACTTCGAATAAATCTCACTTCAAGAATTCAGTTTGAGATTCGAAATACCCGAAGCCCAGGAATCCGAAATGAATAAGGACCACTGGATTTGGAGGACATACGATGACCATTGGATCAGAGTTTTTGATCAGGCAAACCATGTCAGCAGACCACATCAACATGAACATGTGGCAAACCACATCAGCAGACCACGTCTACAAGGACATGTGGCAGATCATGTCAGCATGGACATGTGGCAGACCACGTCAACATACCATGTCTACAAGGACATGTGGCAGACCATGTCAGCAAGTACACATGGCATAATCAGATGATGACAAGTGTTAAAAGGAAATTGGCTCATGCCATGTCAACAAGTGATGTAAGCAAGTTACGTCACTTCGGGAGATTCACCACCAAGAAATGTCAAAAGTCTTGAAGTCCTGAAGGACGGAGATCTAAAGTCACTCTCAGTTGTCGATCTAAGATACATTTCAGGAGTTAGGACAATCATTAGATCCAAGATAAGAACATGTGTCACATTGGGAGATCTATGTCGACAGACCACGTCAACAAGAAACTGTGACAGACCATGTCAGCAAGGACACATGGCACAGTCAGAGAATGACAAGTGTCAAGTTGAATTGACAATTTAGGTATGTGAAAATCATGAATTTAAGTGACACGCGACAACTACTCAGCTTGTGACACGTCATCAAGTGACGTAAGAAATTTATGTCACTATGGTAGTTTTTATTCGAAAGTTTTACCACCAACACTTGTCCAAAGTCCTGATGTCCCAAATGTCGAAGTCCCAAAGTGGGCACGAGACATCCGATCGAAAGATCACTTCGGAAGAATTCTCAACTTTCAATCTACTACAGTGGAAGGATAGTGTAAGTGGAAGTATTAACCGACAACAAGCGGTCTCCACCACTTATGACTTACTCAACATGTGATCATTCCAGAGGAAAGAAGGGGTTGAGATTTGAAATCTCTGAAGTTTGGAGACCCGAAGGAGATCTCGACCGCCGATTTGATGTCAGGTGTAGTCTCAAACATTAATCAAAACACAGTGGAAGGATAACGTAAGTATAATAGACAAAGTCATGGAGTAAATGGTGGACATCCATCTCATTGCTTGATTAAGTCCTGGCCATCGGATTAAGCAATAAAGGATAGATGTAAGGATCAAATATGGCCATTGATCTGGTTCCGTGATATAAATGTGAACCGTCTGATCTGTTTGGTGAAATCGTATTCAGGAGATTTGAAAGGTTGGAAGTCCCAAAGACTCGAAGGGTGAAGTCCTGAAGTCCCGACAATCTTCCATCTCATCGAGAGATTGAATTGTGACCGTTGAATTGATAAGCTCTCAAGCACTCATCTCACCTCACGTGAGGTCACCGCCATTGGTCATATGGTAAAGATATTTAAAGGGTAGAATGGAATGCGTCGCTTAAATTTATAATCCTATGATTATAAACCTATGATCATATGAATATGGTTTGAAGGAAGCACCAATTTTTGTTATCACAGAGACGAAGGAAATTGATCCATGCCTGTGATCGATTTATGAAAGTATAAGGGGATGCCAAGTTTTGTTGGATCATGTTGTCATTGATGCCAATGGTTTTCTTGATTGATTTCATTAATTGATGTCAAGTGATTGATTGATGTCAAAGGATTGATTGATTGATGATTGATGTAATATAATATGTATTGTCCTTGATGAGAATGCATAGATGAAGATGGATCAATGAGTTGTCATTGATATGATGAAGATGGATCA